>CM035426.1:38979027-39426527 GCA_020310875.1 Ceratopteris richardii
ATATGAGGAGGGCAAGGCTCATTATGTGATCATCACTCAACAAGCTCAAGATCTTGGAGAAGAACTTGGAGGAGGTGATCAATCTTCTCAAGCTAAGAGGAGATTTTGGAGGCCATCTTGGAGGAGCTCAACAGGAGGTTAGTAAAGAAGAAGAAACTCTTTCATCATGAGGAGTCTGCACTACCACCGGACTACTTCTTGTAGAAGAGCAATCCAGATGGGATTCAAGGGATGCTTTAGCACTTTCATATATTGCTATGGGAGTTAAGAGGCATATTATACCTTGATCAGGTCTTGTAGAACCTCTCGTCAGGCTTGGCTGGAGTTAGAGAATCTCTATCAGAGCAGAAACCCTGCTAGGAAAGCTCATCTAAGGAGACAACTAGCCAACACAAGGATGAAGGTTGGTGAATCAGTTCAGTCACATATTTTGAAGCTCAAAGATTCACGAGATCAGTCGCCCAATGTTGGAGTAAATATTTCAGATGAAGAGATGGTAAATACACTTCTAAACTCACTTCCATCTTTTTGTTACTTGTTTATCTCTCTCTACAAGAGATAGAGAACTTTCATTCGAAGAGCTACAATTCTTGTTACTTCAAGATGAAGATCAACGAAAGGGTATGGAAGAGAATGATGAAGCTATGTTATCATCGTCTAAGGGAAAGAAGAAGAAGGAGAAGAAGAGTCAGCAATCGAGGAAGGAAAGCAATCCAGGAAAAAAAGTAAATCTTTGAATCCTAAGTCTTCTAGTCCTTTTCCTAATGCTTCCTCTACGCCCAAAGAAAAGTCTTCGACTACATTTGATTCAAAGAAAGGAGTATGCCATTATTGTAAGTAACCAAGTCATTTTATAGGAGAATGCAAAGCAACGATTTTTAATGAGAAGAAGAAAGCATCAGGTAATAGTTCTGAAGATGATCCAAGACCTAAATCTTCAAAGGTAGATTCGTATGCATGTGCTACTATTGAAGAAGTAGCTTTTGATTAGGCAACGTTAAATGCAATCTCAGATAATCCTTGGATTTTTTATTCTGGAGCTACTAAGCATATGACAGGGTGTAGAAATGTATTTTCTTCCCTTTCTAACTCTTCAGGTAGAAGAGTGACCATTGCAGATGGTCATGATTGGTGTTAGAGAAGTAAAGCTTAAATCCAGAGCAGGTGGAAATTTCACAATTTCCAATGTTCTTTATGTTCCAGACATAAAGAAGAATTTGCTCTCTATCTAGTAGTTTTCCTCTCACCTGATGAGGAGCATTGTCTACTTCAAGGTGAAAACAAAAGTGGCATGTTTGTGTTATCCAAAATTAGTCATGCTAATGTTGCTAGGTCTACTACACCTAAGGAGAATATGAAGTTATGGCATGCTAGATTTGGCCATATCAGTTACACAGCTCTCAAGCATATCAAAGATCAAGGTATGGTGGAGAGTTTGCCTACTTTTGCTTTACCAAATGATGCAGAGTCATGTGAAGGATGTCTTGAAGGAAAGCTTCATAAAATTCCTTTCAAGAAGCATGGATACATCACCGCTACAAGGAAGTTGCAGATCATACATTCAGATGTGAATGGTCTGATGAGAACAGATTCGATTCAAGGTTTCAGGTACTTTGTTATGCTCATAGATGATTTCTGAAGATATTCATGGATTTATGGTCTCAAGGTGAAGCCAGAGGTTTTTCCTACTTTCAAGAAATTCTTAGCTATGGTTGAAAATGAAAGTCAGTCAAAGATCCAGATTTTGAGAAGTGATAGAGGAGGAGAGTACATGTCAAAGGACTTTAAGTCTTTTCTTGAAGACAAAGGTATCTCTCATCAACTCACTGTTGCTTACACGCCCGAACAGAATGGTATGCAGAGAGAAAGAATAGGATACTTGTTGAGATGATTTGTAGTATGATGTCATCCAAAAAGCTTTCTCCCAAGTTTTGGTTTGATGCAGTACATATAGCTAATCACATTCTGAATAGGTTTTCCACAAAAGCTTTAAAGGTTCTTACACCTTATGAAGCTTATTATGGGAAGAAGCCCAATGTGAGTTACTTCAAAGTTTTTGGTTCCCGAGCTTATGTTCACATTGAAAAGAAGGATCGTGGTAAGCTTGATGTAAAAGCCATTAAAGCCGTCTTTATTGGTTATGCAATTGAAAGCAAAGGATACAAATTCTATGTTCCAGATACAGGTGATATCGTACTCTCATGCAATGCATATATTGTAGAAAATCAGATTTGTGATAAGAGGGAAGATATTCAGATTTCATAAAGATAGGTGACTATGCATTTTTCAGAAGGAACTTGGATGCGTACATTCAGCCATACAAGGGGGGTGATAAACCTACTCAAACCCTAAGAGATGCAGGTGAAGAGAGAGTTTCATTACCTACGTTAGTACCTAGTCCATCATTAGTACCTCTTGAAGTTCCGACTTGTGAAGTTGGAGAAGGTTCTAGAGTTCGAGAAGAAAGAGATACTGAAGAACCAGAAAGGATACCGCCACTTTTTAGGGATACGCCAAAGTGATTATATCAAACCTGGAAGGATAGTTGTATAAAGGAATACACTGGAAGAACCCAAAACCAGGTAAATTATGTAGAACATTTTGAGAATCATAGTGTTTTAGCTCTCACTTCAGTTGAGAATGAACTAGCTAGTGTTCAAGATACACTACAAAGTGATATGATTATCACAAGTCCCAGGATTGAGTTCAAGTACAGAGATGAGTGTATCTACATAACACAACAGAAGTACATTGAGAAATTATTGTAAAGGTTTGAGATGACATATTCTAAGCCTATGCAGACACATATGGATGTCAATGTGTCATTACAATCGGTAGCAGATTCAGAACCATTTGATGCTATATTATATAGTCAAGTAGTCGGTTGCTTGGTATATTTATGCAATACACGACCAAACATTTAGTTTGCAGTTTCTCAAATATACAAGTTCATACACAGCCAGCTCAAAGATTTAGTGGAAATCAGTTAAGGGATATTTTCATATATCAGAAGTTCTAAAGGTTATTGAACCTTGTTCCATTTTGAGTCTTGACATTGAAGTTCATGATGCGTGAGATATCCTCTTGGTATAGCCGTGGTCGTCCGTATCCAGCCCTATGTGGTTGACGTCGCACTCTCTGTGCCGCTTCCACCCAGAGCGTGAGCCCTATGACTTTGGAAAGCGGGCCCGTCTGATGTAGCCCATCTCATTGAAAGAACTTAGTAATGGTATGTTGGGTACTCACATGTGTCTATTGCATGGGTTGTAGCGACTGCTCTCGTCTCTCATATGCTTCGGTGAGGAAACATCCCAACCTCCGTTGGTCTCCACTGGTCATGCACAATTGTAGTGACTCCTCTATGTGGAACTGTGCTCGTAGATCTGAGTATGCTCGGCATCCGGTAACAAACTGCTCCTTGCTCTCTATCTCTGTTTGGCATACTAGGCACCACCTCTCCTTTGTAGGGACTCCCTTGGTCCGACCACTCTCGATCTTGAGCTGATGTGATGACACTCGAAGCTACCCAATGACGACTCGGAGGTGGTGTGGTAGGTATATCTGCATGTATCGCGGAGTGTCAATGAAGCCCTTGTCTGAGATCTATAGAAAATGCTTGTGGTAGCAGAGCATTTTCGGTGGCACTGTATCCTTGGGGCCAATCCATGTCCTCTGTATGTATGTATTCCATATCTTGTGTCGAATGACCCTATTCCTCTCCTGGTGGGAGAGCGAATAGGTGGGGGCTTGTAAGTCGTAGTGCAGTGGTGGTAGTCTGTCTATGTCAAACCCATGATGGGCCAGCCAGTCTCGTATCTGTGCGTACCATGAGGAGGTGTCTCTTGCAAATGCTGGAAAGCTTGATAGGTGATGCGCTCTGTGTCCATGCTCCAGATCCTATGTAATAGGCATATTGTCTAGAACAATGCCTCTACTAGCATTGGTAGCGAAGCGAGCTCTACTCTAGTGATATCATGTGGAACCGAAGGCTTGCTGCGGATGAATCTGGCAATCATGAGAATCTGTGGCCTCTCCAATGCTGTCCATGCTGAAGTAGCTAATCCCTTCCCCCCCCCTCCCCCACAGAGAGAGAGAGAGAGAGAGAGAGAGAGAGAGAGAGAGAGAGAGAGAGAGAGAGAGAGAGATACGCAATATATGGCAAAGGAGCCAAATTAGCTCCAAAAATTGAGTATAATACAAGAACTTATAAGACGTTTAGGCTAGTATGTCCAAGCCAAAAGATCGGAAAATCGGTAATAAAAGCTCGAATATTTGCATTCCACAGTTCTCAATACGTATTCCAAAAAATAAATTATTATATGGAATAAATATCAACCATTGGATAAGATGCTCTGAAAATTTGACAAGCTTCACCTTCATTTGTCCTTAAAAATTACTTTTCATCTTTGACCTAAAACTAGAGTCTTACTTTTGATCTTCATTCTGCTGCCAAATATTGGAATTATCCAAATGTTACATGTGGTTGAATAGCTCTCATTATGCTTTACAAGAACATGTAGTAAAAATTTACTCAAAATTTGACCATATTTGACTTTGTTGACTAGATTTGACCAAACTTTGACCAACAAAAATTGAGCTCCCTAATGGAAGGTAGCTAACGTTTTTTAACAAGATTTGGGATCTCGTAAATTTTCTTTATTACCATCATGATTAACTTGTCAAGCTGAATTTGATGCTTTCCTTGTAACATTTACATCTTTTTTTTTGTGTCTCGAAGCAAAGTTTTTCTCCAAGTGATTTCTTCCACTACAAATGTTGCATGGATGAACTTAAAAACATTTGCTCTCATGACGATCTGTTATGTTTTCACACGTTTTGCTTTTGCTTCTTGTTTTTTGGCTTAGATATTGCAAAAGCTTATTTATTTGAAATTTGTTTTTGTGGTTCCTCTTCATCTTCTCTTTCTTGAGTATTGTATCAATTCCTTGTAGAGGTCTCGAGGAGTCTGAAGTATTATCACAATTACATCATATGAAGATGGAAGGTTCTTCAAGAGTATTTACATTGTTGTAGTCTTGTGTTCTATATGATGCACATATTGAAGCAAGGTGAACCATATGATTGGTTGAGATGCTCTAAGAGTGCGTCTTCTATTGACATCTATAACATATAAAAAGCAATCAATAGTAATAAGTTAGATTGTTTAGACCTAACACCAAATATTACATAAAGATTGATCCACGCTTGAGTTGCAGATATTATCTTGACATGGCTAAGACCTATTATAGATAGAGGTTTTTCACTTTGCAAAGCTATTGCTTGACCTTATTGTTATTCTCCAAGAGTAGCAACTCCGTCAAAAGTAGATGGTCTTTTTTTTGAATCTATATGATCTATGTGGTTCTTGATCACCTCTTACAAGTTTTAGTTTGTTAGAAGGTATTGAATCTTGATCTATTAGGTATGAAATGTGACACCTTTTAACTTGTCAATTTCCACTATACCTGAATAGTGAAGAAGCCATGTTGACTCAAAGAAAGATAAACTCAAAATAGATCTAAGAATTGAGAGGGGATATGAAAATTGAATATTAAGTCTATGAAAAGAACCGAAAATATCATAAATTTATGAAGTCAAGATATATATCAACTTCTTTCATGACGATAGGCTTACTTGCTACGAGATAGAGGGGATAGCTATCTACCTCATGTGACATGGTGTGACCAAGAGTCACACGAGTGATTGATATCTCGTGGATAGGAGGGATATTCTTTGTGGATCTTTTTGAGATCCATGATAGGTGGATAGATCTATAGTTGACCATATAGTCTCATGTGGATGAGACTTGATCTTAGATAGAGAGGTGAATCTTTCCAAGCATGTATAGTTTTCATATCCTTGTGTCGAAGGTTTGATTTCTCTCTTGAAGGTCAGAGTATGTGATGAGGATGAGTGGAGGGATTGGTGGATGATTATTGAGGTGGTGTGATTATTGGTCTTTGCATCCATAGGCACTAGACTTTGAGAGGATTATCATAGGGAGCATCGTAGGCCGTATTTACCATGAGATCCCCCTAGAGTGGGACCTATGCACATGTTCTATTCTATATACGCTGTGGTAGGTGTCAATGGGTGCTTGGCATGAGATAGAGGAAATTGGGTGCCTTTGTATCATCGACATAGATTTCCATGTGAGAGAGGATCTTCTTCCCCCATGAACACTGACGAGATCTACCATGTGATGTAAGACACATTCCTTGGGTTGAGCCACCAATGACATTTACCTTGTGATGATGATTTCTGGTCGTGAGGAGTCACCTAGTGGTACTTGTAACAAGGTTTAGGAACTTCCATAGGGCATGATTGGATTCGATGCATCATTTGCGCATCGTTTTTTTTTTATTGCTAGAGCATTCATGGATTTTTTCACTTCATTCTTCTTTTGCATTCTTTTCTCTTATGAGACCATGCTTTGGTCTTTGTTTTGGCATGATGTGGATGCACTCTACATGAGGGGCTAGTGGGTAACTACTAGTAGGTGGACTCATGATAGTTATCATAGATAGATCATGTGTTGATTATTCTCCATGTGAGGACATCCTGAAATTAGAAGGAGAAGAGTGGTGTTGGGGGATGACGATCATTCACTTGGTGATGGACACCTTTAGGGTGAACCATGTTTATGGCGTGACCATCAAAGATTGTGTTTGTCTATCGACACCTTCATTTTCTTGATGAAGGATACCCCAATAGCAAACATGGTTCTAGTCCACATGTGTGGACATAGGAGTTCATGAGTGTCTTTTGACACTGGAGCGGCATGTGATCTATTTTTCATAGTGGCAGTGAGCTTTTTGTTGATAGATGCCTTTGGGCCACACAAATATGTGCATAGGGACACTAGAGTATGGGTGATTCTAGCTATCGCACATGTATGGGAATTGGTCTTAAGTAATTCCTATGTGGGTCTGATCACATTGGCAAATATACTGAGGTGGACTTGGGAGATAGCTTACAAAGAGTGTTACTTGAGGGTGATTGTTACTCTTGGATTCATGAAGTTGCTTTCTTTGGTTCCATAGAGATCTTGACTATGTGCATCTTTCTCTCGAAGGGGACTCCCATATGATTGCCATCTTTGGAATAAGACAGTTAGTAGAGGAAAGTTCTGTGATCCGATAGTCATGGGTCTCGGGTACGTATATGTCTGGTCCTCGTGAGATTAAGATGGTAGGAAGATATTCAATATTATTGGATTGCTTCTTAGATAGGAAAAGGTAGGCACAGACTAGGATGGGGACATGTTGATAGTTATGCCCCATCATACATGGTGCACCTTGACCCTAGTAGGTTTGTGTTTGTTCATCGATACAAGATGTATTTGTTCATCAGTACAAGATCGGGCAAGACACCTTTTGTATGAAGTGTCCACTGAGATGCACATGGTATCGGGCTAGCGTGGGCTAGGCACAAGGTACATGTGTATATTCGAGATGCCTCGTATGTGGTATTTGTAGAGATACATGTATTGCCATTCCAATATAGATTGAGCACGGGGTACATGCATACCCACCTTGAGTTTCCATTGGGGTGCAGTGGTGCTATGCGTGTGATGGTTGAGCACCGAGCACATGCATTGCCTCTTGTTCAGATTCCCGATAGTGAAGAGCTAGCACCACTATGGACTCTATCATGACATAGCTTTTTGACCTTGTATGGATAAAAAATCCATTGCGGTTGTCACTAGACGTGAGTGTCCTAGTCATTGGTTCTGTTGTTAGATGTAGTGGGCTTTGCTCACCTTCTTGTGGAACTATTACGTCCATTGATGGCCACGAGACTTGAGGCATGGATTCTTAGTTTTTAGCAGAGATTCTTGCTTGGAGGAAGGAAATTGTTATAGGAGGAGAGCACGAGAAAGACAACTTGGCACTATGTTGTCTTCCTAACACTCACTGTCCTCCATACTATTCGCATCGTATGCATGTACCTATAATCTTTGTGGGACATGAGTGTGTACCTTAGGGTAACCTAACCCGAGATCTTGAGGCGATTCAAATTGATAGGTGCACGATGTTATCTTCTTAATGGTGATCCGTGTTTGATCGCTGATCGGTGGTATATCTTACAAGGCATATCTATCTTGAGGAATCACCGACATCCTAGTACCGTGATTGTTGACATGTTGGTGACTTGGACAAGTATCCAAGTCCCACGATAATGGCTTGTTTGGCAGCTTGGGCAAGTATCTTGGTCCATGACGTTTGACTTGCTTGACAACTTGGACATGATGATTTTTTGTGATACCTCCAAAGGAGATCCAAGATTGGAAGACATTACCTAACATGTTCCACTAGATCTCGACTTGGTTCAAGACCAAAGGGACAGGAAGTCCTAGTGGACTTCTTATCTTGAGTATTTGTTTAATGGAGTCTGTTTTGTTTTGGGAGGGACTTGCACTATCGAGGGATTGGACTCTTAGTTTTTAGTCAAGGAAATTGTTGAGGACAACAATTAGAAGTAAGGGGAAAAGTTACGTCCCCAAAACTAAAGGACATCTGGATGGGCACTTGTAGTTAAAGTATTCAACTAGGTTTGAACTAGCCGTTGAATGTGAATTGGGCCACCTCGTTTGAGCCTATAAATAGGACCCATAAGCTCATTTGTGAGACATTTCTTGCATGAGGCACTTGGACTCTTGGCCCCTTGGCAGAACCTCATCATCGATACTTGTGGGGGGTTTGTGGTATAGGACCCCAGTCCTTTGGAGGTGGCTGCCCACTTGGCTGAAGGCTCCTAGACGGGTGGTTGAGCCCATAGTGGCTCTACAATTGGGAGGTGAGTCTAAAGTCCGCCCTTCTATTGTTTGTGAATATAGCTTGTGTCTTGGCTTGTCCAACATGAATGATTCTGGAGGTTATAACATAGACTCATATCATATGTCCAAACTTCATTATGGCAAATTGCAATGATCATTCATTAATCACGATTCATGTGCAATGTGCATTGAAGATCCCCAAATGCTAATGCTAATAGTATGATCATGCATGATGCATGGATGCATGATGCTTCATGATTCATGTTGTAACTATTGATTACATGATCATTGATCATGTATCATGCATGTCAATAATCATGATGATTGATCTACTATGTATCATGTATGTATCATGTATGTATGTATGCAACATCTATCATGATATGTAGTATGTAGTATGATCTAC
Source organism: Ceratopteris richardii (assembly GCA_020310875.1). Taxonomy (NCBI): domain Eukaryota; kingdom Viridiplantae; phylum Streptophyta; class Polypodiopsida; order Polypodiales; family Pteridaceae; genus Ceratopteris; species Ceratopteris richardii. The sequence goes on from CM035426.1 coordinate 38,988,213, forward strand.
TATGTATATAAGTATGTGATTGTATTTGTAATGTATATATTTATTTGGGGTTTGCCTAGATTCATTCTGGTATATATGTGTGTAATGTATGTATGTATTATGTAATATCAATAATAAATATGTATGTACTATATGTTTTCAATATTTGAAATGTTAATATTTTTATAGGTATACATGCTTTTAACATATTTCTAAAATGTAAAAAAAAAAACCATTTCCTTCCATTTCCAAATTTTTGGAAACTTTGGAAGTCTGTCTCCGATTGGTCCCCACAGACTATTTCCATTGTGCTAGGGCACTATGGAATGCACTTGCACTATGCAACACACTTTCACTTTCTCTAACTCTTACACACACTTCTCTCCAATTTATGTACTTAGGTCCGTTCTATATTCAGCCTATTATCCATATTTTGTATATTACACACATTGTATAATTATTATTTCATCAAGTAGATTTATTTAGAGTAGCTGTTAGCTACTCGTTTACATGCTCTTGTCTCTTGTCTACTTTTGTAATCATTCATTTATCTTATTTGGTTCAAGGTGAGTATGTATGCAAGGGTTTAAGTGTTCGAAAGATCATGTGGAACTATCATTGGGCCTACCTCACTTCCAAGAGTCTCATAATCATAAGTAAAAGGAAACAAAATAGAATGCAATAAAATGCATAGATGCCCAACAATCAAACAAAAGAAAATGTGGAAATGATGAGATAAAATAAAGATACACAATGGATGCTCTACTCCCCAAACAATCATTAAGGAAATAGATTCCTAAGTCTAATCACAAATATCCTCTTGTGACTCCTAAGGATTGTAATCCGCTTCATAAGGTAGACGTCATTAGTGGCTCAACATAGGGAATAACTCTTAACACATGAAACATCCCCACTTGGCTATCTCCATGTGTGAACACGGAGGAACCTCTACCCCCAATCTTGTGGCTCATACTATTAAATACTTGATACCATACTTGCAATAAAAAAAAATGTGTAGAGGACCGAGGTCCCACTCCCAAGTAGTCTCATGGCATGTTAGGAATAATCCTAGTGCTCATGACCGGCTTGTAGAAATTTTCTCCAAACCTAGCACTTATGGATCCAAAGCATAGTAAAAAGAAACGCGTTTTTTAATAGAAAATAAAAAACTTTTAGTACTCTAAAACGTTCTAAACTTACTTATACGTTTTTTTGACGGGTGTTCACGTTTTTTATCATGTGAGGGCTTTTTTTTGGGTTTTTTTTCTTGTTTTCAGCATGTGAGCAATGTTTTAGTATATGCACCCCCTTTAGTACCGTTGTTGGCTTCCCTTGAGCATTTCTTTGAGCATCTTTGGTTCAGCCTTGATCTCTTAGCATTCACTTTTAAGCCTTCAAACTTCAGCCCTTGTAGAAGTTAGGATTCTCCTTGGGGCACATAAAGAGAGAGAGAAAAAGCCATTAGCTTCTTTTCACTATCCATCAGCTTTCATCATGGGTAGAGCTTCTTATGTCATCATAACTACTTGAAAATAACCCTACCTCTTCGCAGTGCAATTATTGCATGGGTGTTTATGGTGGTTTTGCATCTTGAATGCGGCAGAAAGCTCATCTCCTTGGCTTTAGAGATAAATGCCCTTGCATACCTAGAGTTGATTGCTCAACTTTAAGTAAGTCGAGGAGTAGCTAAAATGCGTATGTCTGCATCATTTGAGAGGATTGTAACCATGATCCATGCTAGGAAACCTACATGTCAATGCTCATCGATTGTGGCAAATACTATCTTCAATAAGGTAGCAAATCAAGTTTTTTATGCATTTTTAACACTAGATATGTAAAGGAATGCTAGATGTAGATTATTCAAGGATTTTAAAAATAAAAATAAAGATGTTGCGAAGAAATCTGATACTCGTTTTTTATTTCCATCTTATTAGTACCCTACGTACTAAACGTTTTAAAACCCGTTTTTAAAACTCGTTTTTAAAACTCTCTTTGTACTATGATCCAAAGGTTGGTACTCCATACCATCTCAACCACCAATTTCTCACTCGTGTTTGGATCACTTGCAGGGATCCATAAGAGAGGAACCTATAGTGTTACATAGGGGTAGAGGAAACTACATATGTTGGACAAGGGCCTACATTCTCAACCGATGAATGGATTTGATGCTCATGATGCCATATAGGTACGACACAAATCTATCCAACAATCTTGAATCTCCATATAGATCCCCAATGATACCCCTTGGTCGAAGAGATACACACCAATCTTGGGACACCTAGTCACATCATGAGGTAGACAATTGTCTCTCTCCATCCCGTAGCAAGCCTAGCATTGTGAAAGTAGCCCGTACGTATCCATAGGGGCACCAAGTTGTTCCTTTATTGACCATTAACTATTAAGAGCTAATCCCTTCCGTGAAGGTTGAAGACCTTGGGAGGCATAGCCCTCACCAAAGATCTTCTTGACTATCTATATTTAGTCTAGAGCAATTCCGGTTCGTGTAAAGTATGTATATGTGCATTGGGCCCTTAAGGTTTTTTGCTCTTTGGTAATCCCCTCCGCTTTGCCTTTCCTGATCTCCAACTGATATGAGAAATCCCTAAGCTGGTTAGTTGCAACTGTCATGGCATTTGATAGGAATGCATCCAAGTAAGTAGGTCCCTTAATAAAGCCTATGTGATATATATCTAGAAAATGCTCTTGGTAGTAGTGCATTTTGGGTGGTGAGGCTCTTTTGGACTAATTTATCGATGTCTGATGTGTATATGCCATATCTGTTGTCAATTACGCTCTTTCATCATGAGAAATTCACTTGGTGTATGGCGCTTCTATCTAAGGTGGAAGATGGTTGATGTCCAATCCATTGGTTGTGAGCCTATTTTGTGATCACACCAGAACTGTGTATCTCCCTCATATAGTGCTTTCAAAGCCTCGAACATCTACAAGATAGTTTGTCAAATGGCAAGTTCTAAATTTTGGCAATAAAATAGGTGGGTCTAGACTCCATAAGAGAGCCTCGACAAGCATGGGAGGCAATGCAAACTTTGATGTGGTGGCATCATGTATTCATTGTTTGCTTCGAATCTCATTCAAGACAACATCATGATTAGGGCCTCGTAAGCTGTGATCAAATGTATGAGGGTAAGCGAGATCCTCAAATTGCTTATTGGAAAAATGATGTTATGAGGCAACCTTCCACTAGGGGACCCCACCAACAAGTTAAAGAAGGTCAAATATAGATGGTTAACATATGGTCAAAGGTTGGTCAAATTAGGTCAAAATGTACAAATTTTTTTTATTATATATTGTGAAAGTACTCATCAAGATATTTGCAATGATATATAAGACTTAGCTATCTGGAACCATATGGAAGGTCAAAAGTCAAACCCTAATTTTATGATCAACTTGTGAAAAGCAATGAAAAGCTTCTTTTAAACTTGAAAAGCACTTTTCATAAGAGAAAATTATTATATAACTTTTTTTATGGTCAAATAATCTTAAAAATAAAAAAAATCCCTTAAGTTAGAGTTTGCATATTTTTCAGAGTTAGGGTTTCCAAAAATTATGAAACCCTATTTTTTTTAATCTTTTTTACACTATTAAAAGCTATTTAAAGCATGTCGTGACAAAATTTATATAAATACATAGCCTATAGGCCACAATTCATCAACTTGGAGTTGATGAAGAGCTTGAGAAGGTGATTTTCTTCCACTTGCAAGAGGTGGAGGGAGGTGGAGGTCTAATTTTTTCATCTTCATCAAGGTGTGCAACAACTTTGCAGCTTATTTATTTTTGGAGGAGGTTATCTTTAGTTATGGAGATTGTGGAGCTCTGGGAAGCTTGTGTCTCAAGCATACTTTTCATGCTACCTTGTAACTTCATCGTTATGTATGGAATATATTTGGAGGTTGGATCCTTTTTTTATCTCATGTCTTGTCTCTTCTCCATTTCTCTATTTTGTTTATATCTTTAGAGTCTATATTAATTGTGGGCCTAAAAACCATTAAATGGTATCAGAGAAGGATAAAACATTGCAGATAGAGAATAGGGCTGCTTGTAGAAGAGTGAAATCTTCATGGCAAATGCAAAGCAAGCTCAACTTTTGCATGAAGATAACATATCTTGATGCAAAAGTTGAGTTTAGAATTGAATAGATGTAAACTCTAGGAGGGGTCACATCACCTTGGAAGATTGAACGAGCGATCACCAACAGTTGAAGCATATGTCAGAGAAACAAACATAACTTATGTGCTAGTTATGTTGGAATTGCATATGGAGTAGAGAGTTTGTAAAGAATGTGAATAAGTTTGCAAGATTAGAGAGCATTGCTTCCATGTGCACCTCAGAAGTGACATTCAACCTACTAGTCAACCTTCTAAGTGCTTCTTGGGATTTGTCACTCATCTATATGTGTGAGAGCTTGCATATTCAACTTGGTGGTCATGGAGGAAGACTTATGTGAGAAAAGAGGGGCAATATATCTACACTCAGAACCTTATGGTAGACATTTTACTTGTATATGTGTGTGTTTGTTTGATAGGTGTAGATGAGATGAATTTAATTTGACAGGAGTATGTTTAGGGAGTATGTTCAAGTCTACATACTATCCATTACCTAGCATCCGTTTGTTTAAGTCTACATACTATCCATTACCTAGCATCCGTTTGTTTAAGTCTACATACTATCCATTACCTACCATTTGTTTGTTGAGGGAGTATGTTTAAGTCTACATACTATCCATTACCTAGCATCCGTTTGTTGAGGGAGTATGTTTAAGTCTGCATACTATCCATTACTTAGCACCTGTTTGTTGTCTACATACAATGTTTAAGTCTACATACTATTCATTACCTAGCATCCGTTTGTTGAGGGAGTACGTTTAAGTCTACATACTATCCATTACCCAGCATCCGTTTGTTGTTTCTATTCTTCCAAGCAGTACTTAGTTGAGAAGAGTATGGGATATGTGAGTTCTCTTTGTGATGTGTGTTGTAGGACTGCTCTTCATGTTCAAGGTCCTTACGTGTGTTAGTGGATACTTGGCATGATATGTGAAAATTAAAGGTACCGAACTTAAAACATAATAAGTATAATCAATAATATATCTACATGGCATATTCGGCTACTATCAGGTTAAGAGGGAATTGTTGGAAAAATGTTATGAGGCAATCTTCCACTAAAGGATCCCACCTGCAAGATAAAGAAGGTCAAATACAGATGGTCAATAAATGGTCAAATCAAGTCAAAATGGTCAAAATGTGTAGAGATTTTTATTACATATTGTGAAACTACTCATCGAGAGCTTTATAATGATATATAACACTTAACACTTAGGTATCTTGAACCATATGGAAGGTCAAAAGTCAAAACCTAATTTTAGGGTCAACTTGTGAGAAGCAATGAGAAGCCTCCTTTAGACCTAAAAATCACTTTCTTGTTGGAGATAGACGTCTGCGGAAGCACACGAACAACACAAGGAAGGAGAAGAAGCTTGGAGCACAACACACAATACTGAATGTATTACTAAAGAATGTACAAAGATAAGTAGCCCATTAGGGCAATAGGCGTATATACAAGCCGGGGAAAAAAAACCTCCTAAAGAGGGAAAAAAGTGCCCCGGCAGTCTTAGAGTGTTCACACACATCACTACCTAAATATATCAACAAATCCCCCTGGGAGTGATGCGGTGAACAAGTAGCTGGCACTCATGTATAAGGAAGTGCCAAGCTATGTGGAGATCACTCCACAAAAAGAAGTAAGCCCAAAGCTTTGCGAAAAGCTTCAAACTTCTCCCTAGGCAGAGCCTTCGTGAAAAGGTCTACAATGTTCTCCTGTGTGGGCACATATGCCAAGCTGATCTCCCCAGCAGAGAACCTCTCCCTGACATAATGATAGTGCACCTCAATGTGCTTAGTGCGAGCATGGAACATAGGGTTCCTCGCAACTGCCAATGCGCTCTGACTGTCAGTGAAGATGGTGGTGGAAGAAGACTGACCAACACCCAAATCAGCCATAAGGCGTCTAAGCCACACACACTCAACAGTCGCTGTGAAAGCTTCCCTATATTCTGCCTCACAACTGGAAGTGGCCACAGTAGGTTGCTTCTTGCTCAATCAAGATATACATGAGCTACCAAGCATGAAGCAAAAGCCACTAGTGGACACACGAGTGTCATAGCAACCAGCCCAATCAGAGTCAGAAAAAGCATGCAAATCTGGCGGTAGTGATCCCCCCTTGGGATAAAACAAACCAAGTAGCCGGGTACCACTCAAGTAGCGAAAGATGCGCTTGACCGCCTGCCAATGCTTGACTCTTGGGCAATGCATAAACCTGCTCATCTGTGAGACAGCAAACTGAATATCTGGCCGAGTAATGCATAAGTAAATCAAGCATCCAACAGCCTGCTGATAGAGAACAACATCAAATGCATCTCCAGCATCATGAAGACTCAGTTGTAAACCTGTTTCCATAGGAGTGGCAATAGGTTTACAGTCTTCAAGGCCAAAATGCTGCAATAATGTGTCAATATATTTCGTTTGACACAAAGCCATTCCACCATCAACGTGCATAAATTGAATGCCCAAATAGTGATGCAAACGCCCCAAATCAGACATCTCAAATGAGGCATGCAAATCAGCCTTAAAATCAGCAATATGCCTCTCATGAGGACCAGTGAGTGAGCAACATGTCATCAACATAAACCACAATAATCAGAAGTACATCATTAGCACGCTTAACATATAAGGTGCTTTCAGTTGGACTGTTCTCAAAACCATGTGCAATTAGATAGGCATTTATCTTCTCACACCTAGCACGTGGTGCTTGCTTTAAACCATATGATGCCTTCTTTAACTTGCACACCTGGTTTTCATGCCCTTTCTGCACAAAGCCACGGGGCTGAAAAACATACACTTCTTCATGCAAGTCACCATTCATAAATGCAGTTTTAATGTCCAACTGATGTACATTCCAACCATGATGGGCTGCAAGTGCACAGATGCTCCGAACAGTAGTCATACGGCATGTAGGTGCAAAGGTCTCATCAAAATCAATGCCCCTTTCCTGTGCATATGCCATAACCCTTTGCAACAAGCCTAGCCTTATACTTGTCAACTGTTCCATCATGCTTACACTTCAGCTTGTAAACCCACTTAGTTCCAATGGCCTTCTTGCCAGGAGGCAAGTCACATATAGACCAAGTATCGTTCTTCATTATAGCATCATATTCAGATTGCATAGCAGCCATCGAATTTTTTAAATTTTGTGCTTCATCAAATGAAACAGGCTCATTCTCATCACAGAGACTAGATGCAGCCATAGCATAGCAATCTGATGCAAAAGAGGCGCTATGAGAGCCTGATCTAGTACGATATGACAGAGGTACATCTAATTTGCTGTCACGTAAGGTCTATGCCAGCCATTTTGGCATAGTTTTTGCCTCCTCAATGTCAGCTCTCTCATCAACAAGTGCATCATGTAAATCTGCATCAGAAATGAGATGATCTGCATCATCACATGGAACCTGCAAAGGCTGAGAAGTTGCCTCATTAGGACCAGCACTAGACTGTCCACCTATGAAAAGAGGTAGCAACCAAAATGTGTTTAGTCTATGGACGATGCGGACGATAGCCCGACCTGAACCATCTTTTGGAAAGGACGAAGACTACATTTTGCCCAGATTACAGCCTTCACAAACATGTTTTCCAGGTGCCTCAAGTTTGGACAAAGAGGACACCATTTCAGATTCCTGTAGGCGTAGCAAACTAGCAAAATTCAGATGACCAAAGCGTGCATGCCAAAGCTTTGCATATGACATAGCTTGAGAATACATGCCGAATCATTACAGATCTTTCATAGTCTATGAGCTTATATAGCCCACGACATAAAATACCAGAAGCAATAATCACATCGCCATTTGACAGATCATGAACTGTACACCTGTCATCAACAAATTTCACAACCAAGCCAATCTTGGCTAATGCAGAAACTGATAACAGGTTCTTGATCCCTGGCACAAATAAAGAACTACCGTCAGTAGTAGTCAAAATGATCTTACCAGCTCCCATAACAGGATAAGAGGAGTTATTGGCTCATGTAACTGTATTCCCTGTAGGGGCAGGCTCGAGTGAAGAGAAGAAACTGCGTTGCAAGGTAATATGTATGGTCGCCCCACTATCAAAGTACCAAACATCTGAGTCTACTGCAGACATGCACTGCTCATGAGAAGATGGGTCAAAACTGCAGACAGTAGTAAACGCCCATTCTTCTTCCTGCATAAGATTAGCAGACTCTGTTTTTGGTGTAGAGGCCTCTGCAACAACCATTCAAGCCTCTTTCTTCTTTGCCTCTTTAGCAACCAGTTTTGAATAGTTTTTTATGATATGATCATTCTCTTTACAGTACTTACAAAACGATTTCTGCTTTTCTGATTTCTTCTCATCTTTATCTTCCTTTTTCGAATGTACAACATTTGCAGATTTCTGCTTACTAGTTGAAGAGCTCCATTTTCCTTTGCCCTTCTGACTAGCCAGGAAAGCTTGATTTGCAACACGCATAATGGACCTGTTTTGCCTGGACTGATCTTCCTGCAACGGAATAGAGACTAACTCCTCAAATGACAAGGCATTTGGATTGCCTTTCATCATTAACTGAAGAGTAGAAGCAAAACTCTGATATGAATCAGGAAGACCATTCAGAACGGTCTGCACAAGTGAGCCATCTGCTATAACCTCATCAGCAGAAATCAACTGTTCCTTCTAGTCTTTGATCTTTGTTAGAAAATTGTCCATAGAATCACCTTCATTCATGTGCCCACTCTCCAACTGTTTTCGGAGGTAAGCAACACGAGCCTTATTCCTAGCTTGGTACAATGTGGTAAGTGTATCCAAAGCATCCTTATGTGTTCTGCAAGAGCGAATGTGAGGAATAATGGCACGTTTGATAGACAAAGCAATCAATGCATGTGCCTGAGCATCTCTGCCATCCCAACGAATCTGCTCTGCAGTAGGTGCAGCAGAAGCCGCAGCACGAACAGGAATATGCAGAATATCATCATCTTCGACACCTTCTGCCTTAGCTTCTGTACCTGCAGTTGTAACAATTGGAGGTGTGATAGGACGTTTTTCAACACCCTGCACAATGTTCCACAGTCCTTTTGCAACCAATACATGTCGCATCATATAAGCCCATAACGGGTAATTGGTACCATCCAACTTATCCTCAACCGCCAACATACGGAATATATCACTGCTTTCAGCCATGGCTGGTGACTAAAATACCTTGATGCAGAAAATTGACTGTATCTCAAAAAGTTGAACAGAACTGCTGAGACGAATTCTGCTAGACCTGTAGCAGACTTCGAGACGCTTATATTGGCGAACAGAAACTGGTATATACCTTTGGCACAAAAAGACAAAATAACTTGCACAAGCACTACGATAGTGCGTTCGGAGGGCGAAACGAGCTCACATCGCGATTTCGGCACCAGAAAGCGAAGATGTTTTGATCTCGAAAACACGCCGAGTATGCTCACCAAAATTCGTGCGATTCTGAGACTACAACCGGAGGAGTGTCGACGACGCCCTAGATGAAGCGACGACTTCCTCTGATACCAATTGTTGGAGATAGACGTCTGCGGAAGCACACAAACAACACAAGGAAGGAGAAGAAGCTTGGAGCATAACACACAATATTGAATGTATTACTAGACAATGTACAAAGATAAGTAGCCCATTAGGGCAATAGGCGTATATACAAGGGGGGGGGAGGGAAAAACATCCTAAAGAGGGAAAAAAGTGCCCCGACAGTCCTAGAGTGTTCACACACATCACTACCTAAATATATCAACATTTCTATAATAGAGAATTATTATGTTACATATTGTATGGTCAAATAATATTAAAAATAATAAAAAAACCCCAAAATTAAGGTTTTCATAATTTTTGAATCAAGGTTTCCAAAAATTGCCATACCCCAATTCTTAGTTTTTTTACACTATTAGAAAGTATGAAAGTATGTCCTAACAAAAACTTTATAAAGACATGGCCTATAGATCACATTCCCAAAAGCAACTTTTGCAAAATTTTGGCGGTATGATTTTTTTGAATCGTTAAAATTAACTTTTCGCACTCCAATTGGTTACGATCTCAGAACTGAAGCATGAGCTAGATATAGGAACTTGCTTTCCTTGATGTACACAATGTGAACAACAAAATTATGTAAAAAAACATTTTGAGCAGAAATTAGGGTTAGGGTTCTACCATTTTTGGACCTCTTATGACTGAATGTTATATATCAAATGAAAGCTCTCTTCACGTACTAACTGATGAATCGATAATAATTTTGACCTTCTCTGATCAAAATTTGGCTAAGTACCAAAAATTAGGGTTGCTGGAAATTAGGGTTTTATGCTATTCTGACATTGTTTCCAACAATCCCCCTTCAATGTCATAATGGCATAAAGTACAAAAATTTGCAAAACTTCGGATGTCGGAAAATATAGTCTTCACCAATCAACCTCCCACATGTATAATCAACCTCCCACATGTATAACTCATGATTTAGCTTTGGGTACTCAACAAGGTTGTTTTACTTTCCGTGGCTTTTTTTCTCTTTTGAGCTCTTGAATCGTTCCATTCCATAACCTTATCATAAATAGCTGAGCCAATCATATCCCTTAAGTTTTTGAGCTTCAAAATATGTGACTGAACTGACTCACCAACTTTCATCTTTAGATGATCTTTCCTATCAGAATTTTTACTTTAATAGAGATTCTCTAATACCAACCAAGCTTGACAAGAGGTTCTGCAAGACATGATTTGGGGTATAATATGCCACTTGAATTCCAAAACAATGAATGAAAGTGCTTGTGCATTCCTTGAATCCCATCTAGATTGCTCTTCTGTAGAAAGGAATCTGGTAGTCACGGACTCTGGATGATGACAAAGTTTCTCCTTCTTCTATACTTAGTACTAGCCTTCTGTTGAGCTGAAATCCGAACAACAAGTCTTCTGGAAAATAAAGCAACAACTTCTCCCAATTGTCTTGGCCTTGGATAAGTGCCATTGACAATATTCCACAAGTCTTTAAATACCAACAAAATTACAAATTCATAATCATAAAACTCCATACCTTCAAGATATCTTCTTTCTCAAGTCTATAATCACTCATCTTGTGAAGGGTGTATGTCAACTATGCTCTGATACCAATTGTTGGAAGTGGGGTGGACCCTAAGAATAATATACACAGGGACAGTTGAGAACTGTTTATACAACAAACCCTATTCTGAATAACTAGAAAAATTCCTCCTTGTTTAGCAACAAAGGAAGAATGACTGGATATAGATTTGCTACTTATAAAATTCAACAAGAGCTAAATGGTTGGCTCCAAAATCTCCTCCAAAGCTGGACTGGAAACTAATGTTAAAGATGCACTACAAAGTCTTGTTTGGAAGAATGCTATGCAAAAAGAGATTGATTCTATTCATAAGAATCAAACATGGAAGCTTTGTGAGTTACCAAAAGATAAAAAAACAATCGGTGTTAAGTGGATCTTCAAAATCAAAAGAAAAGCAGATGGTACTATTGATAGGTATAAAGCAAGGTCAGTTGCCAAAGGTTATGCACAAAAGAAAGGAATTGACTACAACGAGACTTTTGCATGTACTTCTAGAATGACAATAGTCAGAACACTACTTTCTCTTATTGCATTCTTTGGTTGGAATGTATACCAGTTAGATATCAAAAGAGCCTTTCTTAAAGGTGATCTTCACGAAGATGTCTACATTCAGCAACTAGAAGGTTTTGAGAGACAGGTAAAGAGCATTTAGTATGCAAGCTTATCAAAGCATTGTATGGGTTAAAGCAAGCACCAAGAGCATGGTACGAGAAGATACATCTCTATCTTCTATCGGTTGGTTTGAAAACTCAGAAGCTTTTCGTACTCTTTATGTTAAGGATGTCTTGATTATTATTATCATATGTCTTGATGATATGATTATGATAGGTCCCAAGGATTTAGATTTTCAGTTTTTTAAAGCACAACTCAAGCATATATTTGATGTAAATGATTTAGGTATTTTACATTATTGTCTTGGGATTGAGTTCAAATATAGGAACGAGTGTATCTACATAACACAACAAAAATACATTGAGAAATGACAGATTCTAAGCCTATGCAAACACCTATGGATGTTAATGTGTCATTAGAGGCAGAAGCAAATTCAAAATCTTTTGATGCTACTTTGTATAGTCAAGTAGTTTGTTGCTTGATCTATTTACGTAATACAGGTCCTGACATTCAGTTTGCAGCTTCTCAAGTATCTAGGTTCATGCACGATCCACACAAGATTGAGCGGAAAGCAGTTAACAAATATATTTACAAACATCAAAAGTTTTGCAGATTTTTGTACCTTATGCATCATGACATTGAAGGGGGATTGTTGGAAACAATGTCAAAATAGCACAAAACCCTAATTTCTAGCAACCCTAATTTTTGGTACTTAGCTGAATTTTGGTCACAGAAGGTCAAAAATTTTTATTAGCTCATAAGATAGTACTTGAGGAGAGCTTTCTTTTGGTATATAACATTATGTCATCAGAGGTCCAGAAATGCTAGAAAACCCTAACCCTAATTTCTGCTCAAAATGTTTTTTGCATATTCATGATCCTCAGGTCATGAGCTTTTAGGAAAGCTAACTCTCTTAGCTACCTGATGGCTAGACCAAGAGATCATTGGAGATTTTTACTCCAACAACAGTTTTTAGTCACCAAAAGCTGATCGCTTTTTAAGTTTAATGCAAACTTTTTTTATGCTTTGCACAAGCTTTTCACCAAATTTTCATCAAAGCTTCTAAAGCCTATAAAAAAAGGGCTTGGGGGTCATAGTTGAGCTATCACTCATTGATCACTCAAGGCCTATTGAAGTGCTCTAACTGCTTGGAAGAGGTGTTCCTAAGTTTTGATATAGATTTGGAGGAGATTTTGGAAGCCAACCATCAGCTCTTACTGAGTTTTGTAAGTAGCATGTTCTAAATTCAGTTCTTCTTCTTTTGTTATTACTGTTCCAAGGCTTTGTGCCTTCTACTTCAACACAAGGAGGAGTTTCTCTTGCTATTTAGGTCAATTTCTGATTTAGGGTTTCTGAAACCCTAATTTCAGAATTAGGGTTTGCTGTACAAACAGTTCTAAATTGTTTCTATTCACTTCAATCGTCATACACACTCTTCATACCTCTTAGGCACTTTATGTACACTTTCTTGTATCTAGAACCTTAAATTCAGCCCAGATTTAGTTTTGTATAAGCATACATTCAGTTTTGTATCATTACACACATTGTAATTTGACATTCATAATAGATAGTGTAGGCAAGCATTCAGCTTACTGTTACACTTTCACGAATTGTGTATTCTCTTCTATTTTTCATTCATCTAATTTTGAGTTTTAAGGTGTGTATGCTATGGTTCTTAAGCATTTTGAGGGAGGGAGGGAGGGAGGGAGGGGGAAGAGGGGGGGGATGGGGAGGGAGGGGGGAGAGGAGGGGAGTGGGAGAGGGGAGGGAGGGAGGGAGGGGGGAGGGTTTTTTTTTTGGGGGGGGGAGGGCGAGGGAGGGAGGGAGGGAGGGAAGGGAAAGAGGGGGAGTGGGAGAGGGAGGGGGAGTACAAATCTGAAACAAGGATCTATCCACCAGCATCTCCCCGCTTTCTCCCTCTTTTATTCTTTGCAAGCAATATGATAATGGTAAGGTGAAGATTCTCTTGTCTTCCTATTGTTCATCTTCTTCTTGCTTTCTTTCAACTGTTCTGTCTCATCACTGCTTTGTGTGTTGGTGCAGGTGGGTGCTGTGATAATTTCACCAACCCGGGAGTTGGCAACTCAAATATATCACGTTTCAGAGCCCTTCATGAAAACGTTACCCAACATGCGTGCTATGCTGTTGGTGGGAGGAACAAATGTTATTGTTGATGTTAAGAGTGTAAATGAGAATGGTGTTAACATAATTGTTGGTACACCTGGCCGCATACATGATATAATTGTACGTGTGCCACTGGATTTTAAGCAGCTTGAGGTTAGTGCTTTTGATGTCTTCAAAAGGTTGTTGTAAACTTTACATCTTGAAGAAAAAACTTTTTCATTTGGCAATATACTCAGGTCCTCATCCTTGATGAAGCAGATCGCTTATTAGATATGGGTTTTCAATGTCAGTTAACTTCCATAATATCTCATTTGCCAAAGCAACGACGAACAGGTTTATTTTCAGCAACACAGACTGAGGCAGTGGAAGAACTGTCTAAGGCAGGTTTGCGGAATCCTGTTCGTGTTGAGGTCAAGACAGAAGTCAAGTCAGTTCTTTCATCTAGAAAGGACAATGTTAAGGACCTTGCTTGTCCTAAGACTCCATCAAGTCTCACCATACAGGTGATGTTCCAACTTCATCTATAAGATTGTCTATCATTGTTGACGAAGTCCACTTGACAGTGATCCCATGGCATGTTCTCGCAGTTTTTGATGTGTGAGGGCAATGAGAAATCCAATCAACTTGTCCAATTTTTGATAGAGTTCTCCTCAGTTAAGTCGATTGTGTGCGTACCTTTTAACTTGCCAAGTTCCATTTGTTATGGCTATGTCCTTGGTATTGTGGCATTCACATTTTTTGTATTGGTGCAGGTATTTTATGACATGTGCTTGTGTAGATTACTGGGCTACTGTTCTTCCAACCTTAAAATGTTTGAAGAATGTTTCAATTATCTCGCTTCATGGAAAAATGCAGCAGGTGACTGGAACCTTTGGAGGCAAGCTGTTGTACAATTTCTGTCATACAATATGTTGTGTAATCTGCTATATGCATACCAAATTTTACATGCTTCTGAGAGCAATAATTTCAAAAGCTCAAGTTCAACAGTCTCCTGTATAGATGTTTTGCCTTAAGCCTTCATTGACAAGCCTGCATGCATGCCTTATCTTGTTTTAGCAAATGCAAAGGACTTGTTATGCCAATTTTGTGATTTCCTGTGAATAGTTTCATGAATTTTTTTTTTCATGGTGATTGTAGTCTACAAGAGAAAAAGCCCTATCTGAATTTACAAGCATGCAAGCTGGAGTTTTGCTTTGTACAGATGTTGCGGCACGTGGATTAGACATTCCAAATGTTGATTGGATTCTGCAGGTACTCATTTCTCTCGTTTCATCGATTTTCTAAATCTATTTGTCTATCCAGACTTTGTTAGTCTTACACTGATTGCAATGGCTGCAGTATGATCCCCCTCAAGACCCTAATGTGTTTGTACACAGGGTAGGCCGTACTGCTCGGATGGGAAGGTCTGGGAATGCTCTTGTTTTTCTTCTACCCAAGGTTCCGCTTATGTTTCGGATTGTAAGAAACACAAAAATTGATTTTGCCCATAACATGGGTTCTCATCTAAGTCAAATGTTTGGCAGGAAGATGCATATGTTGAATTCCTGAAGATAAGGAGGGTGCCAATTGATGAGAGGGACCAATTTCCCACAACTGAAAATGTTGTTCCACTGGTGGGCATCAAATTTAAGCTTCCAAGTTTTCCCTTCAATGGAAGATGCTCTTTGCTTTCTAGTATCTATCTTGTGTGACCATTGCCAATGAGCATGTTCTTTTGGAAAAATGAGCCTATTCCAGCTCCCTTACATAGTAGGGGGGAAGAGCGGGATAGAGTGAGGATTGATCCCCTATAGGTTTTCTTGATTAGTTCACTTAGGACTGCCAGAGTGATGTGCCTATTTTGTTAGAATGCTGTTTTGGACAAGGGTTCAATGTTAACTAGCACCTACTTATGTATTAACCTCCTGAAAGAGAGGGATGGGAAAATTTCAGTGTCTAATCTGTGTACTATTCAGTTGCGTGCAGCAGCCATAAAGGATCGAGCTATTATGGAGAAGGGGTTAAAAGCATTTGTCTCATTTGTACGTGCATACAAGGAGCATCAATGCAGTTATATATTCAGGTGGTTGCAAACTTTGTTTGTAGAGAGCCAGGCATATTTCAGTTTGTATCCTAATTTGAGCTTCTCACATAGGTTGAAGGAACTAGAAGCTGGCAAAGTGGCCATGGGTTATGGCCTCCTGCAGCTTCCAGCAATGCCAGAGTTCAAGCGAGGGACACTTCTGAGTGCTGAGTTTGAACCTGTAGAAGGCATTGATTTGGCATCAATCAAGTATAGGTATAGTAGCAGTCATTTTTTGTTAATATTCACTTCATCATTTGTCAACTAACAAGTAGTCAAATAATAATAATGATGGTAATATTTCAGAGACAAGGTTCGTGAAAAGCAACGTCAAAAGATGCTAGCTGCAACTCAAGCATTCAAGGTGGAAGCTTCATCTGAGATGCATCAAAGGAAGCAGGTTGACAAAGACACAAAAAAAAAAGAAAAGCGAGAGACTGGCAAAAAGAGAAAGGCAATTCAGACATTAGAAGATGACTTGGAAATGGAGCGAGACTACCGTCTCTTGATGAAAATTAAAAAGGGTAAGATAAGTGAGAGTGACCTGGGAATAGATTCTGGCAGTGATAATGAGTGTAAGGAGCCTGCAACAACGTCCAAGCCAGGAAAGCTTCCATACTGTTCGAATTCCAAAGAATCTTTTAGGATACAGAAAGGGAGTGGAAAACAAGCTAAGCATGCAAAGAAGCTCAGGCACAAGAGACATACGAAAAAAAGGGATTTACATGGAAAGAGTGGTGGTAAATGATGTTTAGCACCTGACTAGACTAATAGTCTCTGAGGTGCAGTGCTGGCATCTCAATATTTTGCCTAGGCTTTCACAGTTAATAGTTTGAAACGTGAAGAGGTATCAATCAAATGAGTTGGCCTTTCCATGCCTGTAACCTTGAAATGATTGATGAAATTGGGTATTAATCCTCTTCGGGTATCAATCAAGAGGTACAGTACTCCATCAAAGACCTAAAAATTGGTCCTGTTTCAAACATGGAGAAATGCTAGAAGGTCATATCCATTCATGATTGGACTACATTGAAAGCCTTTTCAACTAGGTGAAAGTGCCTTACCCTTAGCTGGTTTTATTTAGGCACTGAAGAGAAAAAAGGGTGAAAGTGCCTCAAGGATAATCGAAGCAGAATTTATATCAGCAGAAGAATCTCATTGTTTGCAGCAATGTTTGACTTTCCTGCACCTTTGTTTAGAGCTAACCAGCTCCCTCACAGTTTTAAAGGGAACTGAGGGCCCTAATGCTTGGATTAGGGGTTTGTATGTTTTATGTGTGTCTTTAAGGTGTCATTACACTTGTGCACACGGTATTTGTTGGGTAATAGATCTGATATTTTGTGAGACTATCTGTTGATATCCCTGCTTATCATATTTGTACATAATATCTGTTTCGTAAAATCCAGTTGATTCTTTCCCAAAGTTGGTTCATCTCTACCTTCAATTTTGAACAAGTCTCTCAAAGTCTTCGATGAAACACACCCAATGACGAATTTCCAATTTCCAACCACTACTGTTACACAAAACCCCCCCCCCCCCCCCCCCAAAAAAAAAAAAAAGAAAATCTCTCTCTCTCTCTCTCTCTCTCTCTCTCTCTCTCTCTCTCTCTCTCTCCCCCCCCCCCCCCCGCCCCCCGGGCCCGTGTGTATGGACTAAATTAGTCCATCACACTTCTTCATCCTACACCCATTACTTGAGTACTTTGCAATCAGATTCACCTTTTTGTAATGTTTTGGCCTTTAGCAGACAAAATTCATTTCATTTCATTTCATCTCTCTCTCTCTCTCTCTCTCTCTCTCTCTCTCTCTCCCCCTCTCTCTCTCTCTCTCTCTCTCTCTCTCTTTGCAATGACTCTTGAATTAACGGTTTGTGAAGATGTACATTAAATTCACCTCTCTAGGGATGGTGTCCAGTGGGTTATGTTGATGGTTGGCATTTCAGTTTTCCTAGTCCATATCATTTAGTATTCCTTTACTATGGATATATGGTCACGAGTGAGGATTGTTGATGTTGTCTTGGCTTCCCCAAGTGTGTCCATTGTGTGGCTTCTTACTAGTGAATGCCAAACATTTGATTGACTATATGCCTTGCAACTTAACATTTGTGCATGTGAATTGCATATGTAGGGGGGTTTCAATAATGCTTTAAAATGGCCAATGATGAAGTCGTGTTCTCCATCTTTGAAGAGCATTCCTTATGTTCTCTTTATGAACTTGGGGATGTAGTACTTGACCTACTTCTTAAGGAGCTTACAAATCTCTTTGGAATGTTTATCTGCATTTCCCACCCACTACTCCTTCAAAAGAAATTGTACACTTCAACTCTTGATTTTCTCATCATCTCTCAATTTGCTTTTGATCTTGGAAAGAACAAGTTGGAGTTATATTTTAGCTTTATTAACCACCTCCTCCACTAGAGGGAGCCTTCAAAAGAGTTTTTCCCTTCTCTCTTTTTTGTTATCTTGGGTTGTCTTATGAGCTTGTTTGAAAGTTAGTTGAGCCTTTTTCATTGCTTGAATCTCGCAATTGCTTAGGGAGGCTCTAGAATGAAAGGTCGCCCTTGAGATGGCTTGATCTCTACACTAGTTGAGGTATAAAGAGAATATAAAGAAGTTTGAGTGGAACTAGGGAATCTTGCCTCCCCTCCTACATGAAGTAAATGGATAATGGGATAGTGGTTTGAGAATACCATATCTATATAGAGAGAGACATTTAGTGTACCAAGGAGGTAAAAAATCATTGGTGACATGCACTTTGAGAATGCTATACCTATTATGCATTTTGGACCACATATAGAAGTGATTGTTTTTCGACTCCACAAGATTAAGGTGAAGTTTCAAGAGATACCATTCAACCTCCTCAAACCCTTGAATGATCTTTAGCCTTTTGCCCCGAATGATCATTAAGATTCCTCACCATATTGAAATTACCAATGCGACTCCTTGGGATCATTTGCTACACCTTAAATTTTGGCACGTAAAAGGAGCTAAGAACAAATATGTTTGACCTATTGAAAGTTGCAACTACCTAAGGATGCCCATTTTCAATGCTAGTATGACTTAGCTATAGAGCCCATCTTGAGTTTATCCTTGGAGCTACCCCGCTTCCCCCTCTTGGATGATCCATAGTTATCCAAGAATTGTGGCCATATTTTTTTTGAAGCCTATTGACAATGTCTTCTTTATTTATCTCAACTTCCTTATGGTATGTAATATTTGGGTTTAGACTCTTGGTTTTGAGCCAATAGTTTTGGATTATGGATCTTGACATACATGAAAGACTCCAAATGTTAAGATAGAGATTTATCATTTCTTTTTTGGGGTGATGATCCTTTTCCTTGTCTTCTTTCTCTTTTTCTTCTTTTGTCCCATATTTTGAGGGTTGTTGGAACCTAACAAATAGATTTTGTGGTTTCCTTTACCATTGTTCCACTTCCATTGGCCTAGTATGGGGCCTTCTCTCCATTCTTGCATGATCTTGATGTGTTTGCAAAAGTTTTTTGAATTGCCAACCCAATATTGGAACTTCCATTATTTGGATTGTCTTCTTCGCTAATTGACTAGTCATCCTAAGTGCACATTTGTTTTCTTGCTAGCTCACTCATTCCAGGACATTAGGATTTTCCCTTATGTACTGTTCTTTATATATTGCACTGGTTGTATTGTTGTTTTTAGGTAATTCTTGTACATTCCTTTTATGTAATAGAAGAAGAAGAAGGTCATTCTTCCTTGCCTCAATTTGTATGTGTGCTTCTCTTTGATTATGAGAGTGTGTGTGTGAGCTCTCTTCCTTATCTCCTTCCTCGTCACATGGTATCAGATCCAGTGTGGGTATAGAGAGCTCGTGGATAAGGCCGAGGGTGAAGAGTATGCTAGAAGGTGTGGAGAAAGTGCGATTCACAAACGACCTCAGATTGCTACGAAAATTGGCATGAAGGTAAAAGGCCTCAGATTGCGTTTATCAGATTTTTTTTTTTTGGAGCCATCTCGACCTCTATTTCGAGCTCGCAAGGCGGGGCCCACAGAATAACCAGGTTAGTTCACAAAACTGTAACTTACGTCTTGTTTGGAAACACTCATATATTCTAGATCCAAGATTTCAAGTGATTTCATGTACTGTTGATACATGAAAACTATGTTTTTCTGAGATTGAATTGTCATATCATAGTGTGATAGTGTTCAAGTAGAAGTGCTACTTGTAGTGTTTTGCAATGTTGTGAATTGTTGCAGAAATGGCAAATGTAGATGGAATGAATTAACTTATGAGCGATAAGTTGGACAAGAACAACTTGCATGCTTGGAGATTCAGGATGACGAATTTCTTGATGGGAGAAGGCTACTAGAAGTACATCGAAGAAGAGAACGAAAATGCTTCGCAATTACTAGAGAGGAATCGAACTGCAGACTAGTTAAGAGCGTATGAAGAATGGAATCAAGGAGCACAAAAGATAATGTATTGGCTATATGTTAGCATATAGGATAGCACGATTGGTCACATATAGGTTGGCAAGACCCCGAAAGAGGCTTAGAACAATTTGGTCACATTGTATGAGACCAATATAAAGGCACGGAAATTGCAACTCAAGAACAAGATTTATACACTGGAGAAAAAGGACATGTCGGTAAGTGACTACACCTTGAAAATCAAAAGCATATGTGAGTCACTTGCATCTATTGGCGTGAATGTAGATGATGATGATAAGGTGGAAGTGTGCCTTCGTGGTTTAAGAACTGCATATAAGCGGTTCAAAACTTCTATACAGACCAAGAAAAATATTCTAAATTTTGCTGATCTCGTATCCATGTTGATTATTGAAGAAAAGAATCTTGGTGAGGACCCGAACTCCCAAGGAAATTCTAGTTCAGAGTAGGTATTTTACCCTGCCAGAGGAAGAGGCAGAGATAGAGGTTTCAGAAGTGGAAGAGGAAACAGTAACCAAGACCAAGGTCAACATTAGAATCATGCAGGAGGTAGAAGACACTTTCGAGGTAGAGGGAGCCGAAGAGGCCACAAAAATTTCCAAAGAAATGATTCAGGTAATGATAGTAAAGGATGCGGGAATTGTGGCAAACCTGGACATTTTGAACGTGATTGCAGGTTGAAGAATCAAAATAATAGAAGGCATCAAAACAATTATGCATCCATAAGTGCAAATAATTTTGAGAAGCTATTCATAGTTCAAAATCACATGATGAATACGATGTCTGCTAATGTTTCAAAATCCAACAATAATGTCTGGTATGTTGATTTAGGTTCTTCAAATCACCTGACTAGTCATGCAAAATGGTTTAGTAGTTTGCGGAAATTGCCAGTTCTTGGATAGGTTGAAATAGGTAATGACATATCACATCCTATCGAGCATACAAGAAACATAACACTTTGTATGGAGGACAGGAAGGTAAAACATCTTGCTGATGTGCTGCATGTTCCAAATATAACAAAGAATTTGGTTTCTGTTGGAGAAATGGTTGACCAGGGATTACAAGTTAGATTCAATGCTAATGGGTTATATGTAGAAGAGTACAAACGGGGTGGACAATTGATTACCAAAGCAAACAAAGTGGGTAGGATGTTCACCTTAAATGTGAAAATTCCTAAAATGGATGCAGCATGTTTGCAAAAGGTGTAGAGGTTATTGCTTATATAGAAATTTATCATAAACGAATTGGAGATGCAAATTTGCGGAGGCTGAAATTGATGTAGTCCAAGGAGTGGAAAATATTTCAAAAGTATAGAAGCAAGGAAAGACTCAAGCTACATGATTGGCCCCAAATTCCCTTACAATAAGATGAGGCCACGATATCACTGATGTCACGAGGAAGGAGATAAGGAAGAGAGCTCATACACACACTCTCACAATCAAGGAGAAGCACACACATAGATTGAGGCAAGGAAGAATGATCTTCTTCTTCTTTTATTACATAAAAGGAATGTACAAGAATGACCTAAAAACAACAATACAACCAGTGGAATATATAAAGAACAATACATAAGGGAAAAGCCTAATATCCCCGAATGAGTGAGTTGATAAGAAAACAAATGTGCCATCTCTCTCAGTAGATAAATCTAGTAAAGCTCAATGAAGTATCCCTGGCATATATTGGCATTACCATTATACATCTCAGAGAAATGAAAAAGTGATATGTGTCATCCTAGATCATCATATGTTGAGCTTGATATCTCAACACCCCCCCTCAAGCTCAATGTCATGTCCTGTAATCCATGCATCTTTCAAAACTTCTTTAGCTTCTTTGCTCCAAGTTCTTTAGTGAAAATATCACAAACTGGCTCATTCGTTCTCACATAAACAAGATCAATATCACATGCTAATACCTTCTCTCTGATGAAGTGATAATGTACCTTGATATGCTTTGTTCTAGCATGAAAAAATAGGATTTTATGCTAATTGTATGCTGCTAAGGTTATCACAATAGATAGTGATAGGGTTTTGCACTTCCACACTCAAATCTGCAAGTAGCATCTCTAGCCCTTATGCCTCACATGATGCCATTACAGCACCTCTATAGTCATCATCTGTACTCGACAAAGCAATAGTGGGTTGCTTCTTACTACTCCATGTAATAGTTGCACTCCCAAGTGAGAATAGAAAGCCACTAGTAGATCTTCTATATGGAATGCTACCAACCCAATCTGCATCGGTGTATCCAGGAACCTGCAAATCTACACCAACTTCATAAAACAATGCATAATCCAAAGCAGCACTCACATAATGTAGAGTGCGCCTCAGAGCATCTAAATATGACTTCCTTGAAACCTACATAAATTGGCTTTCAAGTCCAATAGTGTAGCTTAGATCAGGCCTTGTAATTGTGAGATATATCAAACTTCCCACAATTTTCCTTTACAGCATAGCATTTTCCAATGCTTCACCTGATGTAGTATCCAACTTCAAATTCTAATCTAATGGCATAGAAATTTCTTACAATCAACCATACCATACTTTTGTAGCATATTCAAGGCATATTGCCTTTGTGACATTCATATACCTGTTTCTGTATGTATAAACTCAATGCCCAAGAAATAGCGCATCACACCAAGATCTTTCATGTCAAATTTCTGCATAAGGAGTTGCTTTACCTTTTTAATGATTGCTTCATTGTCACCTCCTAAAATCAAATCAACATAAATAGCCACAATTGTGATGCCCTCATCACCCTTCCTTGCATATAGTGAATGATTTGCATCACACATAAAAAACCCAATGGTGGTTAAGTAGCCATCAATCCTTGCATGTCAAGCACGAGGTGCTTGTTTAAGCCCATACAAAGCATTTTGCAAGTTGCAAACATATTCTGGGTGCTTTGAATCTTCATATCATTGTGGCTGGTCCATGTATACTTCTTCATGTAACTCACCTTGTAGGAAAGCATTCTTAACATCCATATGATGCAAAGTCCATCCTCTTGCTGTAGCTAATGTAACAAGTGTTCTGGCAGTAGAAATTTTAGCTATAGGGCTAAACATTTCCTCATAATCAATGCCATATGTTTGTGCATATCCTTTTGCTAACAATCACACTTTGTACATGTTTATGCTACCATCAACATTGTGCTTTACCTTGTAAACCCACTTGTAGCCTATGGATTTCTTTCCTTGCAAGAAGGGAACCAGCTTCCATGTATCATTTCCATAAACGGCAACCATCTCCTCATCTATAGCTCTTTCCTTGCATTTCCAATTGCATCTTCAAAACAAGAAGGTTGAGCATCTTGTATTACCTTGGTCATGTAGGCACAATGACGAGCCATATAACTATCATACGTCAGTCATTGTAGAGAATTCTGCATCCTCCTAGATCTTCTTCGTTCTGGGTCACTTCTCCTTATATCATTTGCATGTGACTTTCTAACCCCTAAAGTCTTCACAAAGGGCAATCCAAGTTCCTCATCAAGGCTCTTCTTTGAACTGCTTGAATCTCCATCAACATCTTCAGAACATGTAGATGTTTTACTACCAGCAAAAATCTTTTCTTTACCTTTATTTGATGTAGTTGATGAATTTTCTAGACGGAAATTTCTACGCAATCTTCCACTTGATGGATTTGATTTGAAACTACTGCTTGGTGTTGGAAGCAGTCAGAGGCACAGACGACGTGGAAGCATGTAAAGACGGAGCAGGGAGCCAGTCGGATCATTTTTTCAAACAACTATGTTTTTATTACCTCTTCAAACATCCAACAGTGATTTTCATCACTCTTGTAACATATGTAATATAGACAAAATCCCATTTTCTAATTCATAGCTCCATTTTGTGCAAGCCGAGGAGTCCTCGAGCTTGAGGAGCTTAGGAAGAATGCGCGTACCAATTTTCGTTATTTTTAGACATCGTTTACCCTTCCAAATAGCCCCTAGGACCTATTTTTTAACTATGCCGGTCACTAGATGTGAAACCGGTCAAAACTAGTCTAGAAACCATAAAAAGAGCTAGAGAGCTCATTTTTGAGGGTGGTTCATGTTGGCTAGTGTGAGCTTAGAGCTAGTTGGAGCTTGTAATAGTGTTCTTGAGTAATAGAGCTAATTTCCCACCTTCCATTGTGTCTTGCTTGTCTCTTCATTGTGTGTGTGTATGTGTGTGTGCATTTCTATGCTTCTCACCTTCACTCTCACTTCATCTCACATTCACGATCTTCATATCACTCCTATCTCTTCCGCGGATTGACATTAAGGAGGTGGAGCTTCTTAACGTGGTTCTCACCATTGTGCTAGAGCAACACCAAATTTGGCGCCGTTGCCGGGGATCGAGTCTAGGACGAATGTGTGATGGTAAGAGTATAGCAAGAAGTGGCGTTGGAAGGTAAAAATTTCAGTTTTCGTTGTTGTTATACTTAGTTTTTAGTGTTTTTCACCTCCCCCACACTCCATCTTCATCATCGCATCATCATCTTCATCTCAAAAAAAATCAGAAAATTCACCATATCCACCCATTCACCTCATTTCCCCTCATTTGTGCATGCGAGAGAGCGAGAGAGAACTTTTGTGCTTGTGTGTGCTGGTGTTTTCTTGAGTTTTCTTGCAGGTACAGAGCTCCAGTGCATCAGGAAAGCTTGGAAAAGGTAAAATTTTACTCTCTGTCAAAGATCTGCCGAGTGTGGCGGACCATCGCGATGGTCTGCAACCTTCGGAATTCGAGGTAGGCGACCACACCATGAGGTAGGCGACCCTTGCGCATCTACGAATCCACAGACGCATCTCAAAAATTCATATTTGGGTGGACCATCGCGACGGTCTCAAACCATCGCGATTGTGTCGCACCATCGCGATAGGCTCACGCCATCGCGACGGCTCGGCCGAACCATCGCGACGGTCTCGGACCATCGCGACGGTTCACTTGAGCCATCGCGACGGTCCACTTGGACCATCGCGATTGTTCAGCTGCCACGTGTCAAGATAGACCATCGCGACGGTTCATTTTTTCGAACCATCGCGACAGCCCAAAATCGGACCATCGCGATTGGCTCATGCCATCGCACTTGTGACCATCGCGACGGTTCACTTCGGACCATCGCGATTGTCCACCTTTGACCGTTGACCCACGCCATCGCGATCGTCCGCCTGATAACGCCATCGCGACGGTTCGACCTCACGCCATCGCGATCGTTCACCTTTTCGGGCCATCGCGACGGTTCACCTTTTCGCACCATCGCGACTGTCCAAACCCCACGCCATCGCGACGGTTCGCTTGGACCATCGCGACGGTCTCAGACCATCGCGATTGTGCACCCCCATCGCAAATTTAGGGTTCCATTTTTTGACCAATTTTGGGGGTATTTTTGAGAAATTTTTGGACCATTAGACTCATAGGAGACCCCTTAGCTCATATTGGAAGGAAAACCTGATTGTCAGTTTTTACCCCCAGGGCCTGAGCGCTCATAACTTTTTCATCCGAAGTCCGTTTTTTGAGCTTAATAGCTCGTTAGAAATCTCTTGACGAGTACTACGTGACCTCAACTGTTTTTTCTTAAAGAATACATCTATTTTTAGATAAGCTATTTTGAGGTTGACCTAGTTTGGGACTTGAGGGACAGGGGGCAAGCATTAAAAAGTTGGGCAAAAGGGAAGGGACTTAAAAGGTGTATGTACTTAAGTGCTTGATCATCCAACTGTGAATTGGTCTAATATTGGATTTTTCCAGGTCTAGCAAGGGCAATCAAAGACGACCAAAGCAAGGCAGTGAAGGGCACAAGCTTGGGAAGCGCGGCTTCTTGGGCATCAGAGCAACCAGAAAAGCTGACTCGAGGTTGGAAAATTACTCAACCCCCTCAGTCAATTCTTAGCTTAGGATAAATGTTAGCATTCTGGATTAAGACGATAGGAACGCCTCAAGTTCAAGATATTTAATTCTTTCAAGTTCAAGACTAAAGTAAAGGTGTGTGTGACGAAAACCTAAAGGAAAGAACCTAAGTCTGACGGAACGAGAACTCAAAATTATCACGGAAAGTCGAATTCCTGACGCATACATTAAGACAAGAATCTAAAGAAATCTAAAAAGAATCAAGAAAGTAATAACGAAGAATCGGTGATGATCTGAGCGTGTACTGAGTGTGCAAGGAAGAAAATTAATGAACCTTAGATCGGGCAAACATATAGGTAAGTCAGACAGACGAAGCCTTAGATCATCAGAAGCAAGTGTAAGAACTACTGCACGATCGTGGGCTCAGCAATTGAATAGTAATTATCCCTACGAGAGCTCTGATACTAGCGAATCATAAATGGCATTTAGCACAGACAGACCAGAAGGAGGGTCTAATGTAGCATACTTAGAAAAACCTGAAGGACCCTATAGAACGCAATTAGAGTTTCTCTGAACCAACCGTCTAGGTGCTCGCATCTATGAGGATGGTTTGCGAAGGCAAGTGGTGCAACTGCACAACCCTGATCAACCCATTGGATTGGAAAGACCAGTGGTGAAATTTGAGAGAGACGCTTACATAGACAAAGAAGGAACCATGTACGTCCTAAGTACGCAGCCAAACGATACTAATGAGTTTGGCACAATTCAATTAGAGACGGAAGCGAAATTTCAAGGAAAAGAACCGTTAGAAGAACCTAGAACACCTAGAGGGAAATCCGTCTTAACAAGAGTACTCATCCCAGAGTGGATCCCTCAAGATAACATGAGCATCGAGTTGTTTGTAAATAAAGAGACAGATGAAGCCTTTTGGAGGTACAGAAAGGAACACCCTGGTGAGATAGGCATCATTACAATTTATGAATTCAAGGACCCAGATACACTTGGAAAGGTTGTATACCTGGATGAAACTTCAGAAAGAGTATATGTGATGTCCGACCATGCCAAAAACCTATACACATGGAGAGGGGAATTGGTATTCCCTCCATCTAGAACAAACATGAATACAAGTCAACAAGGGGCAGGAACATCCTCAGCCCATGGAAATCAAAGAGAGGGAAATAAAGAGAGACCAGAAGTAAGCTTCACTCATCCCATAGGGAGAGATAGAACAACCACAGACATTAATAGAGTGGATAGACAAAGAGATCATGGAATACCAGGTGGTAGAGATGATTTTCCTCTACCTAGACCACGTGAACACGCAAGAATATTGAGACCCACTCAATTAGTAAAATCAATGAAGAATTATTTTGATGGGACAGGAGATCCCTACGACCACGTCGCAGAATTCAAGCAAGTACTAAGAGCCGAACAAGTTGAAGACATGTTCACGCAATACAACGCATTTGGACTAACGTTAAAGAATACAGCTTTAACTTGGTTCCAACCATTGCAACAAAGGCAATTTAGGGACATCCATCACTTTTTAGAGTCATTCATCACTGAATTCTCTAAAAGTGGGGTTAGACATGACACATCTTCGTTGATTCATAGCTTTAAACAGACCCCTCAGGAAACAGTTAGATTGGCAGGACGTAGGTTTAGACAATATGTTGAACGATGTCCAATGCAAGAGCTACCCTCACAAGCTAAGCAAGTGTCATTGTTTCTAGATGGCTTGTTGAGCTCTAAACTACGCTCCTACGTGTACCTAAAAGAACCCAGAACGCTAGAGCAATGTGTGAGAATATGCATAGACATTGAAGAAAACTTAGGAGACGAGTTGGAACTCTCCAAGGTCTATAAGGACTCAGACTGTTCATCTCTAGCATCCACAAAATTGTCTAGCTCAATAGAAGACCTAGCAGAAAAAGTGGCCCAGAAACTAGGAGTTTCTAGTAAACCTAGGGTGCTAACAAACAAGCGTTGTTACACCTGTGGTGGTGATCATCTGGCAAATGTGTGTCCCAATGCACCACAACCACAAGCCAACCCTAGTGGCCAATATTGTACAATTGAGAGAAGATACACGAATCATACGGCTCAGGACTGCCCATACAACAAACAAACCGTGAGACAGAACTATCCGCAAGCATACCAGCAGCCAGGTAGGTATCAAGGCCAATACAATGCTCAGCCTTATTACTATAGGCCTCCTCAGAACTACCCATACCAGGCTCAACAGAGACCTCAACCCGTCTTAGCTCAGCAGCCACCCCCACCAGCGAATGTCATCTCAGTCAAATACGCTGCTGCAGAAGAGAACCTAAATAGGGCCTTAGTGCCTTCGTCACCCTTGATCACAGAAAGTGACCCGAACTCAAACAGTTTTGACTCTACCCATGTAACTAGTCCACCCGCTTATTACACGGAGTCACCAGAACATGTGGAGACATATCATTATGATAGTCCACCAATGGAACCTAGTTGGGAGCCAGACTATGCTAATGTGATGTACGCAAACCCAAACCCACGGCCCCAATTGAGACAACAGAGACCACAGGGCCCTAGAGGACCATGCTTTAGGTGCCAAGGAGATCACTTCATAAAGGATTGTCCACATCCCCCAATAGCAAGGCAATCACAGTACTATAACATACAAGGCTTTTGTGCCAATTGTGGCAAAGAGCACATAATCAAAGATTGTCCTAAGAACCCAGTTAACACTCCGAATGTGACACCGATCAACGTGATAGGTATTGTAAATAACGCAGATGGATCCAACCCTACATACGTGCCTATCCAAGCTATAACAAGAGCCCAGGCACTCTTACAGAACCAAAAGCTTAATCAAGAGAAAGTAGCCGAAACCAGTGAAGTTGCAGAATCTAGCAGTAAAAAGACAAAATCTTGGAAAGATTCTAGAGAAAGAATTAAGGGAAAATGGAGTAAAAAGATAACGGAATTGGAAGGAAGTTTAAAGGAATCTAGAGCCAAAATCCAAGAATTGACTTCACAGGAATTGAATCAAGAGAATCCAGCTCAGAAATCAGGAACAGTTTTAGCGGAACCCATACCAGAAGGTCTAGACATGATGTTTCGTGCGTATCAGGCTAGATTAAAAGAGGGACCTCAGGTAGCTGAAATGAGCAAAAACTACCCTCGAGCTGATCTAGAAATTGAGAGAACTAAACTTTGCATGAAGATGGTAGAATTAGCACAAGCTTTGTTCGAAGCCTCTAGATATCTTAATTGGAATAACATGGCAAAACCGGAATTACACTTTCAAGGACTAATGGAGAGGCTAGAATACTTGATAGAAAGCAAAGAGAAAAAGGATCAGCATAGGAACCCTATTGTCCCAGAGACACAGGAAAGGAATGCACCATCCCTGTCTCAAGTACCCAATACAGAAAGTCAAGACAAGTTGTCTTCTATACATAGGTACTCTCATGAATTTTTGAGAGAAATCCAAGAAGAGAAATGGAGAAAAGAACAAGGAACTCATCCTCCTATTCAAGAAATAGATGATTTGCAAGAGCAATTTCCCCAAGACATTCCCTCTATTTACGATGATGTAGAGGAAGAACAACTGAGTGAACACACAGGGTTTGAATCTAATTCTTTACAAGAATTACCTCAGTTCACAAGACCTTGGGAAGCAAAGTCTATTAGTATGAGAGCACCCACGATAATAGTGAGGAATGAAGAATCAGTAATCCCTAGAAACACGGAAGTGATCAAGAATACCAAAGTACAATGTAACCTTACTCTGGAGGAGTTATTGAAGGTAAAACCAGAATTGTGGAAGCATGTAGCAAATCAATTCCCCGAGCTTGCTACTACTTCCTCACCAATAGGATCACAAGATAAGGTACCAGAGATACCCGTAGAAAAGATTGGAGATGTGAGCGAAGGAGAGGAAGGTAACACTTATCTTCCGATAACCCATCAGGGCTACACCACGAAAGCCATCTTAGATTCAGGAGCCGGAGTAGCCATAGCTACCACCGCTTTATGGAAACGTTGGGGTAAGCCAGCATTAAGACCCACCAGGATGAAGCTACAAATGGCTGATGGACACATAGAAAAACCATTAGGCTTACTAGAAGGCATATCTCTCACCACTTGTGGTGTAGAATTTGAGCATACCTTTGCCATTTGTGACTTTGCAAAAAACCATGCTTATGAGATGATATTGGGACGACCATTCATGCGTCAGTTGCAAATTGTACAAGATTGGGGAACTAATTCTTTGTACTTGCAACATTTAGGAGTGACTACCAAAGTCAATCTTAAAGACTATTCACATAGAGATGTACCCCCAATACAATGGAATACCATCCATAAGACACCAGTAGAAACAGAATCCATGCACTCATTAGAATCAGATCCTTCTTGGCTGCACGAGGACACTCATTTATGGATGTGTAAAGTAGCCAAACAAGAGGAAGAACGATTAGAAGCAAGGACCTTAGGTGCAGAACAACATCCACGAACCCTTCAAGATCCAGCCTATGCACCTGTAGTATTCCCTGACGAAGAGTTTGAACCCCATGGTTGGGCAGAAATCCTAGCAACCATGGATGTAGCCATCAATGAAGAACAATGGACTCCCCACTGTGACGAGGATGGCTATGACATTTCAGTTTTTACGATAGAGCCAATCCTGTGCGATGCGATTTTAGAAGAGTGTGAACCTAACACTGATGCATTTGAGGATGCAAGTGATTTTGATTTAGAATCAATTATCATGGACTCTCCATTTGCATCAGAGGAAGAATATCTCTACGAAGTAGAGACTCACCCTCAGAGACACGAGGAAATTACGAATGAGGTGAGGTTAGCCACGGAAGTGACTACTAAGAGTGAAGGCAAGAAAAGGAAGAAGAAAGAAACCATGTCAGAAAAAGAAGAATCTTTGTTTGAAGTACCCGAGAACTTCAAGAAATATGAAATCGAAGATAGAAGAATCATGGTACGAATGCCTAATAGAAGAGCGAATGACGGACAAGTATATGATAACCGAGAGAAAACCAGGAAAATAATAGTTGCTATCGAAGGAGAAGAAGAAAAATGTACATACATAGGGCATGATTTGACAACTAAAGAAGAAGAAGAGCTAGTTGCCCTATTACGCGAATATAGAGATGTTTTTGCATGGAGTTACAAAGATTTGAAAGGAGTAGATCCAGACATATGTTCTCATAGAATCCCTATGACTCCGGATGCAAAACCGACAAAACAGAAACCGTACACGTACAATGATAACTACGCTGCGAAGATCAAAGAGGAGATAGATCGCTTGATAGAAGCAGGATTCATTTACGAAATTGAGCATACCGAATGGGTATCTCCCATTGTGGTTGTGCCCAAGAAGAATGGAAAATTGCGTGTGTGTATTAACCTTAAAAAGGTTAATGCCGCAACGATTAGAGATAGTTATCCTCTTCCTATCACAGAACATCTATTGGAAAGAGTTGCGGGCAAGGAAGTTTACAGCTTTCTTGATGGATTTTCAGGCTATAATCAAGTAGCTATTGCTCCAGAAGACCAACACAAGACGGCATTTGCCACTGAATGGGGCATATTTGCATTTCGTGTGATGCCATTTGGCTTAACAAATGCACCCGCCACTTTCCAGCGACTCATGTGTCATGTTTTTAAGGAGTTTTTACGCAAGAGCTTGGAAGTTTATGTCGATGACCTATGTGCTCATTCAAATGTAAGACAGACACATATCCCAGAGTTAAGACAAATATTTGACAAATGTCGAGAGTATCAGGTTTGTTTGAACCCAGAAAAATGCGTTTTCATGGTCAGACAAGGCAAAATTCTAGGACACATTGTGTCAAAAAATGGAATCTCTACGGATGAAGAAAAGGTGAAGGTAATTGCAGATTTACCTAGACCAACTAATGTGAAAGAGGTACAGGCATTTATGGGCCATTGCGGATATTATAGGAGATTCATACACATGTATGCAATCACAGCCAAGCCTTTGTACTCTCTTTTAACCAATTTTGAATGGACAGATGAATGTGAAAATTCATTCAATGAACTTAAACGACGCTTGTGCTCAGCACCTATATTGACTACCCCAGATTGGAGTAAGCCATTCCATGTACATGTGGATGCATCCAATTATGCCATAGGATGTGTGTTAGCACAACCCACGAATGAGGGTAACATAGATCTCCCCATAGCTTACGCGAGCAGACAATTGAACGCAGAGGAAAGGAATTACACCACGACGGAACGAGAAGGATTAGGGATGATCTACGCAGTAAAGAAGTTCAGGCACTACTTGTTGGCCAACAAATTCAAGTTCTTTACAGATCATCAAGCCCTATTGTACTTAGTCAACAAACCATGTAACACAGGACGACTGATACGTTGGTTTCTATTACTCATGGAGTATGATTTTGAAGTAGTA
Organism: Ceratopteris richardii; assembly: GCA_020310875.1. Classification (NCBI taxonomy): domain Eukaryota; kingdom Viridiplantae; phylum Streptophyta; class Polypodiopsida; order Polypodiales; family Pteridaceae; genus Ceratopteris; species Ceratopteris richardii. Next base: position 39,020,854 of record CM035426.1, read on the forward strand.
GTCAGGAAAGGAAAGACACATCTTAGAGCTGACCACCTTTCAAGATTAACCTCAGGAGAAGCTCCTCAAGGAGTAGCGGATGAATTACCAGATGCATACTTGTTTAACCTTGAGATAGCACCAGAATGGGCTAAGCCTATAGTCCCTATTCTCACATATGGACCCAAGAATCCTAGGTTAAAGATCAAAGAGGGAGAGATTACCAAGTCCCAAAGATACCAAATAATGGCAGGAAGCATATATAAACAGGATAATCAAAAGATTCTTGCTTGTTGTGTAGATGAATCAGAACATGCGAATTGGTTGCAATTAGCACACGTAGGTGCATTAAAGCAACATCATTCAAAACATCGAACGTTACAGACTCTGCATAGATTAGGAGTATATTGGCCTACGATGGAAGCAGATGTCTACAGGTTGTGTAAGGAATGCCATGTTTGTTGTGAAAAACCACCAGTAGAGCATGCTACATTATATCACGTGTCTCTCACACCAGACTGGAGTGAACCATTAGTGACATACTTGAGGACGAACACATTCCCTCAAGGCATGACCTTAGCTCGACAACGCAGTCTAGAGCAGGAAGCTCAAGATTATTCACTTATTGGCGATAACCTATACAAAAGAGGACGAGATGGATATCTAAGACAATGTGTTCATGAGAGCGATTATCTGAGCATACTAGAGACTGCACACCAAGGTGTTGCAGGAGGTCATTTTGGACCCGATAGGATAATCAAAGCCATCCTCTTTGCAGGATTATGGTGGCCCACTCTTCACATGGATGCGCATACCTATGTAAAGAGATGTGATGTGTGCCAAAGAACTCAGTTTCCTACTCGCAGAGACAAAATGCCATTGAAACCCATGATGAGCGGACGTGCATTTTCTAAGTGGGGTATAGACTTTGTAGGACCCATTAACCCCCCTGCAAAAGGTACACATGCGGAATACATTATTGTTGCGACAGATTATCTTACGAAATGGGTAGAGGCAAAAGCCACGAAAAAGAATGATGCACACACAACTGCAAAATTCTTATTTGAAAATGTCTTTACAAGATATGGACTGCCTATAGAGTTAGTGAGCGATCGAGGCACTCACTTTCTAAACCAAGTCATTGAATATTTGTTACAGGATTTTATGGTGATTCACAAGAAATCCACACCATATCATCCTCAGGCCAATGGTCAGGCTGAAAGCACTAATAAGATCCTTTGTAACGTACTGACGAAACTCGTGAACAACAAACGTTCAGATTGGGACAAACAGTTACACCACGCTGTTTGGGCATATCGAGTGGCCTACAAGACCGTACTCAATGCAACTCCCTTTCAGATGGTTTTTGGTCAGAATGCTGTGCTTCCTTTGGACTTCTTGATACCGACCCTTAAGGTTGCACAAGAACATCAGTGGACCGGCCATGAATTATCAGCGAGAATAATGGACTTGGAACGATTAGGAGAAACCAGGCTCAAGGCAGCAGCGGGAATATATGCAGCGAAGAAGCGACAAAAAGCGTATTTTGATGCACATGTGAAAGATAAAGGCTTAAAAGAAGGAGATTTAGTTCTAGTATATACGTTAAAGCAACACGCACGTAAGTTAGAAAAGCGAGGTTATGGACCTATGATCATTAACAGACTCTCAACAAGTGGAGCAGTACAGTTAGCCACTTTAGAAGGAGATATAATGCCTAACTATATTAGTGGCTGTAGAGTCAAGCTATATCAGGAACCTCTTACTGAGGATATGCTTAGACGACTCACGTGGGCAAAGAAGCGTAAGGAGGAAGAAAATAGAATACGAGCGGAAGCTCAGGCAGAAGCAATAGAACGCATTAAACGCATGAAGTTAAGAAGACAAGGACCAGGGAGAGAACCTTATAACTATCTGGAAACTACACCCAGATATCCCATGGCTATGTGTGAGGTAAAGTCACAAACTCATCCTAGCATAGTGGACAGGAGACCATTCATTACAGTCAGGTTAGAGCACGGTAACCCTTGCCAAGAGCTCAGGGCTTTAATTGACTCAGGTGCTGCGACTAGTGCGATTAGATGGTCCCACTATAAGGATTCAGGAATAGAAATGCGGCCAATTGAGGCATACCTCATAGGCCTAGGAGGCATGGAAACCCCTTGCATGGGTGAGGTGGACCTTCCTATCCTCGTTAAGGATGTGACCATGACAGCGAAGCTACTAGTGTGCCATGATGACGACCTGATAGAACCCCTCATCCTTGGCCAAGATTGGCTATACGATCACTCAGTGGACCTAAATCTTAGACAAGGCTCCTTACAGATTGGAACCTTAGAACAGAAGCGAGTGATACCGCTTGACTTCCCTAACGGCATTCCGATTGAGGTTTGTAACCCTAGACCCTCGGAAACGCATGCGACGGAAGACCGGAAGATCTTGGGTCAGATCAGTCATGTTACGTCTACACCAACCCACTCGGGCTTGGCTAGGGACAATTGTCAATCAGAAGGACGACAGGAGATCTTCCCTGGGGCTTCCTGCAAACTAGAGAGGGCAGCTACCCAACCGCTAGGGCAGATGAACACAATCAGCGGTCAGGTGGGCTGCATCAGCGGCCAAATGAGCACAACACCCTGCGGTGCTCATCCTTCCAAACTTGCTGCGGACTGGCCTAGATTAAAGATGAAGAACGAATCACTTCGTAATAGGCAGGTCACGCAAGTGTTGGATCTCCCTTCTTTTCCAAAGCAGAGCGTCCAATGGACCTCTCAAACCCAACCACGAAGGACTCAACCACCACAGAGGAACCCAAACCAACAACACCACCAGACAAGGCAAAGAAAGCAGCAGTATCAGCATCACAGAACGAGTGGCACCAGACAATTATGGGTGCCAAAAGGACAAAAAGCACCGAAGAACTCCAACCAAGCAGAGATCGACAAGAAAAAGGCAGGGCAGAAACAGAATCAGTATCCACCATCCCCTCTACCTTTTTCTACAGGTCCGAGCATTCGACAAATTTGGATCGCCAAGAAATATCTTACCCATAGACCCACACCCACACAGATTTGGGTACCCAAACCATGTATCATAGCTCAACCCTTAAGCCATGTAATATATACCCCTCACAAATCTTTCCATCCCTCAATACCACCACACCCGATACTACCTTTTGCCCCTCAGCAGAAACCCACCACCCACTCAAGGACTCTTAGGAAATGGATACCGAAGCGTGTCCAACCGTCTTCCCCTAACCCATTGTCTAACTACCCCTTGACTAACATACAACCTTGTAATAAATCACTAACCTTTAAACCTTGTATAAATTCACCCACCATCATCACACATCACTCATAATCTCATCTCATCAAGAAATGTATACATAATCTGAAACATGTAGGTGTCTAGAGACCTGCATTAGCTCTACAAAAAGATCATTGCATTAATCATTTCACGACACTTGGCTACACGGGTTACGCATCGGTTATGGAAAGGGATTGCGGTCTCACTTTAATGGGATCATAATTAATTTCCATGCTAATGTGTTAATCTTTTGTAGCAGATCTTTCTCATTAGCGCATCAATCATCATGCAAACCGACGAAGAACCATCAGAAGCAGGCCCCAGCGTAGCTGCAGCGCCCCTCAATGTTTTACGAGCAGAATCCCACCCGACTGCTCCACCGCCAGAATTCCAAGGATTTCCAGGGCCCATGCCGATCGATAACCCACCTATGGGCTACACAGAAAAGATACACCGTAACTCTCACTGGTTTCAGGGACTTGCAGGACCCTTAGCGGACGCGGAATTTATATTTGAATCTAATTTGACGTTTGATGATCGCACATGGGGCAAGTATCAATTCTTCTCAAGAGAATTCGAAGGCCTACAGAACACCCAGGACTTAACTCATGTTTGGGCTAGAGCCGGCTTCACGGAGTATTTCAGTGATCCTCTGCCCAAACCTGACTTTTATAGGTGTTATTATTTAATCACTACTTTGCTGGCCTCAGAGAATAAGGATATCCCAGGAACTTTTATTTTGCCTTCTTTAGTGGATGATCCACCCTACAAAAGATTTTATCTTTCGAAGGATTTAATCAGAGCTGCCATCAAGATTCATGGAACCCACACGCCCACAGATCGAGAAAGATTAGTTCCAGACCCTATGAAACGTGGGGATGTCACTAAGTGGGAGGAGATCTCAGCAATTACACCTGAGCTGTCAAAGCCGCTACGGATATGCATGCAACATTTTGCATTCCCCGCTCAGGACAGATTCACCATGCCACATAAAAGAATATGGTTTGGATTATACTTAGCCTGTACTGGACCTCAGACTGTCGATCTGGCGAGCTGGATCATTGATCAAATGTATTTGGCACAACACAGATGGGAACGGAAGAAAGTGCTTAATGGATGTTGTGCGCTGACACGAATTGTTTATATGTGCTTGGCTTATGACTTGCCAATTGAACGTGCATTAACAGGAGAAGAGCTGAAGGCATTCAAAGGAACGACGAAGAAAGCCAGGAAGCCCAGCAGAGCACGGGCAGGTAAGCGCATGAGAGGCACTATTCCTTGCCTTCAAGTGCCAGAGTCACCATCACCACAACCCTCCCCAGAGCAATCACCGACAGAAGCCACTCCCACAGTACAACCTATTCGCATAAGGTTATCTAGACCAGTGGTAACAGAGGGCACTACTAGTACCGTTACACCTCAGGCAGCTACAACCACAGAACCCACCACCACGACAGCAGAAGCTCCCACCACTATTGGTGCGGAAGCCTTTTCTTTCCCAATACCACACATGGAGGCAGAACCAATAAACACAACATTCGATTTTGAGATGCCTGATGCATTCTCCAATGAGTTCCAATTTTCAGAGGCACAAATGTTCTCTCAAGAATTTGAAAGGCCGAGTTACCCTACCACACCGCGGGATCAGCCACAGGGACAAGTGGTGTCGAGCTCTGATGACGAAAGAACAGTATCTGATGACAATGAAGGTGACGATGAAGCCAGCCAGGGCACGCATGATTCCCAAGAACACGAACAGACAGATGGCCAAGGCCAACAAACCGATGCACACGGTGACACCAGCACGCATGAAGAGGAGACTTTCGAAGCAGCAGCTTACACGCTGGCAATCAAGAAATTATATCGTACGATGGAGAAAGTCTGGGCACGGAAGAAATTGACTGAAGAAGAGAGCCAAACCATAATCGAACAAGAACTCATCTCCGGAGGGTTTGAAGAAGTTTACATCAGAGGGTTCAGAGAGCTGGTCAAATCCATTGGCCCGGTCGAAGCACTGAGATATTTACAAAGGAAGCCACTCCCCCAATATGACCCTCGCAGAGTTCGCCTGTTATCGAAGCCCGGTGAATACATTCGAGTTTCGGTAGGTCCTCAATCATCCAACCAAGCGCAAGATGCACGCCTACGTCCGGAAAGATCCATCACCGGAGAAGCTATCCTAGTCGACTCCCCACCACATACTACCGTTGTACATACTACCACTATCCTTGAAATAACATCCACACCATCTACTCCTCTCTCACCTCATGTTTCACCAACCCATCCTGTATCCCCCGCACACCCACCTGCTCCTCCCACATCCACACCAGTCCACGGCAACCTAGCCACAGCCTTTGCCCTGCCCATTCATGCCACCATGCCCGCACCCACCCCACCTCGCCTACGTGTTAACCCCTTCATCCCGTCATCCTTCCCATCTTTTCCCCCACCTTTAAGATACCCTTTCACCTTTCTAACCCCACTAACCTTCTCACCAATTTCACCTCCCCAACCCACTATAACCCCTATTTCCCCTTTTCACCAAGCTGCTCCAGCCATCCCCCCTGTAAATTACTCTACATTTGTAAATCCCGTCTTCACACCGACACAACCACCCACATACACACCACTTTTCACAGTCACCGCACTTGACACGTCCAGTGACATGGACATCTCACCACCCACCGCACCAGCACCCACTCCACTCGCAGCACCATCATATTTAGGTACGTCACAATTTTCCACGATCACCACTGCATCCACCTTCCCAACCCCATTCCCCATTCCCGCTGCATCTACTTCCACCGCATCCTCACTTAGCACTCCATTACTATTATCGCCAACCATAGACACTGCACTTCAACAAATGTTCACATGCATGACTCAAGTACGAGATGAGTTCGCATCTCTTGGCAACAATTATCAACAGCTGCAGAGGACGACAAATGAATTACAGTCGCAGCTTAACTCAGTATCAATCGAGAATGCCTCTTTAAATACGCGATACCAAGAACTAAGAGAGGCATATCATAAGCTCGAGCTAGAAAGTGAAGAGAAAACAAAAGAAGCCACTGCTGATCTGGACAACCTGCTTCGAGCCCAAACAATTAGGAACGCGACGCTGACCAGGAATATGGGCTTACTCAGGAGGCACCTAGCCGCAGCAAAAGAGGAGAACCAGAGACTCCAAGAGCAGAATAGAGAGAATCTGGAAGCGGTGTTGGACCATCCAGAACAACCCTTAAGTCCTAGCAGATTCAAGGCAATCCCATCCGAATCAATGCAGATGTTGCTAGAGGATCACGTGAGATTGCTAGAGGACTATGATCGAATGAACGAAGAGCATCAGAAGTTAAAAGAAGATCACAAGCTACTACAGCTCAGAGAACCGGCACAACAACAAGTACAAGTAGCAGCAGAAGTACCAGAACCTGTGGACCCCTCTCCTGACCTCATAGAGGAACTCAACGCATTACGGGCCCAGGTAGCCACACTCCAATCACGCATAGATGTATACGAAGCACCACCACGGCCTGACTCCCCACCGGAGATCCCAGCTGACGACGAGAACATAACCATTCCGGTGGAGGAAACGTTTGAAGAAGCATACGAGCCAATACCCATCCCAGGCGGACAAGTCACGGCCGAAGGACAGATGACCTATGAACTTCCTACCCCCGCGTGGATGAAGACGATTGAGGAACTTGGAACAACACATTCAGCCAGAGTAGAGGCACAGTTACATGCCATGGCCATGATTGAAGAGAGAATCTTACAATCCCCCTTCTTTGCTCATTTGGCCCCCCGACGCTATATATCTGGGCATGAGCTGCAGTATAAACCGTACTTCATGTTAATGGCTGAATATCAGCTAGCTATAGAGAAAGAAACTGGCATGAAACCCACGCATGCTACACAATTCGAGCCGGCGGACTTGCCACCAAATGCGCAAAGAGGAGAGATCCATCAACCTGATTGGCGCAAAGATCTCCTCCAGAAGTACCGAGAAATGATGAGTACATGGGTGAAAGCGCCTTTACATTTAAAATATAATCCTTGCTGGGGACCAGTACCACGACGCCGCTCCTGGACAGCCTTCGCTATTAAGGTCCAAAACAATAGGCAGTGTCAGGATTGGTTGAATTACCCCTACTTCAAGCCGCCAACCGAGTTACCCACTGTTGGCTATATGATGGCTACAATCCGTCACTGGCTCCCTCGCCTGAAGCATATGGATGATATCGCAGCGCATATGACTGTCAAAATTTTTGACATGATGCAAATGATATTTAAAGTCTTCCGACACGTCAAGGCACCGCATGTAAACACCCCGGGATTTGAGCATGGTAACTTTGATCTAGTATATGACATGAGCACAACGCCATCGCTCCGGGTGTGTTATGCCTGGCACTGTAGAATAAAATACCTACCGGCGTGCTACAAGCAGACATTTGAAGAGATGTTCACCACCGGATTTTGGGAATACCATTCCGAGGTATTCATCAGCAGGCCCACACATTTATTGCAACTATTTGCCTGTGAGCGAATGGTTTATTCCACGCACTATCAACTCCCGCCACCCGACGAACCGCCACCAATCGACTGGGAGAAACTCGAGGCTGATCTGGCCCGAGGCATTCGAGTATCTGAGCACACCCTCGCTCACGACCTCCTACAAAACTACATCCGGCAGACCGCACAACAAGGTTCTGTCGCGGACGACAGAAGCGAGAGGGAGGGGGGTGTTGGAAGCAGTCAGAGGCACAGACGACGTGGAAGCATGTAAAGACGGAGCAGGGAGCCAGTCGGATCATTTTTTCAAACAACTATGTTTTTATTACCTCTTCAAACATCCAACAGTGATTTTCATCACTCTTGTAACATATGTAATATAGACAAAATCCCATTTTCTAATTCATAGCTCCATTTTGTGCAAGCCGAGGAGTCCTCGAGCTTGAGGAGCTTAGGAAGAATGCGCGTACCAATTTTCGTTATTTTTAGACCTCGTTTACCCTTCCAAATAGCCCCTAGGACCTATTTTTTAACTATGCCGGTCACTAGATGTGAAACCAGTCAAAACTAGTCTAGAAACCATAAAAAGAGCTAGAGAGCTCATTTTTGAGGGTGGTTCATGTTGGCTAGTGTGAGCTTAGAGCTAGTTGGAGCTTGTAATAGTGTTCTTGAGTAATAGAGCTAATTTCCCACCTTCCATTGTGTCTTGCTTGTCTCTTCATTGTGTGTGTGTATGTGTGTGTGCATTTCTATGCTTCTCACCTTCACTCTCACTTCATCTCACATTCACGATCTTCATATCACTCCTATCTCTTCCGCGGATTGACATTAAGGAGGTGGAGCTTCTTAACGTGGTTCTCACCATTGTGCTAGAGCAACACTTGGTGATACATCTGGTCCACTCAAATCTTGAGATTCTACACTTGATTTTCTAGCATTTTTTTTTGTCATTTGGTTCAAGATCAAGTCCATCTTTGGCATCTGCATAGAAGCTTGATATTTCATCAAACACCACATCTCTACTTACCTCCACCTGTCGTATGAGTGGGTGATAACATTTATACTCATTTGCTCAAGAGAGTATCCAATGAGGATACATTTTTTTGCTTTTGGATCAAGCTTCGTCCTCAACTCATCTAGAACATGTACATATGAAATACAACCAAATACTTTCATATGTGATAAGTTTGGTTTTTTACCTATAACTTCTCTTTAGGTGTAACTTAATGTACAACAACAGTCGGAGTTCTGTTCATGATGTATACAACAGTATGCATAGCGTTTACCCAATAACAATGAGGCATATTCTTCTCAGTCATCAAAGCTCTTGCTATTTCTGCAATATGTCTATTTTTGTGTTAAGCAATGCCACTCTGTTGTGGTGTGTACCTACATGAAAACTCATGTTGAATTCCATGACTTTTAAGAAAGTTGTTGAACTCATTTGACATGTATTTGCCTCCTCCATCAGACCTTATCAGCTGAATATGATTCCATGTCTGCTTTTTCACCATAGCCTTAAAATTCTGGAAGTGAGTGAATACCTCACTCTTCTCTTTCATGAAATATACCCATACTTTTGTGTATGGTCAGCAATGAAAGTAACATAAAACCTACAACTGCCCAACCTACAACCGCCTATAGAAGTGGTCTTTGCAAGACCCCAAACATCAGTATGTACTATTTCTAGTATATTCTCACTAACATGCTTATCATGCAAAAATGATGCTCTTGACTGTTTACCAAATTGACATATTGCACATATGTTTTGCATTTCTACAACTTTGAAAATTTTGGCCTCCAATATGATAATAAGAAAAAAGAATATCATACTAGGAAGCTATTCATAATCATGATTTTGTTGAACAAGCTCAATTGAAAACCTCTCAACCTTAAGTTCATATCAATTTTATCAAGAATCTATTCCTAGTATTGTTTTAGAGACACTTTAAATCCCATTAGATTCCTTAGGATCATAAAAACCTTTAATTTCTTAATAGCCTTGATCCAAACTAATGGGGAACGGAATGGAGAAAACAACTTGCATGAATTACCTTTGAACTGGATGCCATTTAAATTCTCTTCAAGTAGATTTGGGACTCCTTGATTCTTGTTTTCTTTTTTATCGTAATTTTTGTATCATTCATAGTATCAAGAGGATATGCTTATAATTTCCAAGAAGAAAAGCCCCCTCTATCTTGCCTTGAGGGACCCTATAATTCAATACACATCCAAGATCATTTGGTGTAAGTTTAAACAAGATAGGACAAATGAGAAACCTTATCTTATAGATATCATGAGGATAAAGTATTCATATAGGTTACCACTGATGTTAGTTTGTGCTATTAAGGTGTAAACCATCTTCACAAAGTCTCTATTCAATCTTAGTGGGAAACCTTTTCTCATGGAACTCTTGAGGATGAATGATGCATATAACTTACCATTGATATTAGGTATGTGAGAAGCATTTCCCATATTCACAAATCATCTATCAATCTTGAATTGCGCAACGATTAGAGTACAAAGTTTGAATCCAATCAATCATAGGCCTTCTCTAGATAGATTTTTAAAAGAAGAAAGTCTTGTTTAGATCCTTGTGCATGTTTCATTCATACCTTCCCATGGGTTGAAAATTGTTTCAAGTATGGATCTTCCTTTCGTGAAGCTCTTTCACTTATATCATATTTGCATGTGTAGGATATTTGAGATTATGTTCATAATGGATTTTGCCAAGAATTTACAGCTTGATTATAACATTATTATAGATCTCTTGTTATTAATCTTAGTATTCTTATCATTTTTATGGATTAGCTTGATGAACCCTTTTATCATTAGTATCTATGTGAAAGGCCAAATGGCCACTGGACACTTTTTCTTTAATAAAACATACAGTGTCTTGGTTAGCCACAAATTGTAAGTTCGACCGCATTTGGAAGACCTAAGAAATCTATGTTCATGCTCCCTTGTGCACAAGGTATAGAACTTGGCATACCTTGTCATCCCAGTTTGTTCCCCCTGGAGCTTGCTTAACCAACAATCTCTTGCCACTAAGCTACACTCTTGTGGTGCCTGAGAAAGGGGAAAAACTAAGGTACACATTACCTTGAACATGTTTTGGGCTCTCAAAGCTTCATTCTTTGCTTTCAAAGCCTATTTTGAAGCAATTTTGGGATGATTTCTATAGTCATTTTGGAGTACTTTTGTGGATAGTTCTCATTACACAGGTTCAAGAATATCATGAAGAGTGCTCTATTGTAATTCTCTAGCAACAAATATTCATATTTTGGGCTATGTTTTTAGCCAGACTAGTAAATCTTTAGGTTTCTCAAAATGTTTTTAGTTGTGGTGGGAGCAGCCACTGCAAATTTATGCAGGTTTTTGAGCGTAAAGTACAGAGTTGAAAAACACTTGTAGGTTTTTTTGGCTAGTATTTGGGCTATGAGTTTAGCCTTTCAATGCCATTTTATTGCATATATTGAGCACATACACACTATTTATGCTTCTATGGATATTGCTTATGTGCATCCATGTGGTCATTGATGTAGCAGTTACGTATTTGCAGAAAGTCTTTGATGTTGTTAAAGAGGGTCATGGTGAGGTTTTCTTATCTGGGAGACACCCAGATGTCATGGTCTCTTTGGTGATGCAGGTGGAAGACTTACCCATCCTCGCCATAGGAGATGCATAATAGTTGTTCATAGGTGCTTGATAACCTAGTTGGCTTCTTTGGGTTAAGTGGTTTATATGCAATGGAGTTAGTGATTCACCATGCATGTTCACATGTCAATACTACAATTTAGTGAGTTTTTCTGACATTCTTCATTGCTCATTTTCTAGAGGAGATGCTGGCAAAATTATTCCAGATTTCAATTTTTCGAACTATATAGTGGTTGATTTTACTCCTTGACACACCTATTCATGTGAGCAAATACATTCTCACATAATTCTTTTGGTTGTTCATTGCTATTCATTGATCTATTTTTCTTGGGAGAGACTGTCAAAACTTTTCTAGAATCTAATACTTGGTCATCTTTTTTGAGCCTTATTGATGTTTGGACTCTTCTAGCTCCATTATCATTCTAGTGAGTTCTCTATCATCATGGCATCAGAGATTTCAGGCATGTCTGGTGGGTCATGGTCTAGTAGATATGAAAATTTGATGGCACAAAATTTTCTCTATGGAAGAATTAGATTAAAGATGTACAGATTCAGAGGAGGAAATGGAAGCCAATAAATGTAATCTCAAAGAAGCTTGCTGACATGGATGAAGATGATTGGAATGAGTTGTGTGAAATGGCTAGGTCTACCATTGATTGCACCTTGCAGATAATGTTTACTTTATAGTATTGGACTGTGAAAGTGCAGAGGAGCTTTGGAACACATATGAAAAAGAAACGACATCAAATAAAGTGTACCTGATGAGAAAATTATATGACCTTCGTGTGAAGGACACAAATAGTGTTGTTGCTAATCTAAATGAATTTGATGCTATATTCTGTCAGTTACGAGCTCAAAAAATGGAAATGGATGATGAAATGAAAGTAGTCTTCTTGCTATGCACCTTGCCATCATCATGGGATACATTTTGCACAACTATTAGAAGTAGCACATCTCATGGTAAACTGGTCTATGATGATATATGTGGAGCACTCTTGAGTGAGGATATTCATAGGAAATCTATGGTTGGCACTTACAATGGAGATGCATATAATGTTCATGATTCTTACCAAGGAAAGAATCAGCAATGTGGTAGGAGCAAGAACAAGGAAAAGAATGGTCAACTGAATAAGAGTACAAGTAAATCAAGGAAGAGGGATATTGAATTTTGTTAATTTCATAACAAATAACACATAAAGAAAGACTGCTATGCATTAAAGAATGCTAAAGGTAAAGGATAGAATGTTGATGGGCATGTTAAACAACTACCTGCACCATCTACTTCAACTCTCAAGATTGAAAAAATAAATGCCATTTTTGATGATGTTGATGTTTTGACACTTGAAAGTGCTGTGCTGCTGAGGCCCTTCTTTCTGACACATGGCTGCTAGATTTTGGTGCTTCTTTCTGTGTAACACCACACAGAGAATGGTTCTCTACCTATGCAACAAAGCCTCTAGGTACTATGAGACTTGGTGACTCTTATCAGTGTGATGCCTTACCAATGTGATGTTGTCGAGATTGGAGATGTGGTTGTGCATTTCGTTGATGGTTCAAAATTTACTATGCATAATGTATGCCATGTACCTTAGTTATCACGTACTCTGATGTCAGCTAGTCAACTTGGTGACCTTGGTTACAAGGTGGTCTTCTATGCTTAGTCCTTTTGCATATCAAAGAGAATTATGGTTATTGCAAAAGGAAGAAAAGTTGTCTCACTTTATCCTTTATTTGTATTGCACAAAGAACACTTGTTATCTATTACTGAACAACCTATGGCTTGTATTTGGCATGGACGTTTGGGCCATATATCTTGTAGTGGTGTTAAAGTGTTAACCATGGAACAATGTTTCACCGTAAAATGAGTTAAACTGTAAGTATCATTACTCACTGGCCGAGAGACGTTTATCAGACCAACGTGGGTTCTTGGGAGTGGTAGGGGTCTGTTAGACAGAGGCCCTGTACTTATTTCCCAAATCTTCGTCACAACAATAAAAGCACTGATACACGTCTTTAGCTCAGTGACTAGCATTAACTGGACAATACTTGATCTCTATGTTCCTGGGTACCGAACTTCTTCAGACTAACCTGCTATTGGAACAGAGCAGTAGTCCAATCTGTAGACTCACTAGTATGTATTAAATCAACCAGAGTAAATACTATAGCTGACAGATTCCTTCGTCACAACACGTTACAGCGATCTTCAAATAAAGATTCATATTTACCGGAGGTACTAATTCTTCCTCGTATTCGGAGTCAACAAATGATAACACCGAACACCATGAATCCGGTAAAACAGACAAAACATACTTCAACAACGCTTCAAGTTACCTATTCAACTTACACAGTAATGTCGCCACTCAGATTGACTTATAGTACTTAACAATCTGAAGAACATGCCATAACACAATACAATCAACAGTAATCAGACACACAATCCGTTACTCAAACACTCGTTACGGTGAACTATAGTATACGCAGACGACGCAGAACATACTCAACACCAACAGTACTCAAGACCTCACAATAGTGTAAACAATACTCTCACAAATATTCAGGCGATCAATTTGGCAATTCCAGAAAAAATGTCTCTCTGACCATTCTCTTTACATTGCTTTATATAGATTTTACAGGATGCGCGTACCAACTTTTCGCGCGTAATTCAAGAAACTCCGTACGTCTGGCATCCGTCACATCTGTCCCACTCCGGCGGCCGACTAACACTGGCACGCACGGTGGACTCGAACCCGCAAGTTATTTTGCTTACAAAACTATTGTTCATCGATGATTCCTTCTAAATACATATTTCTGGCTAATATAAATGTACAGGCTATTTTTTTCTTAAGAGTTTCTAATAATTGTTTAAGGGTGTCTGGCTCTAATACTTGCGCATCTACTCTAACAGAGCTAAGAGCGATGGCTTCGGTGAGCAAAATTTCGGCCTGTGTTTGCAAAAAGGCCTCCTATAAGTAGAAATCGTTGGATAACGCCGCATCCCTTGAAATCTTCATTTCAGCTATTTGCTTCTGCATATCAGTGAATCGGTCTTTCTGGTTGCGCAATTGATTATCCATTCTTTCGAATTGTTGGTTCTGGAACTATATTGTTTTATAATACACATCTCTTTCTCTTTGAGCATTGGTTAAATCCTTCTGATATTTAGCTTCCCTGTTTAATTGGTGTTTAAGTATAGCATTGACTTCGTCTAGAGATTCTTTCGTTCTCTGTAGTTGGTCTTCCGTTTGCTTAGCTTCTCTCTGCTGCTCTTGGTACTTCTGTATTGCTTCCTGCAGCTGGATTCTTGTTTCTTCGAGTAGGTTCCCTAGTGCGATTCTGGTATCTTCTGCATCTTTGATTGTTTGATTTAACTTTGTGATCTCTGCATCGGCAACAATCAGTAAATCTTCTTTTTCAGCCAGTGCCTTATCTCTTTGGCTTGTGCTTTTTTCCTGTGCTTGGAGTGTGGCCTGTAATTGCTTTATCTGTTCGTTGTGCGTGGTTTTTTGCTTTTGCTGCCTGTAGCTCTTCCTGGAGGGGGGTGATATCTGCCTCCATCACTTCCAATTTACGTTGGAAGTCCTCTCGTGCATGTCTGTGACTTGCTTCAGATGTTGCGGCAGTTGTTGGGATAAGTTAATCAAGAGGCGACCCATAGATTCTAACTCAGAGAAGACTGGAATGGAGTGGGGTGGCAGAGGAGGGCGAGGTTGCGAAGAGGTTGCGGTGAGGAGTTGTTGGGAATTCGGTGGGGAGTAATTGAGGGAGGATGAAGAAGTTTCAGCAGTTTCGGTAGGGTGACTAGGCTGGATGGGACTGCGTGATGGTTCCGGTGGGGGAATGGGGTTGACTGGTGGTGGGTTGGGAAGGGCAGAGTCAGTGGTTATTACCTTATCTAATGACTGGTGTTGTTTCTGCATTGTTGGCTTCTGTTGATTTGACTGCCTTCAGTAGTTTATCTAGTGCTTCCCGAGCAGATTGCTGCTCATCTACCTGTTGCTCTGATTCTTTTTCGGTCGAAATTATTTCTGTTTCTGTTCGATCTTGTTCTTGTCGTTCAGCCGACGATTCATTCTGCATTGAGGTGGCTGTATCATGGAATGTCTCCTCTTCGTTTTTCTCGTCTTCTTTATCGTTATCTTTATCTTTCTCGGCTGAGCCCGGTGCCTCACTTTCGGATGAGCTGATCCTGATGCGTTTCCGACGGAATAATTGGTTGAGCTCTTCTTCATCTTCTTCTTCCTCATCCTCTAGCAACTGTATCGACTCCTCATGTCTCAGGACGGGCCCCCGTGGTGGTGGTTGAGCTGCGAGTATGGTCGGAAAGAGAAAGGAGAGGATGTGGGGTAGTCTAGATCGAGGGGTAGTTCCTTTATAGACTTGTTTCACTATGGCTACACATTCCTTATGGATACGGTGAAAGAAAAAGGATGCAAAGTTGACGGGTTCTTATGCAGCAAGGTCGATGGCGGAGTAGAACGGGCGGGATATACCGTAGGTGCGTGGAGGTTTAAGATGGCGACTAAGAACTGGAGTGCAGTTCTTTCGGGTTCAGGGCGGCAGAGGATGGCGTATTCGTTCGATGAATAGCGGGGGAAGAGTTCTATCATTCGGGCTACAGGGATGCTTGGGCCATTCTCGCGGCCTTGTGAAGTGAGGCGAAAGGCTTTGGCAAAGGCTTGGAAGGTTATTACGGTTCTAGATGGTAGGGAGAGGAAGATCCATTTTCGCTCAGTGATGGGGGATTGAGCGATGGCGGATATGATCTGCGCGAAAAAGGGATGGGCTTCCACTGAGTGCCAAGGCAGCTCAGCGAAGTTGGCCAACCCTCGGATGCGCAAGTATTCTCCTACCTCGGTAGGGATACCATCACAGAAAGCTGCGTAGTTCGCCAATGCTTCCATGGCGCACACGAAAACAGAGCACAGCACACGGATACACAGAACACAGAAAGCACAAGCACAATCACAAGAACACAATAGCGTTTTTTGGCGCAACCGAAGAGATTAAGTAGAGACATTATGGTGGGGGGTAGGAAGTGATGGTTATCATTGTGCAGTGATGGAATGATACTGCTTTCAATTGATCGTGCATGCTTGAGTAATTGGTAAGGAGGGCGGCTTATGACAAAACGCAGCTATTTAAAAAGAAAAGAAAGAACAGAAGGAAAAGAAAAGAAAAAAACTAAAAAAATGCGGTCCATCGCCGAATGTTTTAATGAGGGCTAGCAGCGTGTTGCTTTGAACCGTTGATTGCTTTTGGAAGTGGGTTTCCGGTCAACGTAGTCAATCGAAAAGTTGCTGGACCAATTTGCTATGAGATCTTGTAAGGGCCGAACCACCGTAATTTGAATTTGCCTGCGGATCTATTTGACTTTGCATTATAGAAAAGTACAAGCTGTCCTACCGAAAACACTGGAGTCTTCAGGTTTCGATCGTGCGTCCTTGCCTGTCTTAGTTGGACTTCGTGCATGGTTAAAAAACTAAGCCATCGGTGCTCGTCTAACTCTCTGAGTGTGTCCAACCGAAATGACAGTGAGTCTTCCGGTAGAAGTTTCTGAGCGATTGCTACGCGTAAACTTGGTATGACTATCTCCATTGGTGCTATTGCTTCTAAGCCATAATCTAATTTGAAAGGTGTCAATCCTGTTGTTACCTTGTATGTAGTCCGGTATGCCCATAATACTGCAGGTAGCAGTTGATCCCATCTTTCCGGTGATTCCATGATCAATTTGCGAAGGATATTCAGCAGAGATTTGTTTGTACTTTCGGCCAAACCATTAGCACACGGATAATAAGGAGAACTAAATTTATGTGAGACCTGGAACGACTGTGTCAATGCCTTCATTAAATTGTTTACAAAATGGGTGTCTTGATCTGAGACAATTTCCAGTGGTAAGCCAAAACGTGGAAAGACATCGGTTAGTAGACATTTTGCTACCGTAACGGCTGTAGCAGACCGTAAAGCCCAGGCTTCTGCCCATCTGGTTGCATAATCTATGCAGGTCAGTATGTACCGGTTGTTACTGAAGATTGCTGGAGGTGTAATTGGATCGATAAAATCTAGACCCCACTTCTGGAAAGGTTCCAATGGTAAGATGGGTTGCAGAGGAAAAAGATGATGTTGCAAAGGCTGTCCAGATCTTTGACAAGTATCACATTGTTTGACAAACTTTAATATATCCCTGTACATCGTTGGCCACCAGAGACCACTCTGTAGAATTTTCCGATGAGTTAAGTCTGCTGCAAAATGGCCACCGGAAGGAATCGAGTGAGCCAAAGTGATAACTGAGTTAACTTCATGTGGTGGAATACAGCGAAGTAGGATTCCGGTATGATCTACATAATATAGTTCTCCAGCAATTAACCGGAATCCGCGGCTAAAAACTGCAATTTTCCTTTGTACTGCCCTAGACGTCTAAGATGGAAGGCAACCATCAGTGAGAAAGGTCAAGATCTGATCATAATATGAAAATGGGATAGGTGGGTCTGCAGAATCTTCATTAATAGGTTCTGACACATAAATCGCGGGTGTCGTGTCATCTATGCCCACCGGAGCTTCACCGGAATCTAAGCGGGATAAGAAATCTGCTAAGGCATGTGAACTGCTTGGCCGGTGAATGACTTCGTAGTCGAATTCCTGCAAGAGTAGCACCCATCGTGCTAATCGACCACCTAGATGCTATTGCCGAACTAGATAGACAAGTGCAACATGATCTACATGAAATGTGAATTTACGACCCAACAAGTAATGTCTGAATTTTTTGACCGAATATACTAACCCTAGACATTCTCTTTCTGTTACAGAGTAATTCTTCTTAGCAGGAGCTAATCTTCGACTTGCATAATACACTGGTCTGAACCATTTATCAATTTGTTGCATCAACACACTTCCTATTGCTATATCTGAAGCATCAACAAATACATGAAATGGGTGATCCCAGTCCGGCGGCTGTAAGATAGGAACTTGTGTTAACAAATGCTTTAACCGATCAAATGCTATCTGACATTCCTGGGTCCATTCAAATTGTCGAGGAGTCTTGGTGATTAGCTTGTTTAGTGGTATAGCCAAATGAGCAAGCCATCGTAAGTGTCTCCCATGCCACCTTACTTGACCCATGAAGCGCATAACTTCCTTTGGTGTAGTGGGCACCGGAGCTTCTAATACTGCCGAAATTTTATCTGGATCCACCTATATACCTTGTGCAGATACAATGTGGCCAAGTAACTTGCCACATGAAACCGCAAATACAGATTTGTTTGGGTTCAAGCAGAGTCTATACTCTCTGCATTTCTGGAAACAGCATCGTAAATGAAACAGATGTGCTATCATCTTACCGAAAATTGAGAAATCGTCAAGGTAAACTTGCATAAAAGAGGTGAGATAAGGAGAAAATATTTCTTGCATACATCTTTGAAATGTGCTTGGTGCGTTTCTCAATCCAAACCACATTACTGTACAAGCAAAGACACCCCAGTTGGTAATAAATGCATTTTTTGGTATATCTTCTTCGGCCATTCTCACTTGGTTGTAGCCACTGTATCCATCTAGGAATGAATACATCTCGTGGCCTGCTACTCTATCAAGCATGGTATCCAAAAACGGGATTGGAAAGGGATCCGGTACGGTTGCTGCGTTTAATTTTCGGTAATCTACACAGATTTGCAATTGCTTGTTTTTCTTTGGCACAATCACAATCGAAGAGATCCATTCAGCATGCTCTACTGGCACGATGAATCCGACTTTTAATAACCTATCAAGTTCTGCCTTTACCTGAGATGCATAGTGAGGATTCATCCGATAGCTGGTTTGCTTTATCGGCCTTGCTTCTGGCTTCAGCATGACCCTATGCTGGTAGATGCGGGGGTCCAATCCTTTCATGTCTTTGTAGTCCCATGCAAAGACGTCAGTGAATTCTTGGAGTAGCTAGATTAAACCTGCTTGAAATGTTTTCGGTAAGTTTTGCTTTATCTTCACAAGACGCGGATGATCTTCATCTCCTAAATTGTAAGTGATCAGCTGATCTTCAGGGACATAGAACTGTTGATGTTTCTCTGTGTCGTCTATTGGTTTAAAAAGTTGCTGTAGTTCATCGTTATGTGTTGAAACAGTGTCTTCCTTCTTAGCTTCTTCTGTGATGGGTATTATTGTACAGACTGAAGCGTTCCAATTATCTACAACGGACTGTAGATCAATAGTCCCTAAGGAAATTAAGTCAGTGTTACTCTTCAGAAACTCTTCTTCTTCATCGTCTGACAATCCATCTAGCATATGGACTGGTTCAACAAAATACGGTCTAGCGTGTAGCTCGCAAGGTTGTATAGCATCTAATTTTACCACATATCTACGATTGGCATCTTTAAACGTAAGCTCTTGTGCAGACCAGTCCTGTATTACCTTCGCATGCTTCAGCCAAAGTCGGCCGAAAAGAAGGTTGTAATCCAAAGTGGATTCCGGCAGATCTAATATAACAAAGGTCATTTTAAAGGTCGTACCTTGTAAAGTGATGGGTACATTTCGCACAAGTCCTACGGGATGGACTCTTGCCTGAGGACGAGATTCGTTATACCTGCAACATCAAGGAAATACCACCAAGATAAACTTGCATACCTTTTCATATAGAGATGTACCCCCACTACAGTGGAATCCCATACACAAGGAGGAAGATGACCTATCTATTCATAGTGCTGGAACAAGTGATCAATCATGGATGCACGAGGACGCCCAATTATGGATATGCCAAGAAGCCAAGAAGAGGATAATAAAAGGAAGTTGTGGCCAATAGGACATCCTAACTACCGACCTATAGAGGGCCCAATGTATATGCCTCAAATCTTTCCTAACGAAACATTTGAACCGCATGGATGGATGGAAATCTTAGCTACCTTGGATGTTTGTGTGAATGAAGAAGTTTTGACAATGAATGAATGTGTGGATGAAGAAGGCTATGATGTATTTGTACATGGTTGTCCTTCAAGAAGTAGAAGCAAGGGAAACATTGGAAAAGGAATGGAAAGAAGAATACGAGAGCATAGAGATGGAACCGGAGTTTGACTCTGAAGAATGTTACCTAGAGGCTATTCATACAAAAGACAAATATGGAATGACCAAAGTGTTAGCTATAGAAGCAGCCCCCATAGTACGGAAGCAAGAGGAAAGTGTGAGTAAAATCAGACCAAATCCTGACCTTTTTGAAGTTCCGGAGCATTTTAAAAGGTATGAAGTAGAGGAGAGAAAGATAGCCATTCAGATGCCTAAGAGAGAAGCTAGAGAAGCAGAAGCGTACGACAACAAAGAACAAACAAAAAAGATCATAGTAATAGTGGAAGATGGAGAAGAAAGATGTACATACATAGGTAAAGATGTATCAATTGAGGAAGAAGAAGAATTAATACAATCGATTCGAGAATATCGAGATGTGTTCACATGGACATATAAGGATCTCAAGGGTGTGGAACCCTCTGTTTGCTCTCATAGGATACCAATGATGGCGGAGGCCAAACCATCGAAACAACGCCCTTATACATACAATGAGGTCTATGTTGCTAAAATTAAAGAAGAAATAGACAAACTACTAGCAGCTGGATTCATATATGAAATAGAACATACAGAGTGGGTATTGCCACTAGTAGTTGTGCTCAAGAAGAATGGAAAACTCAGAGTTTGCATTAACTTGAAAAAGGTCAATGCAGCCACTATACGTGACACCTACCCTTTACCCATCACTGACCATCTATTGGAAAGAGTTGTAGAAAAAGAATTCTATAGCTTCTTAGACGGATTCTCTGGATACAATCAAGTAGCTATTGCTACTGAGGATCAACATAAGATCGCATTCGCGACTGAATGGGGAGTCTATGCTTTCTGCATGATGCCTTTTGGACTCACTAACACCCCTACTACTTTCCAATGATTGATGTGTCATGATTTCAAAGAATTCCTGAAGAAGAGCATGGAAGTTTATGTAGATGACCTATGTACATATTCAAATCAAAGGCAAGACCACATTCCTAAATTGTGGAAGATATTCAATAAATGCCGACAATATAGAGTCTGCTTGAACCCTGAGAAGTGTGTCTTCATGGTAAGACAAGGGAAGATCTTAGGACACATAGTCTCTAGGAATGGAATATCCACAGATGAAGACAAGATTAAGGTCATTTTGGAGCTTCCTAAACCAAAGAATGCGAAAGAGGTGCAAGCATTTATGGGACACTATGGATACTGCCGTCGATTTATCCACATGTATGCCATAATCGCCAAACCCTTGTATGGACTTTTGACTCAATTCACATGGACAGAGGAATGCGAGAAGGCATTCAATGAGTTAAAGAAGCGGCTTAGCACAGCCCCAATTTTGAAAACACTAAATTGAAACAAGCCTTTTCATATTCATGTGGATGCTTCAAATTATGCAATAGGATGCATCTTAGCTCAACCGGCCGATGAAGGAAAGTTAGATCACCCAATTTCCTGTGCAAGTAGACAACTAAATCAAGCTGAGAGGAACTATACAACTACAGAGTGAGAGGGATTAGGAATGGTCTATGCAGTGAAAAAATTTAGACACTATCTCTTAGCCAACAAGTTCAAGTTCTTCATAGATCATCAGGCTCTAAGGACAAAGTGGAAAAAGGTTGAGAATAGATATCTTGTGCAATGTAAAGAAGACACTGATCAACTCGCTATCGTGGCAGAAGAAATCCAAAAGAATAAGGAAACAATTTTGAAGGCCCACGAAGAGATTAAGGAAAAAGAGGAAATGATAAAGCACCTGCAAGATCAGCTCGCACAGAAGATAACAGAGGGGACACCAGTAGTTCCACACTCCACAGCGGCTACTGAGGAGATTGAGGTACGTCCTCTCTCCCCCCTTACATCATTCGCTGATAAGGGAGGAAACGGAGATCCAATCTGGACGTAATCATCGGGATATTGCAGAACTGAGCCGACATGAGAGGGCACTATTGGTGTCCCAGCTTACTGCAGAGTTTGAGGATCAAATAATAAAGATCATGAAGGAAGCTCAGATTGAAAGCAAAAATTTGGAACAGATATTGAAGCCATTTAATGTACCGTATGGACTCCTTAAAGAGCAAAGACGGCAATATATAAAGACCACGACAAATAAGGAGCCGGACAACAACCTCCAGTTCAGCAATAATACATTCAACTATACTCAAGAGGACTTTGAAAGAGCTGACCCTATATGGAGGCGAAAACTTTTGGAAAAGACCCCTACACTGTGGGTACAATGGGAAGCATCACCATATGCCCTTCAGGTAAACCCATCTTTTTGTCCAGTACCTCGCAGATGATCCAGGTCGCATTTTTGGGAAGGACAACACCAGGGTACCATAAATAATCAATGGCTAAATTATCCACTATTACCAAGTCCACCGCATAATTATCTACCAACGAAAGAATACATGGTGAAAACCATGGAATTTTGGATTGCTCCATACGCCACTGTACCAGATTTGGCAGTCAAAATGACTAATAAGATTCTCAGCATGCTACTTACAGTTATTAAAGTCTTCCAACATGCCAAATATATGTTTTTGAACTTCATCGGCATTACACAAGGATCAGAAGCACTTGTTTTTTATCTTTCCACTATCCCTAGCCGATTAACGATTATGGCATACTATTCACGGATTATGTTTTTTCCAAGCACATATATGCAAACATTTGATGAAGCATTTTTCACCGGCTTCTTTGAAATTGATTCAGAAATTTTTTTAAAAATGACTTCAAATCTTAATGCAAGACTGGTGGCTTATGAGACAAGCTTCTTTGCGGATCACCGACAAGCACCAGAGGACGAGTGAAGTCAAGCCAATGGAAAGAGTTCATGATATGTTACACCAATTTGCTTAATCAACGAGAGCAAGCCGCCATACAAACATACTCACGTCGCCACAAAAAGCCTGTCGAGGACGACAGAGTTTAGAAGGAGGGACCTGTGGAAGGGGAATCAAGCAAGAAGAGAAGAAGAAGAAAATCAAAGACCAAAAATGCTCGGTAAAGAATGAAGATTATAAAGCAAAAGAACCACCCTCTGCCCAAAGCCCCGCAGGGGAACGCATCAGGCAACAATGCCAAACACCGAGGTCCTGAGGAATGGAATTAAAGAACAATAACAATCAGGACATTTCATGGGAAGGACGGACCAGGGCCAGGAAGTATCCATGAAGAAGTGCAAGACAATACTTGGCAGGTAATAATCCTCCCACTGATGGCGTGCGTGGCAGCCCGACTGAATACAGCAAGACCTCCTTTCGCATTGCAGCTGGATGCATGCCCCTGCGAGGCTTTGGCGAGAGGATGGGTTATATTCATTGGACAGTGTTATACTCTTTTTTCGAGGGGATGGATGCTTATTTGTATTCCAATTTTGCCAAAACACTTGGAAGTCAATTGCTTGTGCTGCCTAGACTAAACCAATTTGTTTCTAATTGATAACTTTGTGCTCTCATACCACTATCTCAAAACCACTTCGATTACTCCCCCAACCATCAACTTCCTCTTCGTCCTCTTCACACACATACACTTACTCTCTCACACTCTTGCACTCGCTTACACTCATCATTGCACACACTCCCTCTCCCGTTTATGTACACTCTCACTCTCTCGTGCCTCAAACACACTTGCCTACTCAAAATATTCAACACACCATATTAGCCACAAAGTAAATTGACTCCTCAAAATCGGAAACTACCCATATTAGGTACTTGAACCCTCACACATGCTCATTCATCCCCCCATGTTCTCAGGGCCCAGACACTCATCTCACTCATGCCCTTCCTTTTCCTTGTTTCTTGCACTAGACTTGCACAAGGTAACAATACTTGCAACAGCGAAAGAAATAAATTTGGAAACAAGGGTAATATTCCTAAAGCATGAGCATTATGAAAAAAACATTTGACTATGGCTGCCTCACAACTAGCAGCACATGGGAGTACATCGCCCAATATGAAAGTGAAGGTGTATCTTTCTCATGAATGCGGATATATTCTTGAATATATGTGGGCAACTGTAACACACAACCATCATGAATTGCGATCATCTGCTGGTACAAGTAGAGGAGCCTCAAAAGAAATAGGCAGCTAAGCAACTTCGAACAGAACCTTAACTCCCTACTTCCGATCTTTTCATGGTCAAGGATGCTGGTCTACTACAAAGAGGAAGGTGCCCGAACATGCAAAACATGGATTTTATTTCTGCAATGTAATTGTCCTTAGATTTTCATTTAATATCCGTGTAGGGCCACGTGCCATGTCATGACAGAAAACAACTGCAATAAGAGTTTCGTATGCATTCCATAAATCGACTTGATTATATGATTCACACACCAAGATCGCAGCAGTATGTCCTTATCTACATCGCTCAATGATATATTCTTCAGCCTAACATAATACCAACTTTGTACATCGCTAATGCGCTCAGACTTTCCATGCTTTGATTCAAGATTACATCATCACACATAGTCGGTATTAATTGATCAGCACACATAGCCACCTAGGCCCTTCTATGCTCGGAGTTAACAAAATTATAAAGGACACAAGATGGCAGCACCTGTCAAGTCGTGTTCTAGCAGCACCCTCCGAGGACTGTGTCCTCTATATGCACAGTAGTCTTAGCTCGGCTCATGACCACAGTCCCTGCCCAGCTTCAGCATCCAATGTCGTACTCATCCATTAAAGTGAGTAATGTAGCAAGAGGACTGCATATTTGGCCTCTTCATCCACCGATGGGTATGATGGAGTGTAAGTTCAATACTCTCTTCTCGGGGGTCCTCTGTTTCCCTTCCTTTGACACAAAAGACCACGGTCCAGTTTAGAGAAATGGAAGTGCTCCTCTCCGCAACATTCTTCAATTGGCCAGAGTTTCGTTCTACTTCCCTTCCAATAGCACCAACAGTCGAGAGATTTCAGGGTTCAAACTGCTAATCTCCTATGATCTTGAGTTGAACACCTGCCCATATGGAGTCCTTCGTGTAAGCAGCATGTTACTAGATCCTTACCATTCATGTCCTTGCACCTTTGGACCAAGAACCATGATCTGCCCTGCTCACTCCATTAATTGGGCTGACATCTTCCACCAGTCTGAGATAAAAGGCCCCAAAAAATACTGTCGACCCCCTTCAAAGCTCCAATAGCCCTTGAACAAGCTCCCAACCTGTCTTCCTTCCCTTCCAAAGTGTACATGACTACATCGATACACCTATATCCCTCTGTTCCAGCAACACCTACTGAAAGCAACAATGAAGAAATCCCCCGGCTGTCCCCTACAGTCGGCTGCCTTTCCCCTCAATTTCTTCTGTGATGTGTAGCACCTGCTGCCCAGTACGTTATCTACTTTACGAGCTATGTCAATTGCTCAAAAATTCTCTGTACTCCCCAGCAAGCGTCTGCTTGCATTCCTTCTCTTGTGATGAAGCCGAAGCTGCACATCACTTGGTAGGCCCGTATATCACAAGAGCCGATGTATATGTGGTAGATCCTTGAATATGAAGCTGTCAAGACTCCCCGTAACAATTCGATGCTCCCTATGCACACAGACCACAAGAGCAGAGGGGAGAGAGAGAATAGTACTTGTAATCTTCTTGGTACTTGCACACACACGGACCAACCAGCAGCAGTGGAATCCCCCTTTGGGAAAACTAAGCTTTTTAATAGCAGAAAAACAACAATCTTCAATGTTGTTATCTATTTCATCCCATAGCAAAGCCAAAGCCGCTTTTCTATCTCTTCTTAGAATTGGTGCAAACCACCTGAAGCTGAATGAGTAGAATCTACCTCCTCTCTCCTCAAGTCGACTTCTCCAGCATAGGATAGACCTTCAACAATTTCCAAAGACTCATTTCTTTATCCACCACGATGCTCCGCACCCTTGAACAGGTAAAAGACAGTCAAAGCTCATCAAAGGTTGTCACAAGAATGATTCAAGGCTTGCTTCTAATGCATAGATCACTTCAATGCTGGAAGTTTTTTTCATTTAGGAGGTTACCGATCGGATCTCCGCCCACTCCTTGTTTATCAATAATTGCAACACCCTTCCTCCTGCTCCAGCATGCATTCTAGTCCTCTCTTCCAACGCACATTCCAAACAAAAGATCCAGCAACGTGTCTCTCCAAGAGCACCTCTATTGCACAACTTCCAAAGCAGCCACATGCAAAGAGGATTTACACCTTTGAAGACATTTATGCCTCCCCAAGAGATCCTCCTACTATATTTACCAATTCCCTCCCTTTGTCTCAAATTATACTCTTTGTTTAGCACGTCATCAGATACCCTTTACATCACC
This sequence comes from Ceratopteris richardii, assembly GCA_020310875.1. Taxonomy (NCBI): domain Eukaryota; kingdom Viridiplantae; phylum Streptophyta; class Polypodiopsida; order Polypodiales; family Pteridaceae; genus Ceratopteris; species Ceratopteris richardii. Next base: position 39,047,615 of record CM035426.1, read on the forward strand.
TACACCAGCAAACCAAAAACAAAATAAAATTCTCGAGAGCCAACCTCAGTTACCTTCGCTTTCTTCTTGCTTGGATATCGACTCCTTTATTCGGGTTTTCTACAAACCTTTCTCCCCCCTCTACCAATATCGAGAACCTGTGCCTCTCATTTGTATCAAGAACTTCAAGGATGACATGTACAACATAGCCTTTCTCCCTTCACGCAGTGGTTGGGTGAAGAAGGAGAGTGGTCCTGAAAAAATCCCTTCAAGCCTTCTGAGAGCGAGCCCCCCTACTGGATGCATGTATTTGCCCACTATTCTGGAAGGGGCCCCAAAAAGACTCCCCTGTTGCTCTCCCCTGTTGAGACTTTGACTGCTCAAAGGAGGACCCCAAAATATCCACACTCTCAGTGGCTTTGATCCCCTCCTTGCCCTCGTTCTTGCCAGAAGCTGAATAGAATGCCTAGTTTCCCCTTCTTGCTGAAGCTCCCTCCTTCCACACTACTTGCCCAAAAAACCAGAAACCCCAGTAATCTCGGAGCTCTCTTCTGACCCTCCCTCTTCAGTTGTTGGGAAAGATCTTACTTGGCACCAGCCTTGCTTATTTCAATAGCGCCCTAATTGAAATAAGCAAGGCTGGTGCCAAGTAAGATCTTTCTGCTGTGAGCTTAGAACAGGAGCATAATCGACATGAAGCCCCCTCCTTCCTCTGCTAAGTCTTCCACATGATAAGTCCGTTTCCCCTTCTTTTCTCTCCTCCCCATCTGCCCTTTGTGTCCCCTACGTAACAACCCCCCCTTCTTTGTGGCAGAAGAGAAAAGAGCAGCTGCCTCCGAATGAGTGAGAGAGAGCCCCCTTCTGATGCCGTTGGAGATAAATGCCCCCCTACTCGATGGTTAGAGTAGCGAATAGACAGAAAAACCTCTCCCCGATTCTCTTCCCCCTGTCTCCTGCACAACCACCACAAAAACGAAAAAAGAACCCCCGAAGAGGGACAGAACAACGAAGAAGAAGAGCCAACGCGGAATCTTGTTGTATATATAAAAATGAGAGCCCCCCTCTGTGCGTCGGCTCCTTCCCGATAAAACTCCCTCCGTGTCCTGATCGGTTCCGAAGAAAGACACACCACACAATCTGTGTGGGAAAAAACAAAAAACTTCCTTTTTCCTGCACCAAAAAATGGAATGTGGCCCATTTTTGTTTCAATTTTCTTCTGACAATTAAAACGGAAGTGATTTGAGGGTCAGTTGCTGCCCGTCTTAGCCTTGCCAAACCCCCCAAATCATTTTCAAAGAGGGGAAATAACTACTACATTCCAGATTCAATATCTGATGCATGCAATTACATGTATTGTCAGAATTTCTCCTCACCTTCATTGCATCAGCTAGCACACTTTGATTATTTGACTTAATTACGACTGCACCTTTATCAACATTCTTTACAAGCCAATGTCCTTCATAAAATCTAGGAATCCGATTTATGGGATTACCGATCTCCGGATCAGATAAGCTCTTCCTTCTACCCTCTGAATCATAAGGAACCCTCTTCTCATTTGATTCATTCTTCTTCTTCATGCTTGTGTAAAAGCTCCAATCATTGATGTCCATGTAACAACATCCCCGTGTGGAATCTCCCAGAATTCAAGCAACCTCTAATGAGGGCATCCCATGCCACCACATCTCTTTTCTTTTCACAACACCTGCCTCCAAACCACATCAATTGAAGTCAATTGCTATCGACCAACATCTTTTTGTTGCAAAATACCTGCACTTGTACGTACACTCTGCAAAATAGAAGCCTATTAGTGCACAAAAACCAATAGTTTATTTGGGTAACATACTCCCCTCCACTTATTTGCGAAGTCGTCCCTGACAAGCCCAATATGTTCCTGCACTCAATTCATCCAACATTTGCTTCATCACTCAATCAGATACAAACCTTTATCTTGCATGCCTGTTTTCTTCTTCCTCAATCTAGCACCTGCAATCACCCTCATACAATCATCGATTAGTACCAAAATCCAATCACCATCTTTGTCCATCTTCTCCCATCTTCATCGACATGTCCACCTGTCTCCAAACTTCATCAAAACATTAGAACCTTTCTTCATCAAATCACAATATGTACAACCAAAATGAAAAGACAATCATATCCTTCATCCACATCACACATATATACTCAGCAGACACATCATGATCCCGCATCACTCATGCATTCTCGTCACGCACAACACACATGCAAGCAAAAAGCCCATCCACATTCCCTCTCGTCACTCTTCTCGACTGTTCGTTCAACACATCACAAATCTTTGTTCCACATGCATACTCAACACACTTTCCACACACACCATATATAATCAAAACCATTCCCCACTTCCATTTTTGATAGTTTTCTTGGCCATACGATCGCTTTCCTGATTTCTTTTTCTCGTTTCTAACTGAGTTCTCTCACCGATTTTTCATTCCCCTTCTACCTAGGGTTTCCACTACCCGCTTTTCTTTTCATCGACTCTTTGTTCTTTTTTCGCTTTTCAACTAAATTCTATGCTAGGTCACCACCATACCTCTTGAATTGATGGACACGCGGCAAAGACCACTCAAGCCTAACATGAGCTCACTCCGACAAGATCGCTTATCGTCAACATGATTCGGGACATCGCAAGTAGTTGCATAGCCTAAGAACCAAAATGGGCACCTCTCAAGAATTCAAAGACGAACAAAATAACTAGCACGCTTGGATCTCTCGAGTCCAAGTCTTCCACGGACACGTAGCAGACAAAACCCTAGCCGAGCTTAAGCTTCGATTTGACATGCCTCATCAGGAGTCCACGTCTACCCATATCCCCACAACACATACACATACCCATCCGAGCATATCATGCTCTCTCGCCTCTCTTCTGTCTCCCCTCGAGCGAGGAATTTTTCTCATTCATTTTTTTTTTCACATTTCTCTCCTTTTTTTCATCATTTTTTCACATATTTACTCACACTTGCCGGCCTACGCTGAAGTTGGATGCGACTCGTGGACTCGACCACCCGATCGAGTTTGTCCCACCCATCTACCATCCCAACGCAGCGCATGACACACAGACAGCTAGCCCTATGCGAAACCGACGTCGGTTCGTGGCTTTGACCACCCGGCCAAAGTGGGTCCTCCCACCTATCGGCCCACATAGGCGCGTAGCCACACACACACATACACATACATATATATTTTCTTTTTTCTTTTTTTTTTTCTAAGATCTCGAGAATTAGGAGACAAAAGAAAGGGCCTTTTTCACAACCATCCCAATCACAACGCACACACATAAACTCCCCGTGGACATCCCGATGAGACACATCTCCTCTCTGCCGCTACTCAATCCAAAATCCGGCCACTAATGCCGTGGTCAACTTTTCCTCGCGAAATCCGCACACACTAACTACCTTGCCGACCTGAAAACCCCAAAAAATGTCACTTCAGTCCTAAGCATACAACAGACTTGCTCCGCCTATCCTCACATCTCCGACTTGCAATCTCACGAAGCAAACCCTAATCAAACCTAAGCCATCCTCACCGACATCCATCGCCTCGTCTATCTCTTTTTCATCTCCACCCTCTGCCTCGCAGAGCTTCCACATGACCTGGTAAATGACTTGGGAGACTACCATTACCCGTTGTGCCCATCAATGACTCAAGCCTCGTTGCTAAGTCCCTTAATCCTTGCTTGTTGCACTCAATATCACTATGATATTGGAACAGGTCAGAGTCAATGCTTCGGAACCGATTCCATATTTCCTCCATCTCTTTATCCTCTCTCACCCTTCTTGCATATCCGAGGGGAATATCCTCCCTCTTCTCAACTCGAATGGTCAACTTCTCGACTTCCTCTCTAATCGATCTTTCCTCCCAAATCCTACTCATATTTTCTTCATCCAAATCATCTACCTTTTTCGACAATTCATTCTTTGTCCTTTCTAACTCCGTTCCGAACACATCCAACCTATCCAACATGGCTTTCAGCTCTCCTTCCATTCTTCCTACTTTCGGGTCCTCTATCCATTCTCGGGTTTCCTCGTTTTTTCGATTCATCCACCTAGCGAGCTTGCTACTCAGCTTTGCATTCTCTTTTTCTACCTGTCTCACTTTCTCATCGCTCTCTGCTTGGGCACTTTTCATTCTTTCTAACTCGAGGTGGAACTCCTCACATGCCTTACCCGCTTGATCACTGTATCTATGGATTATGCTTTGTACCTTCTCGATTTCATGCTCCATTCCTTCGACTCTCCTCATTAGGTCATCCTTGTCTCTTGAGAGCTCTTCTTCGATCGCAACTCCAAAGCAGTTGGCTACCATCAAGCCGGATCTCAAGTCCCAGACCACGTTTTCACTCTCGGGCATCAAACGATCTTTCCTCAAGCTTTTGTTTACTCTTTTCCTCTCCTTGTTTTCGTTTTTCAACATTCGTACTTGCTTTTCCCAAGTTCCTAGGACCTCGGCCACTTTCACTTGATTTTCCTCTAATTTCTCTATTTTGATCCTCTCGTTATCTCGCTCCACATGCAACCAATTGACTTGACATTCCAAGCTCTTCACAAGTTCTACCAAATCTCGATCATGAGATCCAGTGTCCTTGCTTTCACTTGCTCTCGTAGTCTCCGTCGACGAAGTAATTCCACCCTTGTCAACTTCCACATACAAAGAGGATAAACACCTATCAGATTGCTTCGTTGCGACCTTTACGCCAGTCACCTCTTTTGAGCCACACACGTGCTCGCATAGTCTCTTTTTCCCGCAGTCCGCACATGTGGGGACAAAATCTAGTGGGGTGCATACACGAGGGCAATATTTGGCTATATGCCCAATCTTCTCGCAACACCAGCATCTCACATAATTTGATATTGGGCCAAATCGCCACCCTCGGTTCACATGATGTCTCATGGTCGGATGAGAATATATCCATCTCCTATTTTGTCCAAAATTCGGTTGCCTCATGTTGGCCTTCTCAAACTCACATGCTTGCTCTTGTTTGGCCATTTCTTTAATGAAGGTCAAAGAAGATCTAGGATCGACTTGGCTGTGCCACATGATTGGGGCACCAAGCGAACTCGTAGCACTCGCTATGAGATGTGCTAAGCCAATTCCCGGCAAACGCACCAAAATGTTATACTCTTTTTCCGAGGGGATGGATGCTTATTTGTACTTGGAAGTCAATTGCTTGTGCTACCTAGACTGCACCAATTTGTTTCTAATTGATAACTTCGTGCTCTCATACCACTATCTCAAAACCACTTCGATTACTCCCCCAACCATCAACTTCCTCTTCGTCCTGTTCACACACATACACTTACCCTCTCACACTCTTGCACTCGCTTACACTCATCATTGCACACACTCCCTCTCCCGTTTATGTACACTCTCACTCTCTCGTGCCTCAAACACACTTGCCTACTCAAAATATTCAACACCCCATATTAGCCACGAAGTAAATCGACTCCTCAAAATCGGAAACTACCCATATCAGGTACTTGAACCCTCACACATGCTCATTCATCCCCCCATGTTCTCAGGGCCCAAACACTCATCTCACTCATGCCCTTCCTTTTGCTTGTTTCTTGCACTAGACTTGCACAAGGTAACAATACTTGCAACAGCGAAAGAAATAAATTTGGAAACAAGGGTAATATTCCTAAAGCATGAGCATTATGAAAAAAACATTTGACTATGGCTGCCTCTCAACTAGCAGCACATGTGAGTACATCGCCCAATATGAAAGTGAAGGTGTATATTTCTCATGAATGCGGATAGATTCCTGAATATATGTGGGCAACTGTAACACACAACCATCATGAATTGCGATCATCTGCTGGTACAGGTAGAGGAGCCTCAAAAGAAATAGGCAGCTAAGCAACTTCGAACAGAACCTTAAATCCTTCTTCCGATCTTTTCATGGTCAAGGATCTTTTCATGGTCAAGGATGCTGGTCTACTACAAAGAGGAAGGTGCCCGAACATGCAAAACATGGATTTTATTTCTGCAATGTAATTGTCCTTAGATTTTCATTTAATATCCCTGTAGGGCCACGTGCCATGTCATGACAGAAAACAACTGCAATAAGAGTTTCGTACGCATTCCACAAATCGACTTGATTATATGATTCACACACCAAGATCGCAGCAATATGTCCTTATCTACATCGCTCAATGATATATTCTTCAGCCTAACATAATACCAACTTTGTACATCGCTAATGCGCTCAGACTTTCCATGCTTTGGTTCAAGATTACATCATCACACATAGTCGGTATTAATTGATCAGCACACATAGCCACCTAGGCCCTTCTATGCTCGGAGTTAACAAAATTATAAAGGACACAAGATGGCAGCACCTGTCAAGTCGTGTTCTAGCAGCACCCTCTCAGGACTGTGTCCTCTATATGCAGAGTAGTCTTAGCTCGGCTCATGACCACAGTCCCTGCCCAGCTTCAGCATCCAATGTCGTACTCATCCATTAAAGTGAGTAATGTAGCAAGAGGACTGCATCTTTGGCCTCTTCGTCCACCGATGGGTATGATGGAGTGTAAGTTCAATACTCTCTTCTCGGGGGTCCTCTGTTTCCCTTCCTTTGACACAAAAGACCACGGTCCAGTTTAGAGAAATGGAAGTGCTCCTCTCAGCAACATTCTTCAATTGGCCAGAGTTTCGTTTTGCTTCCCTTCCAATAGCACCAACAGTCGAGAGATTTCAGGGTTCAAACTGCTAATCTCCTATGATCTTGAGTTGAACACCTGCCCATATGGAGTCCTTCGTGTAAGCAGCATGTTACTAGATCCTTACCATTCATGTCCTTGCACCTTCGGACCAAGAACCATGATCTGCCCTGCTCGCTCCATTAATTGGGCTGACATCTTCCACCAGTCTGAGATAAAAGACCCCAAAAAATATTGTCGACCCCCTTCAAAGCTCCAATAGCCCTTGAACAAGCTCCCAACCTGCCTTCCTTCCCTTCCAAAGTGTGCATGACTACATCGATACACCTATATCCCTCTGTTCCAGTGACACCTACTGAAAGCAACAATGAAGAAATCCCCCGGCTGTCCCCTACAGTCCGCTGCCTTTCCCCTCAAATTCTTCTGTGATGTGTAGCACCTGCTGCCTAGTACGTTGTCTACTTTATGAGCTATGTCAATTGCTCAAAAATTCTCTGCACTCCCGAGCAAGGGTCTGCTTGCATTCCTTCTCTTGTGATGAAGCCGAAGTTGCACATCACTTGGTAGGCCTGTATATCACAAGAGCCGATGTATATGTGGTAGATCCTTGGATATGTAGCCGTCAACACTCCCCGTAACAATTCGATGCTCCCTATGCACACACACCACACGAGCAGAGGGGAGAGAGAGAATAGTACTTGTAATCTTCTTGGTTCCTGCACACACGCAGACCAACCAGCAACAACGGAATCCCCCTTTGGGAAAACTAAGCTTTTTAATAGCAAAAAAACAACAATCTTCAATGTTGCTATCTATTTCATCCCATAGCAAAGCCAAGCCGCTTTTCTATCTCTTCTTAGAATTGGTGCAAGCCACCTGAAGCTGAATGAGTAGAATCTACCTCCTCTCTCCTCAAGTCGACTTCTCCAGCATAGGATAGACCTTCAACAATTTCCAAAGACTCATTTCTTTATCCACCACGATGCTCCGCACCCTTGAACAGGTAAAAGGCAGTCAAAGCTCATCAAAGGTTGTCACAAGAATGATTCAAGGCTTGCTTCTAATGCATAGATCACTTCAGTGCTGGAAGTTTTTTTCATTTAGGAGGTTACTGATCGGATCTCCGCCCACTCCTTGTTTATCAAAAATTGCAACACCCTTCCTCCTGCTCCAGCATGCATTCTAGTCCTCTCTTCCAACGCACATTCCAAACAAAAGATCCAGCAACGTGTCTCTCCAAGAGCACCTCTGTTGCACAACTTCCAAAGCAGCCACATGCAAAGAGGATTTACACCTTTGAAGACATTTATGCCTCCCCAAGAGATCCTCCTACAACATTTACCAATTTCCTCCCTCTGTCTCAAATTATACTCTTTGTTTAGCACGTCATCAGATTCCCTTCAGTGTGCGAAGAGCTACACTACATCACCTACACCAGCAAACCAAAAACAAAATAAAATTCTCGAGATCCAACCTCAGTTACCCTCACTTTCTTCTTGCTTGGCTATCGACTCCTTTATTCGGGTTTTCTACAAACCTTTCTCCCCCCTCTACCAATATCGAGAACCTGTGCCTCTCATTTGTATCAAGAACTTCAAGGATGACATGTACAACATAGCCTTCCTCCCTTCACGCAGTGGTTGGGTGAAGAAGGAGAGTGGTCTTGAAAAAATCCCTTCAAGCCTTCTGAGAGCGAGCCCCCCTGCTGGATGCATGTATTTGCCCACTGTTCTGGAAGGGGCCCCAAAAAGACTCCCCTGTTGCTCTCCCCTATTGAGACTTTGACTGCTCAGAGGAGGACCCCAAAATATCCACACTCTCACTGGCGTCGATCCCCTCGTTGCTCTCGTTCTTGCCGGAAGCTGAATAGAATGCCTAGTTTCCCCTTCTTGCTGAAGCTCCCTCCTTCGACACTACTTGCCCAAAAAACTAGAAACCCCAGTAATCTCGGAGCTCTCTTCTGACCCTCCCTCTCCAGCTGTTGGGAGCCCTTTTGCGCTATTGAAATAAGCAAGGTTGGTGCCAAGTAAGATCTTTCTGCTGTGAGCTTAGAACAGGAGCATAATCGACATTAAGCCCCCTCCTTCCTCTGCTAAGTCTTCAACATGATAAGTCCGTTTCCCCTTCTTTTCTCTCCTCCCCATCTGCCCTTTGTGTCCCCTACGTAACAACCCCCCCTTCTTTGTGGCAGAAGAGAAAAGAGCAGCTGCCTCCGAATGAGTGAGAGAGAGCCCCCTTCTGATGCCGTTGGAGATAAAAGCCCCCCTACTCGATGGTTAGAGTAGCGAATAGACAGAAAAACCTCTCCCCAATTCTCTTCCCCCTGTCTCCTGCACAACCACCACAAAAACGAAAAAAGAACCCCCGAAGAGGGACAGAACAACGAAGAAGAAGAGCCAATGCGGAATCTTGTTGTATATATAAAAATGAGTGCCTCCCTCTGTGCGTCGGCTCCTTCCTGATAAAACTCCCTCCGTGTCTTGATCGCTTCCGAAGAAAGACACACCACACAATCTGTGTGGGAAAAAACAAAAAACTTCCTTTTTCTTGCACCAAAAAATGGAATGTGGCCCATTTTTGTTTTAATTTTCTTCTAACAATTAAAACGGAAGTTATTTGAGGGTCACTTGCTGCCCGTCTTAGCCTTGCCAAACCCCCCAAATCATTTTCAAAGAGGGGAAATAACTACTACATTCCAGATTCAATATCTGATGCATGCAATTACATGTATTGTCAGAATTTCTCCTCACCTTCATTGCATCAGCTAGCAAACTTTGATTATTTGACTTAATTACGATTGCACCTTTACCAACATTCTTTACAAGCCAATGTCCTTCATAAAATCTAGGAATCCGATTTATGGGATTACCGATCTCCGGATCAAATAAGCTCTTCCTTCTACCCTCTGAATCATAAGGAACCCTCTTCTCATTTGATTCATTCTTCTTCTTCATGCTTGTGTAAAAGCTCCAATCATTGATGTCCATGTAACAACATCCCCGTGTGGAATCTCCCAGAATTCAAGCAACCTCTAATGAGGGCATCCCATGCCACCACATCTCTTTTCTTTTCACAACACCTGCCTCCAAACCACATCAATTGAAGTCAATTGCTATCGACCAACATCTTTTTGTTGCAAAATACATGCACTTGTACGTACACTCTGCAAAATAGAAGCCTATTAGTGCACAAAAACCAATAGTTTATTTGGCTAACAGACAGTTTTTCTTTTTTATTTTCTTCTTCTTCTTCTTCTCTTACTTGATTCTCCCTCCACACATCCCTCCTCCTGAACTCTATCGTCCCCAACAGGCTTTGGCTGGTGTTGTGAGTATGTTTGAATGGTTTTTTGCTCTCTTCGATTCAATAGATTAGCTTTACGTATCATTAGTTCTTTCCATTAGGCTGATTTTACCCCATCATTTGATGCGTGTCGATGATCTGCAAAGAAGCATAATTCATAGGCCACTAATCAAGCATTTAAATTGGAAGTCATTTTGACAAAAAAATTTGAGTCCATTCAAAAAATCCCGTGAAAAAGTGCTTCTTCAAATGTCAGCATATACTGACTCAGTAAGAACATCAAGTGTGAGTGTATAGCCATGATAGTAAGTCGGCTAGGCATGATAGAGAGATAAAAAATGAGGGTGTCTGGGCCTTGATTAATGCAGATAAAGTTCAAAAATGTGTATTGCGCATGTTTGAAGACTTTCAAAACTGTGAGTAGCATGCTCAACACTTTATTCATCATCTTTATTGCTAGTTCAAGAATTGTAGCATATCTTGAGAGCCAAAATTCTATTGTGCATACTATATATTCTTTGGTGGGTAAGTAGTTATGTGGCAGGCTTGGTAACGTAGGGTAGTTCAGATTATTGAGTGTTCCCTGCCGCTATTCTTACCAAAATTGCATCCAAGATCTTCATCAGGGTAGCGGACAAAAGGATGGATTTACTTGTAATAAGTATGGTGGTGACTCCCAATGCACCCGTAGTTTTTTTTAGATGTGGTAGACTTAGTAGCACTTCCTTGAAATGTCACATCCAGAGGTGAAGGTTCTGCTACTATTCTTATGGGCGTGAATGGTTCTTGTTCTTCCATTTCTTCTTGTGTTTTCTCTTTCTTAGGCCTCTTCATTGTAGGCCGATTGTCTAGGTGGGTTTCTATGACTTGAAGTTTTGTTGTGTCATTCATTTCCAATGTATGTACATCTTCTTTGGTTGTCCCTTCCTTTGGCCCCTCTTTGAATGTTGCATCTTAAACTTGATCCCGATTTTTTATTTCTACTTCAATTGAATCCTTGACTTGATTTATTTCATCCCATTTACCATCATCATTTGATTTGCTCCTAATATCGGTGTTCATAGTTGATGGTTCATGTGTTTCTTAGATTTAAGATGAAGAGCTAGAATTGAATAATCCCAATTCTCGGTACCGATGGAATTTTGTTAGCCTCTTCCCTGGCATGGATGTTGTATGGGCTTGATGGTAATGATGCCCTTGAACTGGTAAATTGATATGTCCTTCCATACACATGTGAGTTTCCTGAATGGCTTCCTGCAATTCCGCTTCTATAATAGGTGTGGACTCCTCAACTTTGGTTCTCGGGAGTACATTGTCCTCTTTGATGGTGGAGTAGATTCTTCCACTTTTAGTAGCTCCCCTAGTCTTTTTGCTCCTCGCATCATTGGTTGTGTGCTTGTTCCTGCCTCTTCGATCATCTTCACTCCTTTTTTTCTTTTTTGGTACCATTGTTGGCTTCACATACTTAGCCATTTCAGCATATAATGGCATCTCTTTGAAGTATTCCCGAATACCTACGGTGTGGTATATCAATACTATCAATGCCACACTTCCATTCAAAAACTTCTTATGACCCATTGCTTCTTGTCCTCAAATAATCATTCTTGAATGTAGGGCGTCAAGTTTATTTAGTTGCCGATTTGCTTGGTGGCATGCGATAATAATTGAACTATTATTCTCTGTGGTGTTGTATATCTGTGCATATTAGGAAAGCAAAAATGTTGATGCACCAATCTGACTTCTTCTTCAATATCAACACGATTAATATCCACGAATGTTCTGATTTTAGTGCCATGACTTTCCTCCTTGAGATCCATGGTTCTGCCCTTGACCCATCCAAATGCTTCTTTAATGAGCTCATGTGTGAATTGTATGGTTACCCATTCACCTTTTGCATCAAGAACTTTGGCTTCTAGCACTGATGGTTTGTCTAAGGCTAGATGAATGGTGTTCCAGACTTGAGTGCATCTCTAGAAATCTCATTTGTAGATTGGCAACTCAAAATACTTATGAATGCCAGCCTTTTTCATCACATCCATTGTTGATGGAAGTTCATGTAAAACCTTGAAGTCTTGGGACATTGCTAGAAATTGATGATCCGTATCCATGATCTTAATAGTCACCAGGAACAAATGGTTGCCTGCTAGTTATGGTCACCTGCTAGTTGGTCTTCTCGAAACCAATGTCCTTTGGCTTTAGTCACACTCTTCATAGGAAATTCAAGTACTTACTCTTGAATCATCACTTCAGAGTCTTCGGAAGCCATCTACACTCATATTGTAGTAGAGATCAGTTAAAGAAAGAAAGCAATTTTGCATGTTTATGTGTAGTTCGTTAACGTGCCGTTTTTTGTCGCTCTGTAACCCCTTGCATCAATAGAGACAAGTAAGGAGACTTACCATACTTTTCTTAATTTTCAGGGTCTGAAAGAAACAAAGAGGGTAGCAGCACTACTTTTATTGAAGAGGCTATGTGTCGAATGTGTGGCCTTGTAATGTGGCCCTATCATGCATACTCTAGATGCAATTGACTCTTTATGAGTGCAAGAAGAGTCTCCTTGATCCTCTTGGTCGATTCCTTGTCACTTTTTGGGTCTCTATATTAACCTTATCTTTTGCCCTCGTGGCATTTTCCTCTGTCGCATTCCCCTTCCTTTACTCTTGAATGTAGTCTCTGACTTATTCTTGTTCTTGGATTGGGTTTTCCGTGTTGTGGTCTTTTGGGGTTTTCTTCGATCCTTGATAGTTTCCTTTGTTGTATTCTACTGGTATGACATTTCCTTGAGTTTTCTTATCTCTTGATTTGCTCTGCTTCTCACTGCTTTCAGAATCCATATGTTTCGCTATTTCTCCTGAGCCTCCACCAATGATTTTGGAAGCCATATACAAAGAATTCTTGGTTTATCCCATTGTGATTTTGAACAGTGGTTGTTTCATTGCTTTTCAATTGGATGGTCAATCTATTCCAATGTTGTACTGGCATGTTGAGGCAATTTATCTTTGCGTACCCATTGTACTTGCATGTTCGTTCGAGGTGGTATTCTTGTGGTCCATGTCCATGTTGTTCTTTCCTTATAGTGTTGTTGGGTTGAGAAATGTCCTTACTTTTTCCCTCAATCTCTTGTCTTATAGGAAAATTGGTTACAGGGTCATGCAACACCTCACTACCAGTGGGTAAGTCTAGATTAAGGCACTCATGATACACATCCTTTTCTAAAGCTTCCTCCCTATCTTCCTTCATGTCTGCTTCCTTAGGTAAGATTGTGCTAAGGATTTGTGATGATCTAGCTTCCAACAGACTAAAGACTTCTTTGTGTCCCATTTTGGTTGATATGTATCCTTGTGTAAGGTGTATGCTGACTTCATTCTCGAAGATCCACTCTTGTCATAGGATCAGGGCTTCAATAAGGCTTTCATCTTTGCATACCAAGAATCTTTGCTCCATAGTGGAATATCCTAGATGAAGGGACACTAGGACTTCTGCTATACACTCGATGATTTTTCATCTAATTCTTATCATATATGCCTTAGTGGGACTCCTGGTCATTTTAAGGTATGTGGCTAACGACACTCACATGCAACTTGATTTCACTCTCGTGTCAATTAATGCATCCACTAATTGATATTCCATGTTTTTTATTCATAGGTCTAAGTATGGTCGATAAATACTATTGCTTGCATTTTTTGCATTACCTACTTGGTAGTTTGCCATGGGTATGGGTTCCTCTCCCTGTACATATCATTCATCTCTTTGTCTCATCCACTCTTTCTGTTTCCTGATTCGCTCCAGAGCTTCCATTCGGGCTTCTTCTCTAATCCTTTCTTCTTCTTTTTTCTGATTTTACGCTCCCACAATTCGTGCTAACATTCTGTTCATTAAAGGTTCCATATAACTTTTAACTCTATAGCCACTAATGTAGTTGGGGAGTACATCTCCGTCTAGTGTGGCTAAGTTTACTGCTCCACTGGATGAGATTCGATTTACCAATAATGGTCCATACCCTTGTTGCTGCAATTATTTGCATGATGTTTCAATGTGTACACTAATCCAAAATCACCTTAATTTAAGTCCTTATCTTTAATATGTGCATCGTAATATGCTTTTTGCCTTCTTTTATCCGCATAAATTCTTGCTACAGCTTGTAATCTTGTTTCATGCAGTTTTTCAATTTGGTCCAATTGTTGGGATAGTTCATGGCTCTCCAATCATTATGTTGTGCTATGCATAGGGTAGGAACGAAAAAATCAATTGGTAAGATTGCATTCTGTCCATATACTAATTTAAAAGGGTAGTTCCAATGGTACTCTTGTAAGCCACTTAGAAGACTCAAATTTCATGATGCAATTGTTTGCCCAGTTTGACCTTTCATTGTTGACTATTTTTGTCAAGACTATGCACAATACCTTATTGAAACTTTCCACCTCGCCATTGGCTTGAGGGTGGTAAGGGCCTGATTTTTTTGTGAATCACAAGGAATTCATTCATCAATGATTCTATCACTTCATTAATGAAGTGTGTCCCCTATCGCTCACTATCTCTATTGGCAATCCAAAGCGAGTAAAGATATTTTTGAAGAGAAATTTTGTTGTGGTCTGCATGTCATTTTTCCTCATTGCTTTTGCTTCTACCCATTTTGTTAAATAATATGTTGCCACTATTATATATTCAGCATGTGATCCTTTCACTAGAGGATTTAGAGATCCTATGAAATCAGTGCCCCATTTTGAAAAGGCTCTTATGTAAATCATGGGTCTTAGAGGCATATCATCTCTTCTGATAGGATACTTGGTTCGTTGGCACACCTCACAACTTTGTAGAGACGTGTCAGCATCCATGTGGAGTTGTCCACCACAAGCATGCAAAGAGAATCATTTTTAGAGTTTTTTCAGCTGAAAAATGTCCTCCCGCTGTTGTTGCATGCACCATCTCTAAAATGGGTAAATATTCTCCTTCATGTACACATAGCAGTAGTTGATTGTCATTTCCCCTTTTAAATAATTGTTTTCCAATTATTGTATAGTCCTTGCTCAATTGAGAACTTAAAGGGAACAAAATGAGAGAAATAAGAGAGTGGCATTGATACTTTCCTAACATATTAGCAATAGTATGATTGGTCATATAGAAGACCTAGACTCGTCTAGGATAGTTTGGAAATCCTTGAAAAGACTTTAAATCAACAAAAATGAAGGATAACCCAAATAAAAAAATTTATGATATCATTGAGGAAGGGTCTTAGTAGCCACATAAATGACTTATAGGCAATCATATTCATGATGATGACGTGGTTTCCGACACTTTCAATGGTCTAAGGGATAATGAAAAATGGAATCCATTTGAAACTTTGATTTATGTAAGATAACCTACCAAATTTTGATCAATAATTCATCCTAGAGGTAGATATAATCAGCAATTAAACTGAAACGAATATTGCAAGAAGAAAGATGAGGATACAAAGGAAAAAGAGGAAGAAGACAAAAAAATACAGACACAAAAGAAGAGTGTGTGATGTATGTGCTAGATATGACCACTATGCAAGGGAGTGCTAATAAAGGGGCAACAATGGCAACAAATTGAGGTAAACTAACTCAAATTCAAGTTACAAGGTTCAAATAAATTATGATATCACTTCCAATACATCATAGAATGATAGTCTTCTTATCAATGATGCATAACTATCAAGATAATGGTAGTTTTGATACTAGATGGCATATTGATATTGGATGCATAAATCCCATGAGCTCAAATAGGAAACAATTCAGAAATATCCATGCTCCTACATCCAAAGTGTCACGATGAAGGCGATAAGGAAGATAGCTCTCACACACACTCTCACAATCAAAGAGAAGCACACACTCAGATTGAGGCAAGGAAGAATAGTCTTCTTCTTCTTCTTCTTCTTCTTCTTCTTCTTCTTCTTCTTCTTCTTCTTTTTCTTCTTCTTCTTCTTCTTCTTCTTCGTCTATTACATAAAAAGGAATGTACAAGAATGACCTAAAAACAAGAATACAACTACTGCAATATATAAAGACTAGTACATAAGGAAAAACCTAATGTCCGTGAATGAGTGAGCTAGCAAGAAACAAATGTTCCATCACTCTTGGTAGATAAATCTAATAAAGCTCAATGAAGTGTCCCTGACATATACTCGCATGACCACTATACATGTAAGACAAATGCAAAACTGATATGTGTCATCCTGAATCATCACATGTTGAGCTTGATATCTCAACACTCCCCCTCAAGCTCAATGCCATGTCCTCTAATCCAAGCATCTTCCGAAACTTCTTCAGCTTCTCTACTCCAAGTGCTTTAGTGAAAATATCAGCAACCTGCTCATCTGTTCTCACATAAACAAGATCAATATCACCTGCTAATACCTTCTCTCTGATGAAGTGATAATGTACCTCGATATGCTTTGTTCTAGCATGAAAAGCAGGGTTCCATGCTCGTTGTATGTTGCTAAGATTATCACAATAGATGGTGACAGGCTTTTGCACTTCTACACCTAAATCTGCAAGTAGCATCTCTAGCCATGATGCCTCATATGCTACAATTGTAGCACCTCTATCTTGCTGCTCCATGTAATAGCTGCACCTCCAAGTGAGAATAGAAAGCCACTAGTAGATCTTCTATCTAGAATACTACCAACCCAATCTACATCGGTGTATCCATGAACCTGCAAATCTACACCAGCTTCATAAAACAATGCATAATCCAAAGTAGCACTCACATAACATAGTGCGCCTCAAAGCATCCAAATGTGGCTTCCTGGGAACCTGCATAAACTAACTTTCAAGTCCAATAAATGTGGCTTCCTGGGAACCTGCATAAACTAACTTTCAAGCCTTGTAATTTTGAGATATATAAGACTTCCCATAATTTTCCTATAAATAGTAGCATTTTCCAATGCTTCAACCTGATGTAGTATCCAACTTCAAATTCTGATCTAATGGCATAGAAATTGGCTTACAATCAGCCATACCATACTTTTGCAGCATATTGAAGGCATATTGCCTTTGCAACATCCATATACCTGTTTCTGTATGTATAAACTCAATGTCCAAGAAGTAGCATAGCACACCAAGATCTTTCATGTCAAATTCTTGCATAAGAAGTTGATTTACCTCTTTAATTCTTTCTTCATTATCACCACCTATAATCAAGTCATCAACATAAATAGTCACAATTGTGATGCCATCATCACCCTTCCTTGCATATAGTGAATGGTCTGCATCACACATAGAAAACCCAATGGTGGTTAAGTAATCGGCGATCCTTGCATGACATGCATGATGAGCTTCCTTCAGCCCATACAAAGCTTTTTGCAACCTGCAAACATATTTTGGATGCTTTGAATCTTCATATCCTTGTGCCTGGTCCATGTATACTTCTTCCTATAACTCACCATGTAGAAAAGCATTCTTCACATCCATTTGATGCAAAGTCCATCCTTTTGTTGTAGCTAATGCAACAAGTATTCTGATAGTAGACATTTTAGCTAAAAGGTTGAATGTTTCCTCATAATAAATGTCATATGTATGTGCATATCCTACTTGCAGCCTATGGGTTTCTTTCCTTGTGGCAATAGAACTAGCTTCCATGTTTTGTTTCCATAAAGTGCAGCCATCTTCTCATCCATAGCTTTTTCCCAATCTACATTTCCAATTGCATCTTCAAAACAAGAAGGTTCAACATCTTGTATTACCTTTTTCATGTAGGAACAATGACAAGCCATGTAACTATCATATGTTAATCATTGTACAGAATTCCGCATCCTCCCAGATCTTCTTGGTCCTGGGTCACTTCTCCTTGTATCATCTGCATGTGCCTTTCTAACTCCTGGAGTCTTCATAGAGGGCAATCCAAGTTCCTCATCAAGGCTCTTTTACGAACCACTTGAATCTCCATCAATGTCTTCAAAACCTACACATGTTTTATGACCAACAGAAATCTTTTCTTTACCTTTCTTGGATGTATTTGATGAATTTGTTGGACTAAAATTTCCACACAATCTTCCACTCCATGGATTTGAGTTGGAACTATTGCTTGGTGCTGCATCCGGTCCACTCAAAACTTGAGATTCTACACTTGATTTTTTAGCATTTTCTTTGTCATTTGGTTCAAGATTCAGTCCTTCTTTGGCATCTGCATAGAAGCTTGATATTTCATCAAATACCACATCTGTGCTCACCTTCACCTATCGTGTGAGTGGTTTATAACATTTATATCCCTTTTGCTCAAGGGAGTATCCAATGAATACACATTTTTCTGCTTTTGAGGATCAAGCTTCATTCTCAGCTCATCTGGAACATGTGCATATGCAATACAACCAAAAACTTTCATATGTGATAAGTTTGGCCTTTTACCTGTGAACTCTTCTTCAGGTGTAACTTGATGTACAACAGTACTTGGAGTTCTGTTCATAATGTATACAGTCATATGCACAGCTTCTGCCCAATAACAATGAGACATATTCTTCTCAATCATCAAGGCTCTTGCTATTTCTGCAATGTGTCTATTTTTGCATTCAACAACACCATTCTATTGTGGTGTGTACCTGCATGAAAATTGACGTCGAATTCCATGACTTTTAAGAAATTTGTTGAACTCATTCGACATATATTCACCCTCCTGCATCAGACCTTACTGTCTGAATATACTTCCCTGTCTGCTTTTCCACCATAGCCTTGAAATTTTGGAAGTGAGTGATGAAATATACCCATACTTTTTGTGTATGGTCATCAATGAAAGTAACATAAAATCTGCAATGGCCTATAGATGTGGTCTTTGCAGGACCCCAAACATTTGTATGTACTATTTCTAGCACATTCTCACTAACATGCATGTCATGCGAAAACAATGATCTTGACTGTTTACTGAATTGACATGTTGCACATAGCTTTTGCATCTCTCCAACATTGAAATTTGGTAGTCCATGGACAATCTCCTTTGATTGCATCAACTTCAGCCTTTGCAAGTTTGCATGTCCAAACCGTTTGTGCCACATCTCTATATCAGCAATAACTCCTGCACCTTTTGCAAACATGGCTGCATTCATTTCAAGAATTTTCACATTTAAGGTGAACATCCTACCCACTTTGTTTCCTTTGACAATCAATCTTCCATCCCGTTTGCATTCTTCTACATATAACCCATCAGCATTGAACCTGACTTGTAATCCCTGGTCAACCATTTGTCCAACGGAAACCAGATTCTTTGTTATATTTGGAACATGCAGCACATCAATAAGATGTTTTACCTTCCTGTCCTCCATACACGGTGCTATGTTTCCTGTATGCTCGATAGGATGTGATATGTCATCACCTATTTCAACATATCCAGAAACTGGCAATTTTTGCAAACTACTAAACCATTTTGCATGACTATTCATGTGATTTGAAGCACCTAAATCAACATACCAAGCATTATTGTTCGATTTTGAAACATCCGAAGACATCATATTCATCATGTGATGTTGAACCATAAACAGCTTCTCAAAATCATATGCACTTATGGATGCATAGTTGTTTTGCTTCCTTCTATTATTTTGATTCTTCAACCTGCAATCACATTCAAAGTGTCCACGTTTACCATAATTCCAACATCCTTTACTTTCATTACCTGAATCATTTCTTGGAAATTTTTTGCGACCTCTTTGGCTCCCCCTGCCTCGAAACTATCCTCTTCCTCCTCCATGATTCTGTTGTTGACTTTGGTCTTGGTTATTGTTTTCTCTTCCACTTCCAAAACCTCTGCCTCTTCCTCTGCCAGAGTAGAATACCTCCCCAGAACTAGATTTTCCTTGGGAGTTTGAATCCTCACCAAGATTCTTTTCTTCAATAATCAGCATGCATACCAAATCAGCAAAATTTGGAATATTTTCCCTGATCTGTATAGAAGTTCTGAACTACTTATATGCAGCTCCTAAACCACGAAGGCACACTTCCACTTTATCATCATCATCATCTACATTCACGCCAATATATGCAAGTGACTCACATATGCTTTTAATGTTCAAGGTGTAGTCACTTACCGACATGCTCTTTTTCTCCAAAGTATGCAGCTCGTTCTTGAGTTGCAATTTTCATGCCTTTGTATTGGTCTCATACAAAGTGACCAAACTGTTCCAAGCTTCTTTCGGAGTCTT
Source organism: Ceratopteris richardii (assembly GCA_020310875.1). Classification (NCBI taxonomy): domain Eukaryota; kingdom Viridiplantae; phylum Streptophyta; class Polypodiopsida; order Polypodiales; family Pteridaceae; genus Ceratopteris; species Ceratopteris richardii. The sequence goes on from CM035426.1 coordinate 39,067,736, forward strand.
GGCATCTTGCATGTGTTCAATCATGTTATCCTATATGCTAACAGATAGCCAATACATTACCTTTCATGCTCCTTGATTCCATTCTTCATACGCTCTTAACTGGTCTGCAGTCCGATTCCTCTCTGGTAACTATGGAGCGTTTTCGTTCTCTCCTTTGATGTACTTCCAGTAGCCTTTTCCCATCAAAAAATTCATCATTCTGAATCTCCAACCATGGAAGTTGTTCTTGTCCAGCTTATCGCTCATAAGCTGACTCATTCCATTTGTGTTTGCCATTTTTGTAGCTATTCACAACACTGTAAAACACTACAAGCATCACTTCTGCTTGAACATTGTGGCACTATGACATGATAGTTTGATCTCAGAAAAACACAGTTTTCGTGTATCAACAGTACACGGAATCACTTGATCTGTGTTTGCCATTTCTGTAGCTATTCACAACACTGTAAAACACTACAAGCATCACTTCTGCTTGAACATTGTGGCACTATGACATGATAGTTTGATCTCAGAAAAACACAGTTTTCGTGTATCAACAGTACACGATGCAAGTTACAATTTTTGAAACTGACCTTGTTTTTCTGTGGGCCCCACCTTGTGGGCTGAGAACAGAGGTCGAGATGGCTCTGAAACTTCGATCTGACAAAAATTAGTGACCCTAAAGGGATAACTCTCAAAAATATTTTGAGCTCTTCTACCTTCACGGCAATCTTCGTAGCAATCTGAGGTCATTTGTGAATCACGCTTTCTCCACACGTTCTAACGTACTCTTCATCATCGGCCTTCTCCACGAGCTCTCTACAGCCACACTAGCTCTGATACCATGTCATGAGGAAGGAGATAAGGAATAGAGCTCTCACACACACTCTCACAATCAAAGAGAAGTGCACACTCAGATTGAGGCAAAGAAGAATAATCTTCTTCTTCATCTTTTACATAAAAAAGAATATACAAGAATGACCTAAAAACAAGAATACAACTACTGCAATATATAAAGACTAGTACATAAGGAAAAACCTAATTCCGCGAATGAGTGAACTAGCAAGAAACAAATGTGCCATCACTCTCGGTAGATAAATCTAATAAAGCTCAATGAAGTGTCCCTGACATATACCGGTGTGACCATTATACATGTTAGAGAAATGAAAAAGTGATATGTATCATCCTGGATCATCACATGTTGAGCTTGATATCTCAACACTAAAGGCATGTGGAATTGGGGAATGACACCACTCATTAAATAACTCCATCTAGGTGATGTGGTTCTTGAAGGAAATTAGAGGGTAGCTTTTTTGAAATGGTGAACAAATAATGTCATATGTTAAAGCAGTATTATTTACAAAATATCCAAACAAGGGCTATGATATAGTAACATGAGACAAGAATAAATAAGGTTTTTCCACTATGGAGCTAAAGCAAAACTATAATCAAATTTTCTATTTCTCCTACAACACAAATCAATTCGCAAAGTTAGATATACGGCACAAGAGGTTGGCCATGTGAACATTCAAAGAATAAAAGACATAGAGAAAAGGAATCTAATAAGTTTTCTACCTATGTTTCATTCTCTAAATCTCAAACATTTGTGTGAAAAACTTCAAATAGGTAAACATACTAGACTACCTTTCAACTATAGCACGTATGTGAGTCAAAATCTACTTAGATTCTCCAACACAAATATTTGGGTGACTACAAGGGAGGAATCACTAGGTTACAGTAGGTTCTTTGTTACCTTTATTGATGATTGGACTAAGTTATACATGGCTCTATCACATAAAATGAAGATCAAGTGTGTTTATCACTTCAATAATTCAACACAATCGTAGAAAGGGATATATGTACAAATATCAAAGTGTTGAGGTCAGATAAACCAATAAATTTATTAGGCTCATAAGCTCTCATGACATCAAAAGCTAAATTTTGGGGGCATACACCCCAAAAGAAAGAGGTAGGTGGAATGTGATAGAGCTATGATGAATAATATGGGGTTCCCAAATATTTATTTGGTTGATGTTGTTCCAGCTATAGCTTACATATAAACAGGGGGTCCAATTTAGATATACATAGCATTTCTCCTCATGAATTATTTTAAAATAGGAAACTAGATGTATCACATATGAAAGTCTGTGTTTATGTTGTAATATCCATGTGCCTAGATAGATAAGGCACAAGCTAGATGTCAAGTCCAAAAGACAGATTTAATTAGGGTATGCAAGAAAACATAGGGATTTTATGTTTATAACCATGGGAGTAAAGAATCAAAGGGATATCTTGATGGAATGTTCAAAAAGAAGACCATATATAGATAGATGGAAGAACTAGCTTCTATACAAACACAATCTCAATGAGACAAAAAGATGTGGACCAAAGGATTCAACCTCAAATTCCAAGAGGACTTCATCATGGCAAGTGTTAGCAGCGGACAAGGGACTGAAGGACTAACGAGGCATGGCAGTCAGAGAAGAGAGTCAGAAGGGAGAGAAGGCACAGGCAGACAAGGGAGTCAACGAAGACCTGGCAAATAGGCCAATAATTTTCTTCAGGAAGAAGTACGTATGAGCATTCACGCAGATTTAGCACCAAGGCAACCTTAATTTTTCAAAACCTCTACACCAATTAAAAGTGATTCTCATCAGTAAACACCATTGTAAATACCATTTCATCTTTTTGTAGCTCCATTTTGTGCAAGCCAAGGAGTCCTTGAGCTTGAGGAGCTTTAGAAGTATCTACCTGCCAATTTTCGTATTTTTTAGATCTCGTTTGAGCCCTCAAATAAGCCCTGGAACCTAATTTTTAACTAGGCCGGACACTAGGTCTGGACAGGGCCAAAGCTAGTCAAAAACTATAAAAGGAGCTAGAGAGCTCATTTTTGAGGTGAGATTGTAATTGAAACGAACTTGTAAGAGCTTGTGAAAGTAATCTAAAGAACTCCATTGCTCCTCACTCTTTGTCTTACCCTGTGTGCGCGTGTGTGTGTATGTGTGTGCATGTTGGTGTGCTTCTCACTCACGCACTTGTGCTTCCACTTGCTCGAGGTCTTCATACCATCCTCACGTCTTCCCGGATTGACATTAAAGGAGGTGCTACTTATCACTGAGCTACAGCAAGGAAAGCTAAGAAGGATCTCAACATCAAGTGAATGAAGTCATTTTAAAGGAATGGCAATTGATAGAAAGAGGAAAACTTGCAACTTTGGGTGGACCTAGACAAAGGTGAAGATGAAATGGAGAAACGTAAGAGTTCAAGTGCAATAGCAAGGAGACCAAGAGGAAAGAAATTTAAAAAAGACAAGGCATCTAATAGATGGTTTAACATATGATTCTCTCATTGCAGGCACGTAAGATACCACCAAAGAAGAGAAAAGAAGGATAAGATGCAAAACCTTAGACTATTAAATAACATTAACATTAAGGCAAAGCTGGAAAATCCACCCATCATATGTAAAGAATGAATTCGAAATTGAGGCCATAAGATGGTAGTTTTCTTGGAACAACCTCAAGGGTGTGGATTGCAAGTTTCAAAATTATGTATGTAAGTTGAAGAATTCTTTATATGGACTAAAAAGTTCTTGAAGAGCTGGAATCAAAGGTTGATTACTTTGTGAAGCAGGGGTATGTACAAATCAAGTTGATCGATCATTTTCATGAGAAGAAGGGTTGACAAACTATTCTATATTTTTATCTACGTAGATGGCTTCATTTGATAAGTAATGATGAGTAAGGACTCAAGAACATAAGGATAAGCTACGTATATAATTCAAGATCCCATGTTTGGAAGATCTATAGTATTTCTTGGGCATAGAAGTAATAAACAAATTGAATGGCATCCACTTGATCCAAATGAAGTATGTTTTTTATACATTAGGAATTTTGAAACTTAAAAATCACAAGGAATTATCTACATCAACAAAACCAACATAATTTAAGATCTACATAAGGTGAGCTGATGAGAGTGTTTCACCTTTGCATGTCTATTGTTGTTTCATTAATATATTTGACATGTGAAGGCCAAATGTGGCATATTTGAAAAGATTGTTATCACAATTTATGCAAGAATCAAGAATATCTCACCTTGAACCTCTTGAAAATACTTTAAGGTACTTAAGGAGTACATTAAATGCATGTCCTATGTTATCCTTATGTTCGTCCAAGGCATTTTTTTATGTAGATTGGGTAGGCAAAGCACGTTTGCCTATGTAGTGATTCTAGAAATATATATTGTCTCTTGGTGCTCCAAGAAAAAAATTGAAAGTGGAATTATCATCCATACAAGTTGGCAATAGAGCATTAGCTTAAGTAACATTTATGTGGAAGAGGAATTTATTTGATTATTCAAATATGTAGGCTAAGCAAGCTCCAATCTTCTATGAAAACTTGATCAAAACCCAATTATTCCATGATAAGAGAAAACATATATAAGTTCATTAGCATCATGTTAAATAGAATGTCCTTTCAAAGAATATTTAGGTACAACACATTAGTACTGAGGACAAACATGTTGATATCTTCACAAAGGCTTTGGATTTTACCAAGCTATCAAAGTTCAAAGAATGACTCAACATGAGGAATTGACTATTTGAATGTATACATGCTTAGATATTTTTGTCGACTACTCATTTTTATTTGGATCTATCCTAAGTGTTCCAACTCTAGTGAGGAGACCATTGCTTAACCAAGGGCTCTCTTGTTTTACTCATCTTCCTATAGATGTATCTTTTCATACAAAAGTGTTGTAGCTTAATCCTTTTCTATGTTGGAATAGAACATCCTCTCTATAGCATTTTCCATTTCTAGAAATTCAAATTGCTCTATATTCATATCATTTTCTCATTAAATTATCCAAAATATATTGTCAAAATCTTGATTAATCTGAGAGTTATATCTATTTGAGTTAATCAAGATCTATGTAGACACTCCCTATGAGCATGCAGTGTGCTTTGATACATATTGGAGTTGAGAAATCTGACAAAGAAAATGTTGAAAAATCAAGTGCAGAATCTCAAGTTTTGAGTGGAACAAATGCATCACCAAGCAATACTTCCAACTCAAATCCATGGAGTGGAATATTGCGTGGAAATTTCAGTCCAGGAATTCATCAAATACATTCAAGAAAGGTAAAGAAAATATTTCTGTTGGTAGTAAAACATCTATAGATTTTGAAGACATCAATGGAGATTCAAGCGGTTCAAAAAAGAGTCTTGATGAGGAACTTGAATTGCCCTCTGTGAAGACTCCAAGAGTATGAAAGTCACATGTAGATGATACAAGAGAAGTGACCCAGGACCAAGAAGATGTGGGAGGATGCGAAATTCAATGCAACGATTCACATATGACAGTTACATGGCTTGTCATTGTGCCTGCATGACAAAGGTAATACAAGATGTTGAACCTTCTTGTTTTGAAGATGCAATTGGAAATGCACATTGGAAAAAAGCTATGGATGAGGAGATGGCTGCACTTTATGGAAACGATACATGGAAGTTGGTTCCATTGCCGTAAGGAAAGAAACCCATAGGTTGCAAGTGAGTTTACAAGGTAAATCACAATGTTGATGGTAGCATACGGAAGTACAAAGCACGATTGGTAGCAAAAGGATATGCACAAACATATGGCATCAATTATGAGGAAACATTTATCCCTATAGTTAAAATGTCTACTGTCATAACACTTGTTGCAGTAGCTACAGCAAAAGGATGGGCTTTGCATCAAATGGATGTGAAGAATGCTTTCCTACATGGTGAGTTACAAGAAGAAGTATACATGGACGCGCCACAAGGACATGAAGATTCAAAACACCCAAAATATGTTTGTAGGTTGCAAAAGGCTTTGTTTAAACAAGCCCCTCATGCTTGGCATGCAAAGACTGTAGATTATTTGACCACCATAGGATTTTCTATGTGTGATGTAGATCATTCATTATATGCAAGGAAGGGTGATGATGACATCATGATTATGGCTATTTATGTCGATGCCTTTATTATATGAGGTGACAATGAAGCAAGCATTAAAGAGGTAAAGCAACTCCTTATGCAGGAATTTGACATGAAAGATCTTGGTGTGTTGTGCTACTTCTTGGGCATTGAGTTTATACACACAAAAATAGTTATATGGATGTCACAAAGGCAATATGCCTTGATTATGCTACAAAAGTATGGTATGGCTCATTGTAAGCCAATTTCTATGCCATTCAATCAGAATTTGAAGTTGGATACTACATCAAATGAAGCATTGGGAAATGCTACTATGTATAGGAAAATTGTGGGAAGTTTGTGTCGCGAACATTTGTTTCATGTAGGGTACAAGTTTCAAATTATGTAAATACCTTTGGGAAGTCTTCAAATACTTCAAGAAGGCTCATATTATTCATAAAACATAGCCAAAATACCACGTGATTTCTAGAACATGGTGAGTCAAATTAATGAGTCACAAGGGAGCTGTAGTGGTGTCCTAGTGGAAGGTCGATATGGCTAGTTCTCAAAGTCCATCAATACTTTGCTTATTTGAGCACTTGAGTCATGTACTACCTCCACCCAAGTGTCTACCACGAATTTAGATGTATTAGGAAGGTTTTAGATTAGTTTCCCATGCTATAAAAATAGGAGAAAAGTCGTGATCTTGTGGGAAGTCCAAGAGAGGCATATGTGTATCTCTATGCTGCTATAGTTTTTTTTATGTAGAGATTGCAGAGCTTGTATCTCCCTCATTATATATCCAAATTACATGTTTGATAGCTCATTGGAAAGCTCTTACTGTCTACGTTCTTCCTGTAAATTTTCATAATCATTGAATTTGTGAGCTGAGAGCAGTACTCTCTGCAAGTAGTGTGTGTTCTCTGGTTTCACCCCTGCTGAAGGTCTCCATTAAACCTCAAACTTGCAGAGGTCATATCTCCTTGTGTGTTTATCGAAATTGAGTGTCCTTTGGCTCATTAGAAAGCTCTTGGTCTCTAGTATATGTGGTTAAAACAGTTTTAGAAAATTCTAATCCATTAGAAGATAGTAAGCTCTGCAAGCATGACTGGTTTTCTATGATGAAGTTTGTGAGAAGGTCAACTTGTTCCTAGGGGGTTCCACCTACTTCTTGCTATATTTTGGAGGTCAATAAACTCCAACATTGGTATCAGAGCTTGGAATTGAAGCTTGGAGAAGGTTATAATACCTTGATGAAGAATTTGAAGCTATTGGAGAAGAGGTTCATCATCGACACTACACAAAGGTAGAAGGAGATAGCAAGGAAGCATCTCAAGCAACATCCAAGCAAAGAAAGGTGCATAAACTTTATAACAAAGGTAAATCTCATACTTATTCTAATCACACATATGCAAAAGGAGGGTTAAAGGAGGAAGTTTAGTATTTACACAATGGGCGATCAACATGCACAAATAGAGAAGCTTGATAAGAACAACTATCAAGCATGGCGATTTAGAATCACAGCATACTTGCAAGGTAGAGGCTTGTATGGTTTGATTGATGGAACAGATATCAAACCTATATTACCAGAGGATCCAAATCAACAACAATTGAGGGAGTTTAGACTTTGGATTGAAAGAGACAAAAGGTTTATATTCATTTTATCACAAAATCTTCAAGAATCAATGGTAGGACACATACAAGATCTAGACACAAGTAGAGATGTTTGGCTTGCATTGGAAAGGTTGTATGCTACAGGTACAAGATCAAGGAAGATTCAACTCAAAAATGAGTTTAATAACATAAAGAAAGATACAAGGACATCGGTCAATGATTACTTGTTGAAGGTTAAAGAGATTGCAGATCAACTAGGATCAATTCAAGCTCATGTGGAGGACGACGACTTGGTTGCACATACTCTCAACGGACTCAAGGATGATGAGAGATGGAAACCATTCATTACTTCAGTTTATGTTAGAGGAGAATTACCAGACTTTGATCAGCTTGTTGCTCTTATGGTCACGGAGGAGATGAATCTAAATGGCTCTACTTCAAATCAAAAAGGATCTCAAGGACAAGCTCTTTATGTAGGATCATCAAGAGGTGGAAACAGAGGAAGAAGAGGTTCAAATAGAGGTCGAGGAGGAAGGAGTAATGATCAAGGGACTTCAAGTGGCTTCTTCAACACAAGAGGAAGAGGAAGATCAAGCGCTAGAGGTACGAGAGGCTACTACAACTACAATCAAAGACAAAGGAGTGAAGATAACAACAATTGCTATATATGTGGAAGGTATGGACACTATGCCAAAGATTGTTATCAAAATGAAAATAATCAAGGTGGTAATCAAAGAGGAGGCTATTCAAGAAGAGGTAAACAACAAGGAAATTATGCAGTTGAAGGTAAAAGTGATGATTATGATTCTCTTCTTATGATGAATGTAGAAACTAAGATGAATTGCAATAGTGATGTATGGTATTTAGATAGTGGTTGCTCTAACCATATGTCACATGATGCTTCATGGTTTTCTAATATGCATAATCCTTCATGTAAAGGTCATGTTGAAACAGGAGATGATACAACACATAAGATTATGCAAGTTGGAGATGTTGTTATGCAGGATAAGAGCAAGACAAATTGCTTGAAGGATGTACTTTATGTGCCAACGATCACTAAGAATTTGATGTCAGTTGGTCAAATGGTAGAAAAAGGTTTGCAAATAAGATTTAATCATGCAGGTTGCTTCATTGAGGATCCAAAGCAAAGGAGGTTAATTGCTAGAGGTAAAAAACAAGGTAGATTGTTTACATTCAAGGTAAACCCAAATCATACAAACTATTTCTCTTATGGTATGCATCGAATAGCAGAGCTTGATCTATGGCACAAAAGGATTGGACACATGAATGTACACAGGTTAAAGGAGCTATCAAAGAAGAGGATTGTTGAAGGATTACCTGATCTTACTAAGCAGCATTTGGTGCATCTTTGTGAAGCATGCCAAATGGGTAAGCAGAGTAGACAACCTTTCAAGCATTCAAGCTATGTAAGTAGTGGATTGCTAGACCTTATACACACGGACGTATGGGGTCCTACTAAAGAGGCATCCTTGGCTGGTAATAAGTACTATGTATCATTCATTTATGATCATAGTAGAATGACATTTGTGTATTTCATTAAACATAAGAGTGAAGTCTTTGATTGTTTCAAACATTTTAAATCATTTGTCGAGAAGCAAACAGGAAGATATGTTAAGAAGCTAAGATCCGATGGAGGGGGAGGGTATTTCTCTCAAGCTTTTACTGATTTTTTGTATGATGAAGGTATCAAAAGAGAAGTTACATGCAGGTATACTCCACAACAAAATGGAGTCGTAGAAAGAAGAAACAGAATCATAGCAGAAGCATCTAGAAGCATGCTAAATGATATGTGTTTGCCTAATTCTTTTTGGACTGAAGTTGTTAGCACAAGTGTGTACATTATGAATCGAGTACCTACTGCTGGAGTTCATCATTTGACACCATATGAGGTATGGCATGGAAGGAAACCAAGTATAAGTCATTTGAAAGTATTTGGTTGTGTATGTTATGTACATGTACCTAGTGAAGTGAGATCAAAACTTGATGTGAAATTAGAAAAGTGTATATTTATTGGTTATGCAGATACTCAAAGAGGATATAGATGTTATAATCCTCATACCAATAAGGTGGTTGTTTCAAGAGATGTAAATTTTGATGAATCACTTTCATGGTATGTAGATAAGAAAAGTTTGCAGGTCATAAATGGAGATGAAGAAGATACAGGTGAAGGAGATGAGTGCTCACCTCAGCCCACAAGAAGTTTAAGTGATGAGAAAAGTGGTTTGGATGAAGAAAGAGAGCTACCTTTCAATGGAAGATTAAGGCAAGAGTCACCTCCAAGTGTTAAAAGTAAAGGTAAACTCAAACTTGTTGAAGTTAATGATGAAGGAGAGGAAATTAGTGATGTATGTGAGTATGGAGAATCATCAAAGGTTCCTAATAAGAAAGGAAGAGCATCTACATTGGAGGTAAGAAGAACTTCAAGAGTGAGTAAGCAGCCTCAAAGGTATACTTATGAATCTTTCATGAATACTCATTATGCTTTTATGACAAAAGTTGAGCAAGAAAATGAACCCACATGTTATGATGAGGCAAAAGGAGATGAAAAGTGGGAGAAAGCAATGAGCAAAGAAATGGAAGCACTACAGGATAACAAGACTTGGAATTTAGTTCCAAAGATACCAAAGCAAAAGGTAATTGGTTGCAAGTGGGTTTTTAAGATTAAAAGAAATAGTGATGGTAGTGTGTCAAGATATAAGGCTAGACTTGTAGCAAAAGGATATAATCAAACTCAAGGATTGGACTATGAGGAGACATTTAGTCCAGTAGCAAACATGGCAACGGTGAGAACTTTGTTGGCTTTAGCCGCAAGTAAAAGGTGGAATATATATCAACTTGATATAAAGAATGCCTTTCTTAATGGTGAGTTAAATGAAGAAGTGTATATGTCACAACCAGATGGTTATGTGGATGCAAAATGTCCTAATCATGTATGCAAGTTAAAAAAGGCATTGTATGGTCTTAAGCAGGCACCAAGGGCATGGAATGCAAGGTTGGTAAAGTATCTTATGCTACAAGGATACACAGCGAGTCATGTTGATCCTTCACTTTATGTAAAATATGTAGATGGCATGTGTGTCTATGTATGCATTTATGTGGATGACTTGTTGATTACAGGGAATGATGCAAAAGCAATTGATGAGATAAAAGGTAATTTGGGAAAGGAATTTAAAATTTCAGATCTTGGTTTGCTTAGATACTTTCTTGGGATTGAAATTGTGTATGGCGATGAGGGTATGTGGTTGATACAGAGAAAGTATATATGTGATATGCTGAAAAGGTTTGGTATGCAGGAATGTAAATTTGTTTCTACTCCAATGGAATGTAATGTAAAGTTGAGTGCAAAGCCTATCACCATCTATTGTGATAATCTTGGAAGCATACAATTAGCATGCAACCCTATTTTTCATGCTAGAACAAAGCATATCAAGGTACATTATCACTTCATCAGAGAGAAGGTATTAGCAGGTGATGTTGATCTTGTTTATGTGAGGACAAATGAGCAGGTTGCTGATATTTTTACTAAAGCACTTGGAGCAGAGAAGTTGAAGAAGTTTCGGAAGATGCTTGGATTAGAGGACATGACGTTGAGCTTGAGGGGGAGTGTTGAGATATCAAGCTCAACATGTGATGATCCAAGATGACACGTATCACTTTTTCATTTCTCTAACATGTATAGTGTTCATACCTGTATATGTCAGGGATACTTCATTGAGCTTACTAGATTTATCTACTAGGAGTGATGGCACATTTCTTTCTTTCCAGATCACTCATTCGTGGACATTAGGATTTTCCTTATGTATTTTTCTTTATATATTGCACTTGTTGTATGGTTGTTTAGGTCATTCTTGTACATTCCTTTTATGTAATAGAAGAAGAAGAAAAATATCATTCTTCCTTGCCTCAATCTATGTGTGTGCTCCTCTTTGATTGTGAGAGTGTGTATGTGTGTGAGCTCTCTTCCTTATCTCATTCCTTGTGATATGACTCAACTTCTTTTTGAGAATTAACAAGTCATAAGAGGACTTCCCAGCAATTAACATATCATCAACATAAAGTATCAAGCATACCAAATTTCAATTGGAGCATCTCTTTGTGTAGAGAAAACGATCCTCATTGCTTCGAGAATAGCCTTGAGACTTCATAAAAGCATCAAAATTTTGGTACTCTTTTCCAGGGGATTGTTTAAGTCCATATAAGCTCTTCTTCAGCTTACAAACTAGACTTTCTTTGTCATGAACTACATAACCCTCTGGTTGTTCCATATAGATCTAGTATGTAAGATCTCCATGCAAGAAAGCAGTATTCACATCCATTTGGACTAGCTCTAAGTCCTCCATTGCAATGAATCCAAGCAACATCTGTAGGGTCATCATCTTGACCACTAGAGAGATGATTTCCTCAAAATCAACACCATGTTCTTGCATAAAAACCTTTGCAACAAGTCATGCTCTATACTTTGGAGAAGCACTACCTGATGTGAATTTCAACTTATACACCCATTTACATGGTAAAGCTTTCCTATCCTTTGGAAAAGGTACTAAATCCCAAGTACCATTCTTATGAATAGAATCCAACTCACTCTTCATGGCATGCTCCCACTTGACACGATCCTTTATCTGCATAGCCTCTTTGTAGAAAGAAGGTTCACCAACATCTATTAGCATAATATAATCCAAACCTGGAACATATCTATCACGTGGATGTGAGACATGTGTGTTGGCAGTAGCCAGAGGCATAGAAGACGCGGAAGCATGTAAAGACAGAGCATGGAGTCAGTCAAATCATTTTTCAAAGAATTATGTTTTATAAATACTTTTCAAAACCTCCAACAGTGATTTTCATCACTTTTGTAATATATGTAACATAGAAAAACCCTTTTTGTAATTTATAGCTCCATTTTATGCAAGCCGAGGAGTCCTCCAGCTTGAGGAGCTTAGGTAGAACAAGGGTACCAATTTTGGTTATTTTTAGATACCGTTTACCCTTTCAAATAGCACCTAGAACCTGTTTTTTAACTATGCCGGACACTAGATGTGAAACCGGTCAAAACTAGTCTAGAATCTATAAAAAGAGCTAGAGAGCTCATTTTTGAGGTTAGCTAGTGGAGACTTGTATGAGCTAGAGTGAGCTTGAGCTTGTAAGAGTGTTCTTGAGCAATAGAGTTGATTTCTTACCTTCCATTGTGTCTTGCTTGTCTCTTCGTAGTGTGTGTGTATATGTGTGTGCATCTCTATGCTTCTCACCTTCACTCTCACTTCATCTCACATTCATGATCTTCATATCACTCCTATCTCTTCCGCGGATTGACATTAAGGAGGTGGAGCTTCTTTACGTGGTTCTCACCATTGTGCTAGAGCAACACCAAATTTGGCACCGTTGCTGGGGATCGAGTCTAGGACGAATGTGTGATGGTAAGAGTATAGGAAGAAGTGGCATTGGAAGGTAAAAATTTCAGTTTTTGTTGTTGTTTTTACTTATTTTTTAGTGTTTTTCACCTCCCCCACACTCCATCTTCATCACTGCATCATCATCTTCAACTCCAAAAAAATCAAAAAATTCACCATATCCACCCATTCTCCTCATTTCCCCTCATTTGTGCATGCGAGAGAGAGAGAGAGCTTTTGTGCTTGTTTGTGCTCTTGTGTTTTTTAATTTTCTTGTAGGTACAGTGCTCCAGTGCATCAGGAAGGCTGCAAAAATGTAAAATTTCACTTTTTGTCAAAAATTTGCCGTGTGTGTCAGACCATCGCGATGGTCTGCCAACTTCGACATTTTTGGTATGCGAGTTCACCAAGAGGTAGGCGACACTAGCGCTTGCACGGATCCACAAACGCATTTGCAAAATCATCATTTTGGTGGACCATCACGATTGGCTCAGACCATCGCGATTGTGTCACACCATCGTGATTGGCTCACGCCATCGCAACAGCTCGGCCGGACCATCGCAACAATCCCGTCAACCCCATGCCATCGCGATTGGCTCATGTCATCGCGCCGATGCTGCCACGTGGCAAGCTAGACCATCGCGACGATACCCTTAGACCATCGCGACGCCTCAAGATTTGAACCATCACGATTGGCTCACGCCATTGTGCTTTGTGACCATCGCGACGGGCTCACGCCATCACAATTGTCCCATTGATCGTTGACCGACACCATCACGATTGCTTGCCGATTAGACCATCGCGACAATTCATTCACACCATCGCGATTGTTCACATTTACGCCATCGTGACGGTTCATTCACACCATCGTGATTGTTCACATTCGGACCCTCGCGATTGTGCCACGCCATCGCGACGGTTCACTTGGACCATCGCGACGGTCCCAGACCATCGCGATTATCTTAAACCATCGCGATTGTCCACCCCAAATGCATTTTTAGGGTTTGATTTTTTTGCCAATTTTGGGGTTATTTTTGGCAAATTTTTGGGTGATTAGACTCATAGGAGACCCCTTAGCTCATAGGGAAAGAAAAACATGTTTGTCAGTTTTTACCCCCGAGGGCCTGAACGGTCATATCTTTTTCATCCGAAGTCCGTTTCTTGAGCTTTATAGCTCCTTAGAAAGCTCTCTACGAGTACGTAGTACCTCAACTGTTTTTTTCAAAAAGAAGACATTGATTTTTAGAGAGGATATTTTGAGGTTAACCTTGTTGGGACTAGGAAAGCCAGGGGGCAGCATTGAAATTTTGGGCAAAAGGGGAGGAACCTTTAAAGGTGTATATACTCAAGTGCTTGATCATCCATTTGAGGATTGGTCTAATAGTGGGATTTTTCCAGGTCTAGCAAGGACAATCAATGGCAACCAAAGCAAGGCTGTGAAGAACACAGGGCTTGGGAAGCACGGCTTCTTGGGCATCAGAGCAACCAAAGCAGCTGACTTGAGGTTGGAAGATTACTCAACCCCCTCAGTCAATTTTTAGCTTAGGATAAATGTTAGCATTATGGATTTGAAACGATAGGAACGCATCAAGTGCAAGAGATTTACTTTTTTAAGTTCAAGACTAAAGTAAGAGTGTGCGATACGAAACCCTAAAGAAAAAAACCTAAGTCTCATGGAACGAGAACTCAAAAGTACCATAGAAAGTCGATTCCTGACACTTACAGTTAAGACAAAACAAGAACTTAAAGGAAATTAAAAAGAACCAAGCAAATCAATAATAAAGAATCATTGACGATCTGAGCGTGTACTGAGTGTGCAAGGAAGTAAATTCATGAACCTTAGATTGGGCAAACACATAGGTAAGTCAGACCGACGAAGCCTTAGATCATCAGAAGCAAGCGTAGGAACTACTGCACGATCGTGGGCACAAAAATTGAATAGTAGTTATCCCTACGAGTTGAGCTCAGACACGAGTGAATCAGAAATGGCTTTTAGTATGGAAAGACCAGAAGGAGGGTCAAATGTAGCATATTTAGAAAGATCCGAAGGACCCTATAGAACTCAGTTAGAATTTCTCCGAACCAATCGCTTAGGTGCTCGCATCTACGAGGATGGTTTGCGAAGACCAGTGGTGCAAATGCACAACCCCGATCAACCCATTGGATTGGAACGTCCAGTGGTGAAATTCGAGAGAGACGCGTACATAGACAAAGAAGGAAGTGATAAAGAACCCTATAGTACAATGTAATCTCACACTAGAGGAATTGTTAAAGGTGAAACCAGAATTGTGGAAACATGTGGCAAATCAATTTCCTGAGCTTGCTACTGCTCCCTCACAGATAGGAACACACAAAAAGGTACCAGAGATACCCGTAGAAAAGATCGGAGATGTAAGCAAAGGAGAGGAAGGTAACACTTATCTTCCAATAACCCATCAGGGCTACACCACGAAAGCCATCTTAGATTCAGGAGCCGGAGTAGCCATCGCTACCACCGCTTTATGGAAACATTGGCGTAAGCTAGCACTCAGACCAACCAGGATGAAGCTACAAATGGCTGATGGACACATAGAAAAACCATTAGGCTTACTAGAAGGCATATCTCTCACCACTTGTGGTGTGGAATTTGAGCATACTTTTGCCATTTGTGATTTTGCAAAAAATCATGCTTATGAGATGATTTTAGGATGACCATTCATGCGTCAATTGCAAATCATACAAGATTGGGGAACTAATTCTCTATACTTGCAACATTTAGGAGTGACTACGAAAGTCAATCTTAAAGACTATGCTCATAGAGATGTACCCCCAATACAATGGAACAACATCCATAAGACCCAGGTAGAAACAGAATCAGTACACTCATTGGAATCAGACCCATCATGGTTACACGAGGATACTCATTTATGGATGTGTAAGGTAGCCAAACAAGAGGAAGAACGATTAGAAGCCAGAACTTTAGGTTCAAAACAACATCCACGAACTCTTCAAGACCCAACTTACGCACCTGTAGTATTTCAGATGAGGAATTTGAACCCCATGGTTGGGCAGAAATCCTAGCAACCATGGACATAGCCATCAATGAAGAACAATGGACACCCCACTATGACGAAGATGGCTATGACATTTCAGTTTTCACGATAGAGCCAATCATGTGTGATTCAATTATTGAAGAATGTGAACCTAACACTGATGCATTCAAGGATGCAAGTGACTTCGATCTAGAGTCAATTATTATGGACTCACCCTTTGCATCAGAGGAAGAATACTTCTATGAAGTAGAAACTCACCCACAGAGGCACGAGCAACTCACAAATGAGGTGAGGTTAGCCACACAAGTGACCACTAAAAGTGAAGGCAAGAAAAGGAAGAAGAAAGAAGCCATGTCAGAAGAAGAAGAATCCTTGTTTGAGGTTCCTGAGAACTTCAAAAAAGTATGAAATAGAAGATAGAAGAATACTGGTAAGAATGCCTAACAGAAAAGCTGACCTTGGAGAAGTATATGATAATCGAGAGAAAACCAAGAAAACCATAGTAGCCATAGAAGGAGAAGAAGAAAAATGTACCTACATAGGGCATGATTTGACGACTGAAGAAGAAGAAGAATTAGTTGCCTTATTGCGCGAATATAGAGATGTGTTTGCTTGGAGTTACAAAGATTTGAAAGGAGTAGACTCGGATATATGTTCCCATAGAATCCCCATGACTCCAGATGCAAAACCTACAAAACGAAAAACATACATGTACAATGATAATTACGTTGCGAAGATTAAATAGGAGATAGATCGTTTGATAGAAGCAGGATTCATTTACGAAATTGAGCATACCGAATGGGTATCGCTCATTGTGGTAGTGCCCAAGAAGAATGGAAAATTGTGTGTGTGTATTAACCTTAAAAAAGTTAATGCCGCCACGATTAGAGATAGTTATCCTCTTCCTATCACGGAACATTTATTGGAAAGAGTTGCGGGCAAGGAAGTTTACAGCTTTCTTGATGGTTTCTGAGGCTATAATCAAGTAGCCATTGCTCCAGAAGATCAACACAAGACGGCTTTTGCCACAGAATGGGGCATTTTTGCATTTCGTGTGATGCCTTTTGGCTTAACAAATGCACCCACTACTTTCCAGCGACTCATGTGTCACGTTTTTAAGGAATTCTTATGCAAGAATTTGGAAGTTTATGTCGATGACCTGTGTGCTCATTCGAATATCACGCAGACACATATCCCAGAATTAAGACAAGTATTTGGTAAATGTCGAGAATATCAGGTTTGCCTGAACCCAGAAAAATGCGTTTTCATGGTCAGACAAGGCAAAATTCTAGGACACATTGTGTCAAAGAATGGAATTTCGATAGATGAAGAAAAAGTGAAAGTAATTGTAGAATTACCTAGGCCAAATAACGTAAAAGAAGTACAAGCATTTATGGGTCATTGCGGTTATTATAGACGATTTCCACATGTATGCAATCATAGCCAAGCCTCTGTACTCTCTTTTGACCAATTTTGAATGGACAGATGAATGTGAGAACTCATTCAATGAACTTAAATGACATTTGTGCTCAGCACATATATTAACAACCCCGGATTGGAGTAAGCAATTCCATGTACATGTGGATGCATCCAATTATGCCATAGGATGTGTGTTAGCACAACCCACGAATGAAGGTAATATAGATCTCCCCATAGCTTATGTGAATAGACAATTAAACGCAACAGAAAGAAATTATACCACTACAGAACAAGAAGGATTAGGAATGATCTATGCAGTAAAGAAATTCAGGAACTATTTGTTGGCAAACAAGTTCAAATTCTTTACAGATCATCAAGCATTGTTGTACTTAGTCAATAAACCATGTAACACGGGACGATTAATACGTTGGTTTCTATTACTCATGGAGTACGATTTTGAAGTAGTAGTCAGGAAAGGAAAGACACATCTTAGAGTTGACCATCTTTCAAGATTAACCTCAGGAGAAGCTCCTCAAGGGATAGCAGATGAATTACCAGATGCGTATTTGTTTAACCTTGAGATAGCACCAGAATGGGCTAAGCCTATAGTCCCTATTCTCACGTATGGACCCAAGAATCCTAGGATAAGGATAAAAGAAGGAGAGATTACCAAGTCTCAAAGATATCAAATCATAGCATGAAGTATATATAAATAGGATAATCAAAAGATTCTTGCTTGTTGTGTAGATGAATCAAAACATGCGAATTGGTTGCAATTAGCACACGTAGGTGCATTAAAGCAACATCATTCAAAACATCGTACATTGCAGACTCTGCATAGACTAGGAGTATATTGGCCTTCGATGGAAGCAGATGTCTACAAGTTGTGTAAAGAATGCCCTGTTTGTTGTGAAAGACCACCAGTAGAACATGCTACATTATATCACATGTCTCTCACACCAGATTGGAGTGAACCTTTAGTGACATACTTAAGGACGAACACATTCCCTCAAGGAATGACTTTAGCACAACAACAAAGTCTAGAGCAGGAAGCTCAAGACTATTCACTTATTGGCGATAATCTATACAAAAGAGGAAGAGATGGATATTTATGACAATGTGTTCATGAGAGTGATTATTTGAGCGTACTAGAGACAACACACCAAGGTGTTGCAGGAGGTCATTTTGGACCTGATAGGATAATCAAAGCCATCCTCTTTGCAGGATTATGGTGGTCCACTCTTCACATGGATGCGCATACCTATGTTAAGAGATGTGATGTGTGCCAAAGAACTCAATTTCCAACTCGCAGAGATGAAATGCCATTGAAACCCATGATGGGTGGACGTGCATTTTCGAAGTGGGATATAGACTTTGTAGGACCCATTAACCCCCCTACAAAAGGAACACATGCTGAATACATTATTGTTGCGACAGATTATCTTACCAAATGGGTAGAGGCAAAAGCCACGAAAAAGAACGATGCACACATGACTGCAAAATTCTTATTTGAAAATGTCTTTACAAGATATAGATTGCCTATAGAGTTAGTGAGCGATCGAGGAACTCACTTTCTAAACCAGGTCATTGAATATTTGTTACAGGATTTTATGGTGATTCACAAGAAATCCGCACCATATCATCCTCAGGCCAATGGTCAGGCTGAAAGCACTAACAAGATCCTTTGTAATGTATTGACGAAACTCGTGAACAACAAACATTCAGATTGGGACAAACAGTTACACCAAGCTGTTTGGGCATATCGAGTGGCCTACAAGACCATACTCAATGCAACTCCCTTTCAGATGGTTTTTGGTCAGAATGTTGTGCTTCCTTTGGACATCTTGATACCGATCCTTAAGGTTGCACAAGAACATCAGCGGACCGGCCATGAATTATCAGCAAGAATAATGGACTTGGAACGATTAGGAGAAACCAAGCTGAAAGCAGCAGCAGGAATATATGCAGCAAAGAAACGACAGAAATCCTATTTCGATGCGCATGTGAAAGATAAAGGCTTAAAAGAAGGAGATTTAGTCCTAGTATATACACTGAAACAACATGCACGGAAGTTAGAAAAGGGAGGTTATGGACCTATGATCATTAACAGACTCTCGACAAGTGGAGCAGTACAATTAGCCATCGTAGAAGGAGACATAATGCCTAATTACATTAGTGGTTGTAGAGTCAAGTTATACTAGGAACCTCTTACTGAGGATATGCTTAGACAACTCACGTTGGCAAAGAAGCGTAAGGAGGAAGAAAATAGAATACGAGCTGAAGCTCAAGCAGAAGCTATAGAACGCATTAAGCGCATGAAGCTAAGAAGACAAGGACTAGGGAGAGAACATTATAACCGTCTAGAAACAACACCAAGATATCCCATGGCCATGTGTCAAGCAAATTCAAGTACACATCCTAGCATAGTGGCCAGGAGACCATTCATTACAGTCACGCTAGAGCACGACAACCCTTGCCAAGAGCTCAGGGCTTTAATTGATTCAAGAGCAGCGACTAGTGCGATTAGAGGGTCCCACTATAAGGACTCATGAATAGAAATGCGGCCAATTGAGGCATACCTCATAGGGCTAGGAGCCATGGAAACCCCTTGCATGGGTGAGGTGGATCTTCCTATCCTCATAGACGAAGTGACCTTGACGGTGAAGCTACTAGTGTGCCATGATGAGGACATGATAGAACCCCTAATCCTTGGCCAAGATTGGCTATACGATCACTCAGTGGACCTAAATCTTAGACAAGGCTCCTTGCAGATTGGAACCTTAGATCAGAAGCGAGTGATACCACTTGACTTCCCTAATGGCATTCCGACTGAGGTATGTAACCCTAGACCAAATGAACAGCATGCGAAGGAGGACGGGAAGATCTTTGGTCAAATGATTCATGTTACATCTACACCAACCCACGCGGGCTTGGCGATGGACAATTGTCAATCAGAAGGACGTCAGGAGATTTTCCGTTGGGCTTCCTGCAAACTAGAAGGGGCAACCACCCAACCGCTTGGTCAGATGGACACCATCAGCTGTCAAATGGACACAATCTTACATCAGCGAACAAATGGGGACCATTGCAGGTTAGGTGGACTGGATCAGCAACCACATGGGCAAAACACCCTGCAGTGCCCATCCTTCCACACTTCTGCGGACTAGCCTATATTAATAGTACCAAACAATGCACTTCCTAATGGGCAAGTTTTGCAAGTGTTGGACCTCCCTTCTTTTCCAAAGCAGAGTGTCCATCCAACCTCTCAACCTCAACCACTAAGGAGTCAACCACGACGAAGGAACCCAGACCAACGACAATATCAGACGACACAAAGAGGAAAGCAGTATCGGCATCACAAAGCAAGAGGCACGAGACAACTATGGGTGCCAAAAGGACAGAAACCACCAACAGATTTCAACAACGTAGATGAAGCTCAAAAGAAGTTTCTTCAAAAGCAGAAGCAATATCCAAAGCCTACTCAACCTTCTTCTACGAGTCCGAACAGTCGACAGATTTGGATCGCCAAGAAGTACCTTATGGACCAACCCACACCCACGCAGATATGGGTACCCAAACAATGCATTATAGCTCAACCCTCAAGCCATGTAATATATACCCCTCAGAAATCTCTTCAACCCTCAAGACCACTACATCCGATATCACATTTTGTCCCTCAACAGAAACATATCTCCCGCTCAGAAACTCTTAGGAAATGGATACCGAAACGTATCCAGATGTCTTCTCCGACCCCTTATCTAACATTAATCCCATCCCGACTAAACAAGACCCTTGTAATAATTCACCCACACCTAAACCTTGTATAAATCCACACACTATAACCCACATCACTCGTAATAACAATCTCATCAAGCAATGTATGCATCATCTGAAGCATGTAGGTGTCTAGAGACCTGCATTAGTTTTGCAACAATCATTCCATAAACCACATCACAACACTCGGCTACACGGGTTACACATCGGTTATGGAAAGGGATTGCGGTCTCACTTTAATGGGATCATAATTAATTTCCATACTAATGTGTTAATCTTTTGTAGCAGATCTTCTACGCACTCGTATCACTCATCATGCAGGCAGAAGGACCATCAGAAGCTGGCCCTAGTGTACCCATGGCAAATATTGGTGAACTACTCGTGGAACCCCATCCTACGGCTCAACCACCAGAATTTTTATGGATTCCCTGGATCCATGCCGATTGACGATCCTCCTAGGGGATATACTGAAAAGATTCATCGTAACTCACATTGGTTTCAAGGATTAGCAAGCCCGTTGGCAGATGCAGATTTCATCTTTGAAGCCAACTTGGCATTTGATCACCGCACCTAGGCCAAGTACCAATTTTTCTCAAGAGAATTCCAAGGACTACAGAACACAGAAGACTTAACGCATGTTTGGGCAAGAGCTGGTTTCACAGAATATTTCAGTGATCTGTTGCCTAAACCCGACTTCTACAAATGCTATTACTTAATCACCACTTTGACAGCTTCAGAGAACAAGGATCTACCAGGAACATTCATTTTGCCGTCTTTGGTAAATGATCCGCCATATAAGAGGTTTTACCTTTCTAAAGATCTGATTCGTGCTGTAATCAAGATCCATGGAACGCATACGCTGATAGAACGAGAACGGCTAATTCCGGAGCCTATGAAACGTGGGGATGTTACTAAGTGGGAAGATATTTCAATAACCACACCTGAGCTCTCTAAACCATTGAGGATATGCATGCAGCATTTCGCTTTCCCCTCTCAGGACAGATTCACCATGCCCCACAAACGTATCTGGTTTGGACTATATTTAGCATGTACTGGACCACAAACAGTTGACCTAACCAGTTGGATAATTGATCAATTGTACTTAGCACAACACAGATGGGAAAGAAAGAAGGTAATCAATGGATGTTGTGCTCTCACGCGCATTGTATATATGTTTTTGGCATACGACTTGCCAATCGAGCGTGCAATGACAAGCGAGGAGCTGAAAGCATTCAAGGGGACAACAAAGAAAGCTAGGAAGGCTAGCAAAGGACGTGCAGGCAAGCACATGAGAGGAACCATTCCATGCCTACAGATCCCAGAATCACCGTCACCGCAACCCTCGCCAGAACAGTCTGCGACGGAAGCCCCCTCAATTGTACAACCCATTCGCATACACTTATCTCGACCTATTGTTACAGAAGGCACTACCAGTGCGGTTACCTCACAGGCAACATCAGTTCAAGAACCTACCACCACTGTAGTAGAAGTTCCCACCACTATTAGTGCGGAAGCTTTTTCTTTTCCGATACCCAACTTGGAAGCAGAACCGACGGACACAACATTCGATTTCGAGATGCAAGATGTGTTCTCAAATGAATTTTAGTTGTCTAAAGGCCAGATTTTCTCCCAAGAATACGAACGGCCAAGCTACCTGACCACTCCCCCTGATCAACCACAAGTACAAGTAGTGTCTAGTTCCGAGGAAGAAAGAACAGAAACCGATGAAGATGACGGAGACGATGAAGCCAGCCAGGGCACTCATGAATCACAAGAGCATGTACAGACATATGAACAAGGATAGCAAACAGACACCCAAGGTGATACCAGTATGCATGAAGATGAAACCTTTGAAGCAGTAGCTTATACGCTGGCCATCAAAGAGTTGTATCATACTATGGAAAAAGTTTGGGCACGTAAGAAGTTAACTGAGGAAGAGAGCCAAGCACTTATAGAACAGGAACTTGTCTCAGGTAGTTTCGAAGAAGTATACATCAGAGGATTCAGGGAACTTGTCAAATCAGTGGGATCCACCGAAGCCTTAAGATATTTGCAGAGGAAACCGTTACCGCAGTATGACCCTCGCAGAGTTTGCTTACTAACCAAACCGGGTGAATACATTCATGTACCCACAGGCACCCACTCTTCAGAACAAGTCAGGGAAGCACATCTTGTCCCTAAAGGATCATTGGTAGACAACACCATTGTCATCGACTCCCCACCGCACACTACTACTGTACATACCATCGTTGTGACCAAAGTACCCGCCACCCCAACCGCTCCTCTTTCACCTCCTGTATCTCCAATCTCCCCTGTACATCCGAATTCTCCCAAACCATACACATCTCTGGATAGCGCTATAGCAGAAGCCTTCTTTACTTCCATTCCTCTAACCCTTCCCGCACCCACTCAACCTAGTCTACCCCCTAGAACTTCTACGCTTCTAACCAGTCCATTTCTCCATCCATCTTTTCCATCCTTTCCTACACCCCCGAGACCACTATTTCCATTTCTAACCCCGATGACTTTTTCCCCTGTATCACCTCCCCGACCCACCATATTCCCACTTTCCCCTTTCCACCAAGCAGCATTAGAGAACCCCTCTATAAATTACTCTTCAACCTTTGTAAACCCTGTATTTACACCCACGCACGCACCCACTCTCACGCCATTATTCACAGTCACCGCACTTGACACCACGTCCAATGACATGGATATCTCACGACCCATCGCACCACCACTCACTTCATTCATGGCACAACCATATTAGGCACTTCACTTTTTTCCACAATAACCATGGCATCCACTTTCCCACCCCCATTCCCCTTGCATCTACACCTACTGCATCTTCACTTAGCACACCATTAATATTATCACCCACCATAGACATAGCATTTCGACAGATGTTCACGTGTATGACTCAAATAAGAGATGAGTTCACATCCCTTGGAAATAATTACCAGCAGCTGCAGAAGACAATGAATGATTTACAGTCGCAACTCAATTCACTGACCATCGAGAATGCCTCAATAAACACAAGATACCAAGAGCTACGAGAGGCTTATCATAAACTAGAACTAGAGAGTGAAGAAAAGACGAAAGAGGTTGTTATAGATATCGATAACTTGTTAAGGGCACAGACTATTCGCAATGCAACACTCACCAAGAACATGGGCTTACTCAGACGACACTTGGCAGCAGCAAAAGAAGAGAACCGGCATTTACAGGAACAGAACAGAGAAAATTTAGAAGATGCCCTAGATCAACTAGACCAACCGTTGAGCCCAGTCGCTTCAAGGCCGTGCCCTCAGAATCTATGAAAATGTTGCTAGATGATCATGTCAGATTGTTAGATGAGTACGAGAGTATGAACGAGGAGTTTCAGAAGCTCAAAGATGAAAACAAGATATTGCAGTTAAGAGCACCAATACCACAAGGACTACCAGCTCCTGCGGACCCATCTTCTGACATCCTAGAGGAACTCAACGCATTACGAGCCCAGGTATCAACTCTTCAATCACAGATAGTTGTATATGAAGCACCCCCCAGGCCAGACTCCCCACCGGAACTACCAGCAGAGGAAAAAATAGTCACTATTCCGGTGGAGGAAACTTTTGAAGAAGAGTATGAACCCCAACCCATCCCAGGCGGACAACTCGCGGCCGAAGGCCAGACGACTTTCGAACTTCCAACTCCCGCATGGATGAAGACGATAGAAGAACTTGGAACAACCCACTCAGCAAGGGTAGAGGTGCAGTTACACACCATGGCAATGATTGAAGAACACATTTTACAGTCCCCCTACTTTGCTCATTTGGCCCCTCGTAGATACATATCACGGCACGAGCTACAATACAAGCCGTATTTTATGTTAATGGCAGAATATCAATTGGCCATAGAAAAAGAAACAGGCAAGAAACCCTCTCATGCTACTCATTTTGAGCCTGACGATTTGCCAACAGACACGCGGCAAGGAGAAATCTATCAACCAAATTTGCGCAAGGATCTCTTACAGAATTATTCTGAGATGATGAGTACATGGGTCAAGGCATCTCTACACTTAAAGTACAACCCATGTTGGGGACCAGTGCCATGTCGTCGCTCCTGGAAGGCATTTGCGATTAAAGTACAAAACAACAAGCAATGCCAGGATCGGCTAAACTACCCATACTTCAGGCCACCCACCAGACCACCTACAGTCGGATACATGATGGCAACGATTTGTCACTGGCTCTCTCGCTTAAAATACATGGACGATATAGCAGCGCACATGATTGTCAAGATATTTGACATGATGCAGATGGTTTTTTAAGTCTTCAGACGCGTCAAGGCACCCCATGTGAACACCCCAGGTTTCGAGCATGGTAATCTAGATCTTGCATATGATATGAGTACAACTCCATCGCTCCAGGTGTGTTATGCCTGGCATTGCAGAATTAAATACTTACTGGCGTGCTATAAGCAGACCTTCGAAGAGATGTTCACAACCGGTTTCTGGGAATACCATTCGGAAGTGTTCATCAGCAGGCCTACGCATTTACTTCAATTATTTTCCTGTGAATAGATGGTATATTCCATGCATTATCGACTCCCGCCATCCGATGAACCGCAACCCATTGATTGGGAGAAACTCAAGGCAGAGTTGGCCCGAGGCATTCGAATATCAGAACACACCCTCGCTCAAGAGCTCCTACAGAATTACATCCGACAGACCTCACAACAAGGTTATGTCGCGGACGACACAAGCGAGAGGGAGGGGGATGTTGGCAGTAGCCAGAGGCATAGAAGACGCGGAAGCATGTAAAGACAGAGCAGGGAGTCAGTCGAATCATTTTCCAAAGAATTATGTTTTATAAATACTTTTCAAAACCTCCAACAGTGATTTTCATCACTTTTGTAATATATGTAACATAGAAAAACCCGTTTTGTAATTTATAGTTCCATTTTATGCAAGCCGAGGAGTCCTTGAGCTTGAGGAGCTTAGGTAGAATGAGCGTACCAATTTTGGTTATTTTTAGATACTGTTTACCCTTTCAAATAGCACCTAGAGCCTATTTTTTAACTATGTCGGACACTAGATGTGAAACCGGTCAAAACTAGTCTAGAATCTATAAAAAGAGCTAGAGAGCTCATTTTTTAGGTTAGCTAGTGTAGACTTGTATGAGCTAGAGTGAGCTTGAGCTTGTAAGAGTGTTCCTGAGCAATAGAATTGATTTCTCACCTTCCATTGTGTCTTGCTTGTCTCTTCATAGTGTGTGTGTATGTGTGTGTGCATCTCTATGCTTCTCACCTTCACTCTCACTTCATCTCACATTCACGATCTTCATATCACTCCTATCTCTTCCGCGGATTGAAATTAAGGAGGTGGAGCTCCTTAACATGGTTCTCACCATTGTGCTAGAGCAACAATGTGCAGAGCGTCCCAATAGTTGTTGAACAAGAAACTTTGCAAACTTATCTAATCAGACATTGTCTTGAACATCCCTATGTACAGAATTTGTATGCATGCTAACTGGAGGACTAGTATCCTCAAATATCACTCTTCTCACTTCAACCTCTGTAATGGGTTGTTTATGCATCTTAGACTCATTGAAAATGACATCAATGCTTCTTATCACTGACCATATTTTAGGATCCCATAAGTAATATCCAAATTGATGTTCTCTACCATATGTGTAGGTTTTGTCTAAGATTCTTGGGTATATGAACATACGTTTCACACCCAAAAATTGGAAGATTATCATAATATGGTGGATTCCTTGTCCATAACTCTTGTGCCACTTTCAGACCTTTGGCAGTACTAGGTGAAAGGTTAATCACACGAACTATAGTCAATACTGCTTCTACCCAAAAAGCCTTGTGAAAGGTTTGCATGATGTAGCATAGAAACTACTCTATCCTAAATAGTTCTATTCATCCTTTTATCTACACCATTTTGTACAAGGGTATAAAGAGTTGTAAACTCTCTATGAATTCCTCTAGACTGATAGAAAAGACTGAATTCATGTGAGGTATACTCATCTCCATTATCTAAATGTAAATTCTTAAGCTTAGTTCCTTTTCACTCTCAACTGAAGCAAGCCATTTTTTGAAAATAGGGAATACCTCATCCTTCATTTTGATAGGATATACCCAGACTTTTCCAGTAGTATCGTGTATGAAAGTTACAAAGTAAAGAGAATCACCCAATGACCTTGTCGGCATATGACCAAACACATCTGTATGAATGAGATGTAAAGGCTGAATGGAAGATCCAATGTGCATTTTATACGCATTCCTAGTTTGCTTTCCATAATGAAAATGCTCACAAAATGAAAAATTAGAGAAAGATAACACAGGTAAGTAGCCAAAACAAGAAAGATTTTCCATTCCACTTGTTAGTCGGCTGCCGGAGTGGGACAGATGTAACGGATGCCAGACTTACGGAGTTTCTTGAATTACGCGCGAAAAGTTGGTACGCGCATCCTGTAAAATCTATAATAAAGCAATGTAAAGAGAATGGTCAGAGAGACGTTTTTTCTGGAATCGCCAGATTGATCGCCTGAATATTTGTGAGAGTATTGTTTACACTGTTGTGAGGTCTTGAGTATTGTTGGTGTTGAGTATGTTCTGCGTCGTCTGCGTATACTATAGTTCACCGTAACGAGTGTTTGAGTAACGGATTGTGTGTCTGATTACTGTTGATTGTATTGCGTTGTGGCATGTTCTTCAGATTGTTAAGTACTATAAGTCAATCTCAGTGGCGACATTATTGTGTAAGTTGAATAGGTAACTTGAAGCGTTGTTGAAGTATGTTTTGTCTGTTTTACCGGATTCATGGTGTTCGGTGTTATCATCTGTTGACTCCGAATACGAGGAAGAATTAGTACCTCCGATAAATGTGAATATTTATTTGAAGATCGCTGTAACGTGTTGTGACGAAGGAATCTGTCAGCTATAGTATTTACTCTGGTTGATTTAATACATACTAGTGAGTCTACAGATTGGACTACTGCTCTATTCCAATAGCAGGTTAGTCTGAAGAAGTTCGGTACCCAGGAACATAGAGATCAAGTATTGTCCAGTTAATGCTAGTCACTGAGCTAAAGACGCGTATCAGTGCTTTTATTGTTGTGACGAAGATTTGGGAAATAAGTACAGGGCCTCTGTCTAACAGACCCCTACCACTCCCAAGAACCCACGTTGGTCTGATAAACGTCTCTCGGTCAGTGAGTAATGATACTTAAAGTTTAACTCATTTTACGGTGAAACACTGTTCCATGGTTAACACTTTAACACTTGGTGCCGTCTGTGGGAAGGTGGCATCAAGATTGCCAGTCGTCTGTTAGAATCGCACATCCAGATTATCGTTCGATTGGAAGTAGCAACAGAACCAGATTGTTGCAAACTGTTTCATTAGTAATACTACGCGTTTAGTACAAAAGATGATACATGCCGGTTACTCGATCCGGTGAAACGTATCCCAAGAACCATCAGTCTGGAGTACTTAATGTACTAAAGCCAACTTTTGGAGGTAAGAGTACAACTAGGTCTGACCCAGTTGTCAAGAAAGTTAAGAACGTTAGAACTGATTCCAGTCATATTCCGGTGGAACGTGTTACGCCTCTGGTACATTCCGGTACTATTTCGGCACAGTCTGTCGAAGATATAGTAATTCCAGAACCTACCAAGACGCAGTTGGAAACTAGTTTAACAATCTTGGAAAAAGATTCAGATTTATCTACGATTAGAAGCACTCTAGTCAAAGAAATCGATGAAGGTGAAAAAACACCGTATTCGGGCATAATTTCGGTTCATTCCGGTGATATTTCGGTAAGAGAATCGCAGTTTTTCGGTGACAGTTTAGCATTTTCTACTGAATCTTCAGCCCAACCACCACGCTTGGAAGCGAGTTCCCATACACTGGACATCAAGAAGGAAGGAAAGCAGTTTGAAACAGAGATTCAAAGCATATTAAGCAAGATCATCGTACCGGAAAGTGCGCCATCCGACGATACAGATTCCGATAGTACAGATATTCAGCCCCGAGATACAGAAGGAAGGTATAATACACTCACGATGAACGGACAACAACAACAACAACAGTTATGTCCACCCAGGCCGACTCCAA
Source organism: Ceratopteris richardii (assembly GCA_020310875.1). Classification (NCBI taxonomy): domain Eukaryota; kingdom Viridiplantae; phylum Streptophyta; class Polypodiopsida; order Polypodiales; family Pteridaceae; genus Ceratopteris; species Ceratopteris richardii. The sequence goes on from CM035426.1 coordinate 39,097,001, forward strand.
CAGGAGTGACGTACACGAAGTTTGTTGGATTCCCAGGAGATGATCCGGATGCTCACGTACGCACTTTCGAGATAAGCTACGCAGTTCTCAACCATCCACCGGATCAGGCCTATAAGGCTATTGTCTTTCAAGCCACACTGGTCAATGAAGCAGCTAGATGGCTTACAGAATATGATATTAATCACTTTGGCACCTACGAAGCAGTACGAGATGCTTTTCTGCAGCGATTCAGGCTAAAAAAGAATCCAGCCAAATTTTTTGACTATCTACAGAACAACAGACAGAAGGCAAATCAAACCATACAGGAGTATGCTACTCTCTTCAGAACACACTTAAGGCAGCTACCACCGGCCCATGCTAACTTACCAGATGACGTTATCACTCAGTGGTTCATCAATGGCTTGACTCCACAACTTAAGCAGATCATGATCATAAGATGTGTCGGAGCCATGACCCTCGATGCAGTCATTGCAATGACTCTGCAACTGGAAAACAAAGTCGGCGGATTTACAGAAGATCTGGAGTGGTTAAAAACAAACAAAAATGTTGCCGAAGATATGACCAGACAAGTATACTACATCACATGCAAAAATTCAGGACATACTAGTGCCAATTGTGCACTTAATCAGATATTCTGCGCTATCTGCAACACTGCCGGACATACCACCGAAAACTGTGCATACAACGCTAGAGTACAGGGAACATCGACTGTCAATGCAATTATCCAAGAACAAGGACAGCCAGCCAACCATTATGTGCCTCCACAAATGAGAAACAACCAGCAGCAAGGATATCGAAATTACCGAGGACAAAGGAATAACAACTATAATGCAAACCGCTGGCAGAATGGACCACCACCGGAAAATCCCAATTTACCACCACCTCGCTGCCATTTTTGTGGTGAATTTGGACATATTAGGAGATTTTGTAAGGATGCAGCTGAGTATGATCAAAGGAAGAAGGAACGTCAAAATCCAATGGCCAACATGGTACAAATCACACCGGTGGAAACACATGCTGCTGCAGTCCAGACCCGATCCGGTAAACAACTGCAACCGGCAGCAGAAATATTTGAACCAGGGATACGTGAACAACACAGAATGTACAACAAGGCTAGTCAATGGACCACAGCAGAACCACCAGTCTTCCCAGAGCCTATTCCGGTAACCCAGCCATCGTTAACAAAGGAAGGAACACAACAACGGGAGTCAGCAGCGGGGACATCATCAGCAGTAGATACATTACCAACCGTAGACACCTTCACATCAGCAGAGGCATCAACTTCAACATTAGTGGAGCCTGTCGATCAATCTCAACAGGCCTGGGAAATCCTATCTAAGGCATCTATCACTCTGCCTCTGGGCCAACTACTGGCATTAGTACCTGGAATTCGACAACAGTTCCAACAACAGTTCAGTCCGGTGCCTTCTTGTATTCCAGCGACAGCAGCAGTTCAACCGGAACCTGATTCTACGGTTGATCATTCAGTCCCCTTGATTACAGTATGGTATAAGAATCATAAGATTACGCAGGTATTAATTGATGGAGGCTCTGGTGTTAACATTGCGACTGCGGCATTATGCAAAAGGTTAGGATGGACCGAAATCGAACCAGTTCAATTTTTTGTGAGAATGGAAGATCAATGCAAATGAAGCACCATGAGAGCATGAATGGGTATGATATGATAAAGGTGCATCTAATTTTCTATCTCTCAAAGTCTACACTAGCCATTGAGGCATAGTTTTAGCATCTTCTACAAGTGCATCATGTAAATCTGCATAAAAGTGAAATGACCTACATTATCATTTGGAACCTGTAAAGGATGATAAATTTCCTCACTTGGACTAGCACTTGACTGTCCATCTATAAAAAGAGGAACCAAAGTGTCGTACACATCCCTCGAGGTAACTAATGTCTCCGTGGTACATGAAATTAATGGCCAAATTGCATCTTCCATAAGAACAACAACACAAATAACCAAAATGGATTTACATTGTGGATTATAAAAATGGTAGCCTTTACTTTCCAAATGGTACCCAACAAAAATACATTTCAATGCTTTATCATCTGATTTCCTATGTTGTTTTTCAAGCACTAATGATATGCCAAACAACCTAAGACACATAGATGAGCAACTGATGGCTTGCGACCATGACAAGCCTCAAACAATGAGTCACAAAAAAGGAGAACAAAGACATGTTCTCTTTTTATTTGGACCTAAACATCATGAAATCATACAAAAAAAGGGTCCAGTTCACAACCTTTAGTCAAAACCACTTGTCTCTTGCTCATAAACAATAGAAAGAAGCTTGATTTTATAACCTTAGAAGTCTGAACTAGATGGAATAGTGTGCTTGGGATCAAGAAAAGTAACTTTATGATCAAGTACCCCACATCATAACCTTCAACTCTAGAAAAACAAAATTCAAGACAAAGAATAATAAGTGAGACCTCTTCATTTACTTTTTAAATCTATAGAAGCACATATTATAAGAGCCTAAATGCTATTCATAATTTGCGTTACATGAGATGGAACAAAACGTTAATGTTTTTCATACGGCAATTATGATAATAATCATGTCATTGTCCAGTAGAGACATTGAGAGTAGGCATTTTGCATACCATATTGAATACCACAAAGCATTTTCTAACTAACATTTCAAAAAGACAACCTTAAACAACCATAAATGTTAAACAATATCCACACATTGATCAGACAAGAAAGCTCAACATAGATAAGCACAATTTGAAACAAATACTTAGAATTGTATTTCTATTAAATTGCTTTTTCAAGTCAAGATATTGTTTACAAAAATAAAAAGCTTCTACAATAGAGGCTGATCATACGTGTCCTCAACTTCATGCATAATGTCATCTTCTTGATCTTTAGAAGTCATAGCCTGTTTTTCTTGCTCCAAGATTGGCTCTTCAAGGTCAACCATATCTCCACGTTCATCTGCAAGTGGTGGAACATGCTCCTTTGAAGCAACTTGGAATCTTTTAGTATCTGCTATATGCTTCCTTCCTACCTCTTGGTCCTCATCTGGGCATTAATTCAACCCATTTATCCTCATTTTTATGAAGCTAACTTGACCTTCATCTTTCTCTACAGCTATGCAATGTCTGAACATCTTTAATGAACAAGCAAGACTCCTTCTTGAAAAGAAAGAAAAACAATTAGAGGCACATCATGATACATGGTAAATGAGATCTATTAGAACTACAATTACCTGTGCCACAGAAAAGGGCTAGGACCCAGTCATCATCATTGGAAAATAATTGCATAAGTTGCATAATCAATTTTTGTGGCTTCTGATATGGCTTAACCAATGTCTTTCCCCAACCACGTGACGAAGCTTCTTTGTAACTATAGGGAACATGAGTACATTGGAGATTCCATTCTCATTGCAATGTTTCCTGACCCTTCATTTTCTTAATTCATCATAATACCTGAATGTAATGCATTCAGTTGAACTCACAAACCTATGCAAAGGAGTATGATTCACATTTGTCTTTATCCTGCCAAAGAAAACCATAAGTAAAATAGAGTTCATCATGCATAGATCATAGACCAAAATGAAGCTAGATTACCATGTAAGACACTCCACAACATGACATCTTGACTTCAAAGCAGTTGATACAAAAAAGGATTGGTCCCTACTATGGAAAATAACTATCCTCCATAAAGGTGACATATCAAGTCTCCAAAATCTGTAACCGTCTTGCGAATCTATGGGTGCTTGAATGGCTTGTTATCATTAACAAAGCCCATCATCCTAAACCCGTAGCATATATCTGCTATTACAAGGGAGTAATGTTTTCTAGGTACAAAAATCCACATACTATTTACATCAATGCAATACACATTGTAATATACAGGTCTAAGGGTGTCTAAAGGGTTCGAAAAACACTTCAAATCTGACTCATCATCAAAATCGATTTCCTTAGTTTTCAACCTAGACTTCTCGTGCCTTGCCCTTTGAATGTGAGGTAGGAATGTAGGTGGGCAATCATCATTTAGCTCTACAAACTTTGACTTTTTTGGCTTATACAAAAATAACAAAAGAAGAATAATTATTGGCACACATATGATGATTCGATGCCTGGCATCAACCTATGCCAAGAGGCTGATGCCTGGCATCAATTCATTGCTAATAGCTGATGCTTGGCATCCACTTCTGGCAAGAAGTCGATGTCTGGCATCGATTCTTTGCTGAAAGTCGATGCCTAACATCAACTTTCTGTTCACAAGTTGATGCTAGGCATCACATCTCTGCTAACATTCGATGCCTAGCATCGACTTCTTGCTAGAGGTCGATGCCAGACATCAAATTTGAAGAGAGAATTGATGTTAGGCATCGACATTCAACAGAGAACTCGATGCCAGGCATCAAATTCTTGCCAAAAGTCAATGCCAAGCATCCACATCCAGCAAAGAATCAATGCCAGGCATCGACTTCTTGCCAAAACTCGATGCGAGGCATCAACTATCTGAACACGGAGTGGAGTTTGCAGCACCTACTCAGTCATGAAATAGTATAAAGTATTTTGAAAATGCTTTGTATGATGAGGTGGTTGGATACTCTGCTTGGACTTCACTCCAGGAGAAGCATCCCAGCCTCTTCATCATTACCTCCTGAATCTTCATATAGACTTTGTGACTGCATTGCCATGGATAAAAGCCAGTGAGTTCAGAAATGAGAAACATAGACCAAAGAAGCTTTTAGAAACTCTCACTTACTTATTGTGCTTAGTGACCATCTCGTCAAGACTTAAATATTTAGAAATTATTCTTGATAAATTTGATATTATCAAAGTATCATCCTTGATCCCTTGGAGGGCTCTCCATGGTGTTAGCTTCATATCCTCAACAGCCTCTTCAATGCAAAGATCAAGATTCTTTCCTTTTCCCTTTACATCCACCTGAACATCTGGCTTTGCTTTCCTCTGTTTTTGGCCCTTAACCTCCTTATTTTCCCACATTGTAAAAATCTTATCTTGGAGATCCCATATTTCACCTGTTTTGAATACCAGTTGAAACCAAGGGTCAAATTTCCGCAAGGCATCTAATTTGAGATTCTCATCCACAACAATCCCCACCTCAATAAGACATTGCTTCCTCAGATTAGGATGTACTCTCTCAACATCTTTCCTTAGAGAATCTTCATACTCATGGTGGAAGAAGCGAATCCACTCAATGGATGACATTTTTTGCCTGTAGTCATTATTGTTATTATGGTCCCAAGCCAAGATCTTGGCCTCTTCAGTAGTAAGTCTTGCATATACCTTGCACTCTGCATACCTAAAGAAGAATGTCATGGGGTGCTCCTTCACCAGTTGTCTACGTGCCTCTGTAGAGTGTGATCCACCAATCACATAGTATGTGTAATCCTAAAAAAAAACATCATTGAAATCCTCTGCAGAGCTACATTCATTTGGGTCCACCATTACCAGAAAAGGAACTAGAGTTGCATGTGGATTGATCTTCATCTTTTTCTTTAGGTTCTGCACATGCAGATTATGTGGCTCCCTTATCTCAAGGGGCCTCCTCCTGTGTGGATCAATGGGTGCTCTCTGGATAATATTAATGGGTAAGTGGAAAAGCTATCCTTTTCTAACAAGTTTTCTCTTGGAAATATCCTCCCTCATCATATTCTATTCAGTACCCAAGATCCCTGATGCAAGTTCTCCACCAAGTGCAGCGATAACATCCTCTGAGTCAAAAATTGTCTGAGAGGATGCTTCATCTACAATTTTCTTCAACTTTTTTAGTGGTTTCTTCCATATAGACTGCTTACCCTTTGCCTTTATAGGGGTTGTCTTCTTTTGCTGTGTTGGCATTATGTTCACTTGGATCCAAGGCATTAAATCCCTAATAAAATTCTTCGAGTCCCTAAAAATATCTACAAGCTTCTCTGGCACACAACACTCTAGGCAGAAGAGCTTGTTCTCCTGTGCTCACAGTCACCCTAAGTTTGTTGATACTCTTGTCCACTCTTACCTCAATGTCCCTAAAATTTGAAAAAATTTAGCTGTATCTCTGTGAATAAAGAATCTCGGCTGTAGATCAATGCCAGACATCCAGTTTAAGGTGCAAATTGATGTGTGGCATCAACCTTGTTGATAGAAATCGATGCCTGGTATCAATCTGTAGCCTAAACTCGATGCTTAGCATCGACGTGCAGCCCAATGAAAAGTATTCATCACCTCCATCAGATGTGATCCTCTTCAAGCTCCTTCCTATTTGGCATTCAACTAGAGCCAAATACTGCTTGAAACATGTAAATACTTCATCCTTATGCTTCATACAATAAAGGATTTTCCATCTACTATAATCATCAATAAATGAAACATAGAACCTTGAACATGAGATGGATGGATCTTTGCTAGGACCCCACACATCAGTGTGTACAAGCTCCAAATAGTCTTCATGGATGTATCCTTTCCTTTTGAATGGTTGTCTGTGAGCTTTTCCAAATTGGCATGCTCCACATTTGTATATCATATGCTGCTTGGTCACATTGGGAATGTGAAGCACACTTTGATCCCTGCAAATTTGCTTCATAGTTCTTTCTCCTATGTGTCCTAGCCTTTTGTGCCACATTTCTAACTCAGATAAGGTTTGATCTCTATAACTCAATAGAGCTATGTTCCTTGTGTCTTCAAAAATGTGAATAGTCTACCTGACTTCTCACCTTTGACAATCCTTTTGAAGCCTTGTTGGGGGTCTTCCACATATGCTCCATGCTTAGTGAATCTGAGCGATAACCATTTCTCAACAATCCGCCCAACACTAATTAGGTTTTTGGTTATAGCAGGCATATACAGAACTTTGCTCAAAAGGTTCATACTACCATTCAATGTTTTGACATTTCCAATTTGCTTTACCGAGTGTTTAGTATCATCACCTGTTTGTACTTCATCCTTCCCCTTGGGTTCTTTAAGATTAGATAATAGAGCTACATTTCCATCCACATGATTGGAACAAATTGAATCAATGTAGAAAAGATGCTTATCATCTTTAACTTGCTTGGATGTCATGTTCATGATGAGTAGAGAGTCTTCTTGATCTTTAGTATAGTTGTTTTGATCTTTAGTATAGTTGTTATAGTCCCTTCTTCCTCTAAAGCCTTCTTGATAATTGTTGTTGTTGTAGCCTTGATTGTAATTATGGTTGTAGTTGCCTCCACCATTATTATATGTGCCTCTTGATTGTCCATAGTTACCTCTATGTTATCCTCTTCCTCTTTGGTTCCTTGTATTCTTGAAACATTCTTCTATAATGTGCTTGTTAAGACCATAAATATTGCATGGTGAGTTGTTGTAGGGTCTTCCCTTGCCTTGATTTCCTCCTTTGCCCCTTCCTCTAACACCTCTTCCTCTTCCTGCATAATTAGCTTGAGAGGTACTAGCCTCTTCTTCCTGTTTCTTGCTTTTACCTTTATCCTTATCTTTATTCTTATCTATATAAAGGGCAGAAGATTGGTTACCTCTTGAGTTTTCACCATTTCTGTTGAGCTTTGGCTCGTGGGTGAAGAGTTGCCCCATCAAGGTGTTGAGATAAGGTATTTGCATATCCATGTAGAGATCCATTGTTGTGGTGAAGGAATCCCACTTGTCATCAGCCTTGATTCCATTAATGATCTACCTCACAATGTTTTCTCCTTCTATCTCCTCTCCAATGCTTGCAAGCTCGTGAGCCACATCTTTTGTTTTGGTTACATAATCAGCCACTCCTTGCTTTGGTTGTTTCTTTAGGGTTGTGAACTCCATCCACAACTGATTCTTCCTAGCTCTTGTGTTTGAGGAGAAACATGATGAAAGCACTTCCCAGGTCTCTTGGGAGGTTTTGCAATTTCTAACATGTGGTAACAAGAAATCAGAGATTTAGTTTAGTAGATATGACCTGACAAGAGCATCCTTTGCACACCATGTGGTTAGCCTCTCTTTCTCTTCCTTTGTTGGTTGATGCTTGCTCCTGAAGATTGGGATTTCTTCATCTCCTGAGATGTATCATGTTGAGCCCATAAAAGTCAAGTTGGTCAAAGTCAATTGCAATCCAAGTCAAAGATCAAAGTCAACTGGTCAAAGTCAACAAGGTCAAGGTCAAAGTCAACAGGTGCAGAGTCAAAGTGCTAAAGTGCAGGTGTCAAAGTGCACAGGTGGTGCACAATTAATTGTCCACAAAGGGTAAATTGGAGAAAGTGGGTTGCAGAGGTATTTTCTCTAATTTCCCTAAGGTTCAAAGTGTGTTTTAAAGTGTTTTGGAAGGTTCAGGTGAAACCACCCTTATGTGCAAAAGTGAATACTTAAAAGGAAATGTGAAGGCATGTGAAGCGGCAGCAAGGTACGCACAGGTGAAAGTATGGCCCCCCCATTAAAATTTTGGTTTTATTCTAAAGTCACTACAGGACAAAACAGTGAGTCGTTGGCTACCACTTGTGAGGACAATCTTGGGACATCAAAGTGAGCACCAAGATACCATTGCAGTTAGGAGCGTACGTGATCGACACACTCAAATGAAGGCAAGGTCTATTCTTGGACCAATCTTAGAGTAAGCAAGAGAGCATAGTCTAAGGAAGCAAGAGAGAGAAGTGTAGGAGTCACCAGTGTGCGACGCAGAGAAGTGGAAGTGAAGGAGTGCATGGAGAGTGACTAAGGGATTGTGCAGAGAGTGCTAAGCTAATCCCCCCAAGTATCTCAAGGTCCCATTGCAGTGTGCGCGTGCCGACAGAAGGTATTCACTCCTCCCCCTTTGTGGAAGCTTGGTGCAAGGTGTGCACAAGGATAAGCTTGAAGCAGGTGGAGGTCTGGTGCAGAGGAGGCCGGCGGCAAGAAGACTTTGGGATATTTGGTATTTTGTAATTGGGCACTCTGTGGGATTGTGCACAGAGGTATTGGCTTGTCTTGTACTTCAAACATTGTAATTGTCTTACTGTAATCAATCGGCAGAAGCTTTCAGGTGTATTTTCTCTTCTTGTTTCTTCCCTTTTCTCCTACAAACTCTCAAACTCCTTCTTGTCTAAGAATCCCCCAACAAAATTTGGCACGCCCGATGGGACATCCAAGGAGATTTGAGCTTAGGAGAAACCAAGTGCAAAGCATAGAAGAGATCAAGTCTCGACAGAACCACAGTGCTACTTCATCAAACAAAAGGTAAATATTCTTATCAAGTGTCTCATATTCAGTGGGCTATGAGCTGCTCATGACCGCAACCCGGTGTCGTCGAGATTTTCTCTCCTCTCTCACTTGTGAAGGCCTACAAAAAACATATTTGGTGAAGGTAGCCAGAATTCCCCGAGAAGTCCAGGATGCATCAAGGATGTCAAAGGAAGGTCACATACAAAGTTTCAAAGAAATCAAGAAAGTCCATGGTAGCGGTCAAAGCTGGTCAAAGCTGGTCAAAGTTGGGAAATTAGTGCAAAAATTTCATTGTCACCAAATTAGATGAAAATACATATACTTGTAAAGATTGTCAAAGGCAATCTATAGCCCAAATTTCAGCAGAAAATGGATTTTGTAGCACATTGATATGCTATGTTCATTTTGTAAAAATGTATTTTTTCTAGTTTGACCCTACAAATTCTTGTATAGAAATTTATGTTAGCCATATCGTTTGGCATGTATAAAGATCATATGTGGCTACATATTTGTACAAATTTTCAAGGCTATCAGAGCTTCCTAGAGACCTTAATGCCACCTTGCAAGCTTCCAAATGTAGTCAAACTTGTACAAGGGAGATTCAGATGGGAGTTTTTTCTGCATATTCCTGAAGGAGATCTTTGGAAACATAGTCCTACAAAGTTTCATCTTCATCAAAGCCTATTTGGAGGGTCAAAGAGTACAAAGTCCAGTTTTCAGGATCATCGCAGTTTTTTAGTTTAAGCAAATTGAAGGGTTGAAGGGCCACCACATGGCGAAAGCTGATTGAGCCATGTTGTACGATCAAGATGAGCTCAAATTCAAGGGTGGAGATGCACTTATGCTTAAAGCAAGGAGGATGCACGAGTTTTTCCATAAAAGAAGACTTTTTTTTACAATCAAAGATCAATAATGCAGTGTTTCTCCAAAAATAGTGGCTTATCTTATTCGAATTGATGTCAGTACTGATCCGACGGTCCAGATCATCCCCAGATCCAATGGTGGAGAATGAGGGCGCCTAAATTTCACTCCTTTACACTAGATTTGATAGAAAGAACAATTCCAAGCCATTGATTTGATTAATCAAATGGTTGTAATCGAAAGTAGTGATCCTAGAGTTGAGAGTTGATTTCTCTAGATCCAAGGGCCCAAATTCATTCAAAAAACTATATAAACCCCCCTCCAAACTCCTAGAGCATCATTGTTAGGCATCCATAGGGCTCATGCTAGCTTACGGTTTCCTTGAGACGATCACCCTCGGTTGAGCGAGTGAGGATCCAAGGTGAGCTAGTATGAGTATAGAACCTAGTTTCAAATTTAAGTTAGAACTCCAATCTAGGATAGGCTCTTGAAACAAGCATCTCTATCTTGACTCACCCTCGGTGGAGCGTGTGAGTGAGTTAGAGCTGATTTTAATGAGTCTTAGACTTCTTTAGTTAGACGTTACGAGCCTAGACAGACATAGGGTCATTGGAGTGGAACTCACCTTCTTACGTGTGACATTCGGTTGAACTGTCATGGTTTGAGGGTCGGAACCACCTTTGATCAGTAAACTGCTTAGCATGACGTACCACGACGATATTTTACATGTAACTTAATTCAAATTCTTTTAATTCATGTCACTTGTCACTTATCTCTTCTCGCATGTCTCTCAGTCTCTTAAGTATTTTTAAATGTCTTCTATTTTCTTCTATGTGTGAGAAGGCTCCGCACGATTGCGTTGAACCAGTGAGGATGTCTCATTGAGCTTGTGAGTAAACTCTACCATCATGATTCACTTGCATGCATATATTCCATACATATCCATACATATTTATTAGTTACTGAAAGTGTATAAGAAGCTCCAATATTGGACCATTCTTCCTTTCGAAATTGATTTATGTGTAAGGATTCCATCTATTCACGTCATGCATACATATCATCCAAAGAAGACTATGCATATGGATTAGAATTAGGAAGTGTTTAAGAAGCTCCTTCAATGGACCATTCTTCCTTCCAAATTTGATTCGTGTGTATGGTTCTCTTTCATTCTTATCATTCATGTTCATAAATCTAACTTGCACTCCTACATTTCCATTCCCATAAACATTTCAACATCTCTCTCTTCTCCATACTCAAAATTAATTTCACTTTCATGTCCTTAAACCTTCCAACATTCATTAGCTTCATACACCATGTGTGTGCCACGACCGGACCCGATCCACCCAGATTGCGATCACCTCCACATTTGAACCCGACGTGAAACGCTTCGTGGCATTTGCTTCTGATCTTGTTGGGAGGTTGTGATCCATATCCTTTGTTTCATATTTTTTATCCTCATCATATCATTATCACCATTCTTGAGTGTTACACTGGATTTCTCACAATATCGTGCACATCTTCATCGTGAAGTAAACGCATTTGTGAGAGATCTAGAGCATCGTGGATCACTTGCTTATTCACATAAGATGGAGGAAGGATTCAAATCCCTTATTGTTGAGAAACAAGGCCAAAGAATAGTCTCTTCTATGTTGAGAGAGAAGGGAAAATTCAATGGCATCAACATTACAAGCTACTTAGATTTGTTTGAAGAGCAAGCTATGATTTTTGGTCTTCCCGAAGATCTTTTGATATCATTCTTTGAACGAATTGTTGATAGCTCTATCATAAACCGTGTCACTCAATATGATAGTCTTCCTTGGAGTGATTTTAGAAAGGAGATGCTCAAAGAATTCTATCTTGAAGATTATAGCCAACATAATCGAGATGGATTCTTACGATGGGTCAATTCTCCAAAGCCTAGTAGCTCTATTACTCACTTACAAAATGAGTATATTAGACGCTATGAACAACTTCCTGATGAGGATAAGATAACTTTGGAACCTGATCTTGTGATCAATTTTCTTAAGCTTCTTCATCCTGAAACTCGTAGGGAAGTTGAATGGCGATTAGAAGAACCAGATAAGCGCTATGGTCTTACTGACAATTGGCAAAAAGTGCGTAAAGTAGTAGAGGCTGTAGCCCATAGACATCAAAGACAATCCATGCTTTATGAGCAAACTAGTCTTCCTCAAGCTAGCCTTCCACAAACTAAGGAGCAAGTTAGAGAACAATCCCATGCTATGCTTTTTGACTCTACTCCTATTCCTCAAATGATGGAGCCTACTCAAGGTTTTAAAGTAGAGCCAAATAAAAGTGTAGTTGAACAATCTCAAGTGGAAATTCTCACTAAGCAAATGGAAAGTCTTATTGCTACACAATCCAATTTGGCCAAGACTATAGATGCTTTACAATCTAATTACACCAAAAATTTCCAAAATCAAATGAACCCAATGACTTTTCAAGAGCCTAATCAACATGTTATAGCTACCAATCAAAATCCACAAGTAGCTCCTACTCAAGCATATCAAGTTCCTCCAATGCATAATCCTTCAATGCAAAATCCTCATCCTCATGTGCAAAATCCTCAAATGTATCAAAACATGTATTCTCAAGCTTCTCAAATAGCTTTTCAAAATCCTCAAAATCAAAATTTTCAAAATCATCAACCGTATAATATGGAAGCTCCTCTTGCACCTCAAGTACCACATGTTGCTCCCCAAGCTCCTCAAATACATCAATTGCCTTTTCAAAATCCTAATTATCCTGTTCAAGTCTTACCTTATCAACAAAATCCTCAATTTCAAAATTTCCCACCACAAGTTAATCAAAATCCTCAAAATCAAAATGGTTTTGTGCGTGGCCCTCGTAGATGTCCTTGGTGTGATTCGTTAGAGCACTTTTTGAGAGATTGTGAACTATTGAAGGCTGCTAAGGAGCAACGACTAGTAATAGACATAGACAAGAAAATCTGTGACTATCAATCTAGGCTACCTTTGCAAGGAAATTATGGTAAGGGAGGAATGAAAAAACACTATGAAAATATAACTATAATGGATGTAGGAACTAGAGGAGTGAAACTAGAAGCTCTTGATGAAAAACAAGTAGAATCAAGTAAACCCAAAAAGGAAGTTGACTTTTCCATAGAGGCTTTAGTAAGAGCATGAGATGAGATTAGGAGAATAACGGCTTGGGAGTCACCGATAGAAGATCAATCTCTTATTTCTCACATATCCAATGTAGAAGAAAAACGAAAAAGAGATGAAGCTGAGCCTAGTGAAAGAAGAGTGACTCGAAAACAAACCTCAGAGGGAATAGAAACAATCATAGAGCAAGGAGAAACATCACAATCCAAAGATAAAAAACAAGAATCAGAACCCAATGAACAAAAACAAGAGGAGAAACAAAAAGGGAAGAAGACAAAGCAAAGAAAAACAGAACCAAAGCCTTTAGATAAACAAGAACAATCAAAACAAACTGAAGACCAAACACGAGAACATGAACAAAAACAAGACCCTGAGCAAAAACAAAAGAAACCAAAGAGAAAACCTAAAGCCATCTTGATTTCAGAAATTGAGAGAAAAATAGATCCTATGGAGATTTTAGATGACATTTTGCTTAAGAGTCAAGTGACTATGTCTTTAGAACAAGTTTTCTCTATTGCAAAGCCTGTTTTTAAAGATAACTTTATCGGCCTAATTAAAAGGAAGAGGTTTCCGCTTAATCTAGATACTGAGATGCAAGATTCTCTAGATCAAGATCAAGCTATGAATGAAGCCTTAAACTTTGATGAATCTGATGAAGAGGACTTTGATGATGATGAAGTAAATGTTAATAAAAATTTCTTAGGACCTATTCAACCTGACCATGAAAATCATGAAAACAATCCTGAAAGTCACTTTAAAAGAACATTTTGGTCTAGAGGTACATCAGAGATGCATGTTAAAATAGGAAATGATAAGAACACTATCACTGTAAATGCATTAGTAGATTCTGGCTCTGAAATCAATGTGATTTCAAGAGAAGTCTATGATAAGTTTCGATGGCCCATAGATAAAGATTGTGGATGGCGTATGAGAACTACAGATAATGGTGTAGGTACCCTGTATGGAGCTTGTGCTAGTGTGCCCATATCCATAGGAGGAATCACAGAAGAGTTTCACTTTTTTATTCAAGATAATTGCTCCTATGAAGTTCTCTTAGGTCAACCCTTTATTTGTGAGAGTCGTATGGAAACTAAAGCCATGGATGATGGGTCTACCTATGCTAGATTTAAGTCTAAGGATGGAATGCAATCACTTCAAGTCATGACAGTAGGAGTGAATCATCCTAGGAATCGATTGTCGATTAGAAAGAGACCTATTGTTACTCAGGGTCATGAGCATGCTTGTAGTGATTGTGCACCTCGATTCATGTTTGGAGCTACATATGATCGAAATTTCGGATAGAATCCATTGTTGAGCGGGACAACAGTGGATATTGGTTTGACATCTCGCATCCAACCAACATGTACAATAGTTTTTCACTTTATTTTCCACATTCTAGGTTAGATTTTCTTCATAAGAGTCAATTGTCCAAGTCTTTTATCCAAAAAACCCAAAAAAATTATAAAAACAACAAAATCATGGAACATAATGAGAACATTGAGCATGTGATTGAGACATCTCATTGTTTCTCTACTCTTGAGGAGTTAGAGTTATGTCTTCAACAAAATTCTAATTCCCATATTATTCTGATTTCTTCCCTTGATGAGTATGCTCTAATCCAAGAGTATGCTCTCAATGTTGACAAGTGCTCAAAATTTAACCAAACACATGATGCCTTAGTTGAAACAAAGTACAAAACTGCAGACAAAAAAATCAAACCCATAGCTCAACCATTACCTCAAGGAAGTAATGAAAAAATTATTGATGTGAAAAATGATCCAATTCTTCGGGATAACAAAAACATAGGACATACATTCACGGATGAGACAATCAAACAGGTGAAAATTGGTAGAGATGATGACTTTCTTTTGCCAGCAGAGAGAGATAAATTTGGGAGTCATACGTAGCCATGGAAAAGCCTTTACTATGTATCCTCATGAGATTGGTTGTGTAGATCCTACGCTAGTTGCACCCATGATAATCTTTACTATTCCACATATTCCATGGAATCTTCGTCCTATACCTGTTCCAAAGGCTCACTTACCTGAGCTAATGAAACTACTTAAGGAGAAGATAAACATGAGAATTTTAGAGCCATCTTTTGCACCTTACTCAAACAGATGGTTCACTGTGCCTAAAAAGAATGGGAAACTACGTTTTATTCAAGATCTCCAACCCGTCAATAAAGTCACCATAAGGAATGTAGGAACAGGACCCATTGTAGATGAGTTTGCTGAATCATTTTCAGGACATTCTATCTATTCAATGGGTGATTTATATTCTGGATATGACCAATTCAAGTTAGCAATCGATAGTCGTGACATAACCACAATGAAAACTCCTTTAGGCTTAGTGCGAATGTGTACTTTACCTCAAGGAGCGACTAATTCTGTGGCTCATATGATGAGTGCTATAAATATAGTCTTACATGATTTTATCCCTCATATAACTATGCCATTCATTGATGATATTCCAATTAAAGGGAGTGAGGAACGTGTAAAGGACATTACTGTAGATTCATCTGGATGTCGTAAATTTGTTCTTGACCATATCTCTGATTGTGAAAGAATATTTCAACGATTTGAAGAGGTAGGTCTCACATTTTCCATAGAGAAATCTGTTTTTGGTGTCAACGAGGTGCTTATTGTTGGACATTTATGTGGCCATTATGGTCGAAAGCCATACCCACAAAAAGTTGATGCCATTAGCAAGATTTCTGAAACATGTAACAACGTGAGTGAGGTACGTAGATTTCTTGGTGCTTGTATCTTTTATGTTATTTGGATCCCACACTTTGCTCATGTTGCTGATTGTCTTTATGACTTGTTGAGGAAGAAACGAAAATTTATTTGGACTGACAAACACACTCAAGCTATGCGTAAATTGAAGAAATTATTGCTTGAAGCTCCCATCCTTAAGCGTGTAGACTATTCTGCTAACAAACCTATTATATTGACTGTTGATACTAGTCCTATTGGTATAGGTTGGGTCATAAGTCAAGACGATAGTGAAGGGAATAGATATGCAATTAGGTTTGGTGCCAAAATTCTACATGAAACACAACGAAAATATCCACAGATCAAACGAGAACTATGGGGTATGGTAACAGCTTTGAAAATAGACAAAGAATATTTCATTGGTGCAAATGTCAAAGTTGAGACTGATTGTTTGCCTCTCATTGGAATGATAGCCAATTGTTCATCTCCTGATATAGCCATGCTTAGATGGATCTCATATATTAAGTTCATAAATCCTGAGTTAGTTCATATTTCAGGTAAGTCAAACTCAGTTGCTGATATGTTATCGAGAGCTAGATTTGATGATGATCTTGAAAGTGATCTAATAAAGAATGTGAACTTAATTGACTATGTTCCACATATATATGAGTATGAGCAATTTCATGAGTCTGAGTACGAAGATGAATGGAGAGACATAGGAAAGTATCTCAGTACACTACAACCATTACCTAGCTGGACTACGAATAGATTCCGTAACATTAGGAAACGAGCTTATAACTTTTTCCTATGTAATGGTTATCTTTGGAGACATGCTAAGGGTAAGGTTAAGAATCCACAACGAGTCCTAGGAAAGAGAGGTCTTCAATTGCAAGTAATGAAGGAAATGCATGAGACATTATGGGCAGGTCATAAAGGATTTTTTGGAACATATGAAAAAATTAGAAGTACCTATTATTGGCCTAGGATGTATGTTGACATTAGTAGCTATGTTTCTACATGTTCTACTTGTCAAATTCATTCATCAGTCAAACATAGAGATCCATTGCATCCTACGTATCCACCTTGTATTCACTACAAGTGGGTAGTAGATCTTGTAACTATGCCTAAAGATATCGACAAAATGCGTTACATTGTACTTGCAAGAGAAGACTTAACTAATCATGTAGAGGGACGTGCACTACGATCTAAGACCACTTACAATGTTTGCAAATTCTTGCTTGAAGATGTCATAAGTCGCTTTGGGTACATAGAGAAAGTAGTTGCCGATCGTGGAGAGTTAAATGCGAGAAAAGCTAAAGAGTTCTTTGAGCGTCACGGTATTCGTTTGTCTCTCACTACTGCATATAACCCAGAGGCCAATGGTAAAATAGAGAGAGGGCATCCACCTATTGTGAAAGCCATATCTAAAGCATGTAATGGTGACATCAAACAATGGCCTAAATTCTTACCTTTTGCACTTTGGGCAGATAGAATGACATGCACACGTACTACTGGATATATGCCTGCTGAACTCATGTACTGTCAAAAACCATTGTTTCCAATTCAGTCTCATATTTCTGCATGGTCAAATTTGCCTTGGTCTGAAAACATGTCTACTGATGATTTTTTGAATTTGCGTATTAAACAGTTAGAACAAGGTAAATTAAGACTTGATGATGCTGTTGAAAAATTAAGAGAATCTAGAATGAAGAACAAGCATTATTTTGATAAAACTCATCATTGCATCCTAAGACAATTGAAGTAGGAGATTGGGTGCTCATTTATGATAGTACATTCGACTCTCAATATGATGCACGCAAAAAGCTCACTCAACGGTGGTTTGGGTCATACATAGTATCAAAAGTCAACAACAATGGTACGTATGCTCTTTGTGAATTAAATGGTATTGCACTAAAAGCTTTGATTGCAGGTAAAAGGATAAAGTTATTCAAGAAGCGTGATAATGACGAGTACATTTTGGATGAGGACATTGAAGAATATGACAACAATGAGGCCGATTCATAAACAAGAGTATCCATGTTATTAAAAAAAAAAAACATAATTAATTTTCAAGTTCATGTTGCTTTGTTTTTTTTTCAAGTTCATTCTATTTTTTTTTCCATGCTTGTTTCATGCATGTTTTTTTCAGTCTTTGCATTGCATTGCATATCCACATCACTTGAGTCAAAAAAAGGGCAAATGATGATTTCTCTACTTGTGTAAAATTTTATCTTAAGTAGTAACTTATCTACCAAGAAATTGTTTATAATCTAGGATTGTGGAAAGATAGGGCATGTAGATTTGGAGGTTTATTTTGGTGACAAGACTTTCATATATAAACATGCATATGTATCGTGTATCGAAAGCATAATTGTTGAAATCCTAGCTCCTGCTACTGCATGTTTCTACATCCTTAGTCCATCTCACAGCACTTGTATCGGAGTTTAAACGATTGTTCTCCGTCATAAAAAATGGTTGTACCTTGTATCGGGGTTTAATTTTTCCCCGTCATAAAAAAAAAAAAAAAAGTTGCTACATGTTACCAAGAAGTTTACACTTTCTTCCACCCCAAAAAAGTGATCGTAACCATAAAGTTGCCGAATCATCATCATCATCAAAAAAAAAAAAAAAAAGAGCAAGCCAAAGGAGGATAAAGAGGCATAGTAGAATAAATCACGGGCTATATAGGCAGATTTATGCATTAGTGGAGTTTAGTTAGATTTCCTTGCATGTTATTAGAGAAAGAGCATATTCATATTTATGTAGGAAAGGAGTTGATCTAAAATAAGCTAAAGATGAAAGATGTCTTTTGAAAATCCTACATCTTTGTTTATAATCATATTTAAGGTAGATTGCTTTATGAAAAAGGTACAAAATTTTCTTCAAGATGAGAGGAACTGATGCTTAAAACGACTCAATACATCCACTTCCACTTCATACTGATGCTTCTTTTTTTTCTTTCTTGTTGCCAATGTTGCTTGTTCACTTGCATATATGTTGCCTATTTGTTCATGCATATTCATGTTGCCTGTTTCAATTCTTTCTTTCATGCAAATTTTGCTTCATGTCACGTTACCTAATGATTCATGCATATAATCAATTTTCCTTCCATGTTTCTTATGTTGCCTATAAAAGAATTTGATGCCTGGAACATTTTGTTTTTCACAGATGCTAGAGTGGTGCTTCCGGAGGAATCGCAGGTTTAGTGGGGGCGAATGTCGTCGAGATTTTCTCTCCTCTCTCACTTGTGAAGGCCTACAAAAAACATATTTGGTGAAGGTAGCCGGAATTCCCCGAGAAGTCCAGGATGCATCAAGGATGTCAAAAGAAGCTCACATACAAAGTTTCAAAGAAATCAAGAAAGTCCATGGTAGTGGTCAAAGCTGGTCAAAGTTGGGAAATTAGGGCAAAAATTTCATTGTCACCAAATTAGATGAAAATCCATATACTTGTAAAGATTGTCAAAGGCAGTCTATAGCCCAAATTTCAGCAGAAAATGGATTTTGTAGCACATTGATATGCTATGTTCATTTTGTAAAAATGTAATTTTTCTAGTTTGGACCCTACAAATTCTTGTATAGAAATTTATGTTAGCCATATGGTTTGGCATGTATAAAGATCATATGTGGCTACATTTTTGTACAAATTTTCAAGGCCATCAGAGCTTCCTAGAGACCTTAATGCCACCTTGCAAGCTTCCACATGTAGTCAAACTTGTACAAGGGAGATTCAGATGGGAGTTATTTCTGCATATTCCTGAAGGAGATCTTTGGAAACATAGTCCTACAAAGTTTCATCTTCATCAAAGCCTATTTGGAGGGTCAAAGAGCACAAA
The DNA here is from genome assembly GCA_020310875.1 of Ceratopteris richardii. Taxonomy (NCBI): domain Eukaryota; kingdom Viridiplantae; phylum Streptophyta; class Polypodiopsida; order Polypodiales; family Pteridaceae; genus Ceratopteris; species Ceratopteris richardii. Next base: position 39,116,698 of record CM035426.1, read on the forward strand.
GTCCAGTTTTCAGGATCATCGCAGTTTTCTAATTTAAGCAAATTGAAGGGTTGAAGGGCCACCACATGGCGAAAGCTGATTGAGCCATGTTGTACGATCAAGATGAGCTCATATTGAAGGGTGGAGATGCACTTATGCTTAAAGCAAGGAGGATCCACGAGTTTTTCCATAAAAGAAGATAATTTTTGACAATCAAAGATCAATAATGCAGCTTTTCTCCAAAAATAGTGGCTTATCTTATCCGAGTTGATGTTAGCACTGATCCGACGGTCCATATCATCCCCAGATCCAATGGTGGAGAATGAGGGCGCCTAAATTTCACTCCTTTACACTAGATTTGATAGAAAGAACAATTCCAAGCCATTGATTTGATTAATCAAATGGTTGTAATCGAAAGTAGTGATCCTAGAGTTGAGAGTTGATTTCTCTAGATCCAAGGGCCCAAATTCATTCAAAAAACTATATAAACCCCCCTCCAAACTCCTAGAGCATCATTGTTAGGCATCCATAGGGCTCATGCTAGCTTACGGTTTCCTTGAGACGATCACCCTCGGTTGAGCGAGTGAGGATCCAAGGTGAGCTAGTATGAGTATAGAACCTAGTTTCAAATTTAAGTTAGAACTCCAATCTAGGATAGGCTCTTGAAACCAGCATCTCTATCTTGACTCACCTTGGGTGGAGCGTGTGAGTGAGTTAGAGCTGATTTTAATGAGTCTTAGACTTCTTTAGTTAGACGTTACAAGCCTAGACAGACATAGGGTCACTGGAGTGGAACTTACCTTCTTACGTGTGACATTCGGTTGAACTGTCATGGTTTGAGGGTCGGAACCACCTTTGATCAGTAGACTGCTTAGCATGACATACCACGACGATATTTTACATGTAACTTAATTCAAATTCTTTTAATTCATGTCACTTGTCACTTATCTCTTCTCGCATGTCTCTCAGTCTGTTGAGAGCAGTATGGGCACCCAAGGACTGAGGAGACAAGGAAGCCAGCGGAGAGATTCAGAGCAAGGCAAAGGATTAAGTAGACAAAGCAGTCGACGCAGATCTGGCAGATAGGCCTTCAAATTTTTCCAAAACAACATCTTTATAATAGTGATTTTTATCACTAACCATCATTGTAAATATCATTTCATATTTTTCTAGCTCCATTTTGTGCAAGCCAAGGAGTCCTTGAGCTTGAGGAGCTTTAGAAGTACCTACCTGTCAGTTTTCACATTTTTTAGACTTCGTTTGAACCTCCAAGTAGGGTAGAGAACCTAATTTTTAACTAGGCCGGACACTAGGTCTGGACAAGGCCAAAACCTAGTAAAAAACTATAAAAAGAGCTAGAGAGCTCATTTTTGAGGTTAGCTTATAATTGAAATGAAATTGTAGTAGCTTTTTGAGAGAAATCTAAGAACTCCATTGCTTCTCACTCTTTGTCTTGCCGTGTGTGCGCGTGTGTGTGTATGTGTGTGCATGTTTGTGTGCTTCTCACTCACGCACTTGTGCCTCCACTTGCTCGAGATCTTCATACCATCCTCACGTCTTCCCGGATTGACATTAAAGGAGGTGCTACTCATCACTGAGCTACACCAAATTTTGGTGCCGTTGCCGGGGATCGAGCTTTGAGGACGAGCGTGTGATGGTAAGACGTAGATTGGAGACGTTGGCGTTGTAGGTAATTTCTTTACTTTTCCTATTTTTCTCTTTCTTACCTTACCACCATCATCACCATCATCATCATCACCATCTTCCACCTCCACTTCCATCATCGCGAAAATTTCAGTTTTTTGATTATATCACCTTCTCCACCTCATTTCCCTCATTTCACTTGTGAGAGAGAGCGAGAGAGCGAACTGTTGTGTGCTATTTTCTGCATGCTTTTGGAGTTTCTTGCAGGTTTCAGCATCATCATCCCCTCCAGCACGTCGCGCAGGTACGGAAATGTGCAGAACTGTCTCGCAGTCGCCAGCTTCTGTCGATCGTGATTGACAGAAATTTTCATCCTTTGGTAAAACTGAGTGCACCACAGTAGTCTAGAGGCCTTGCACAGCACAGATCCACAAAAATTTTTGAAAAAATTGCAAAATTTCAGTCCATCGCGATTGATAGCCAGTCAATCGCGATTGACACTGTCCATCGCGATTGACCCCAGTCCATCGCGATTGACCCCAGTCCATCGCTATTGATACCCTGTCCATCGCGATTGACCCCAGTCCATCGTGATTGACACCAGTCCATCGTGATTGACACCTGTCCATCGCGATTGACAGCCCAGTCCATCGCGATTGACATCCATTTTCGGCTAAATTTTTAGGGTTTTTTAAATTGAAGATTTTGGCTACTTTTGGACATGGATAATGGACTCTAGAGCACATAAGGAGGCTATAGGCAAATAAGCCGAGGAAAACCTGTTGCCCTGTTGGCCTGTTTGAACCCTGTTTTAATCCCTGAAGCCTGAACTGACATAACTTTCTCATACGAAATTCGTTTGCTCTGATTCTTGTTTTGTTGGAAAGCTCGTGGGGAGTACAACCAAAACTTCCACTGGTTATGTGAAAATTAATATCAGAATTATTAGAGAGGGTATTTTGAAGTTGACCATACCCCGAGGTAGGAAAACTGAGGGATCTTTGGGATTGTTTTCCATAAAGGCAAAGGATAATTTGGTCTGTGAGTTACATGCATGAAAGTGGTCTATTGTGTCATTTGAATCTAAGTCTTGAGCTAACCGTGGGACTTTTACAGATCCAGCAAGAGCACTTGAGGGCATTATAAGCAAGAGTAAGTGCAAGCTTGGGAACACGCTTCCTGGGCACACCAGGGCAACCAAGAAGGAAACAAAAGGATGGAAATTCTCAACTCCCATTGTCAATTCCTAGCTTAGGCTAAGAACGACTAGAGGTAGGTGTAAGTCAGGGCGACGATAGGCAATTATCAAGTTGAAGAATACCTAAACTTTCAAGTTTAAGCTAAGAACATAATCTTTGTACTGTCGAGAACTTTAAAGGAGAAGAACTTAATGTGGAACGATCAACTTCAAGCGCGGAACTACACTCAAGTATACCTTACGATGTGATATCAGACAAGAATTTTAACACGGTAATCAACTAAAAAGAATCAAGTAACTGATACAAAAGGACTCCGCAACGAGGTTGTACTTGGGCAAATTTGGGCTATTCAATTAGGCTTATGAACCTTAGATCAGGACGACATCTAAGGAGAGATAGACAAAGTCTTAGGTCTTCAGAGGCTAGTGTCAACCACACTGCTAGGTCTTGGGCCCAGCAGTTGAGCCACCACTCATACTACCCTAGCTATGAGACTAGTGAATCAGAGATGTCTCAAGGCATGGACCGACCTACGGGAAGTTCAGGAGTGCCATACTTGCACAGGGTAGAAGGCCCGTACAAGACGCAGCTGGAATACCTTAGGACCAACCGATTAGGTGCTAGCATCTATGAGGACGGCCTAGGAAGATCCGTGGTCCAAATCAAAAACCCAGACCAATCTATTGGGCTAGAGCACCCTGCTGTCAAGTTTGAAAACGGAGCATACCTAGACAAGGAAGGGACAATATATGTGGTCACTAGTCACCCGGAGAGGACAGATGAATTCGGGAATGTGATCCCTAAGACGGACATAGATGACCTAGAACAAGGAAACATGGGTGCAGAGCCCAGGACCCCTCGAGGGAAATCTGTTCTTACGAGAATTCTCACTCTTGAGTGGATTCCCCAGGACAACAAGAGTATAGATCTGCTTCTGAACCGAGAGACTGACGAAGCCTTTTGGAGGTATAAATCTGATCGGCCAAATGATATAGGAACAATCATGATCTATGAGTTTAAAGATCCAGATAGCCCAGGTAGAGTGACCTACTTAGATCACACTTCAGATCTAAGTAGGTCTAGGGTTGGGGTTTGCATACATGACGTTTGTGTAATCTGACTCCCAACTAGATTCATTTGGCGTGATCTTCGTTTTCCCCCAACCAAGATCGAATGTGTCCCATGGTCACCCTGGAGCTGGAACATCCCAAGCTCATGGAATTCAAAGAGACAGAAGTAGAGATAGGCCAGAAGTAAGCTTTGCCAACCCAGGGGGCAGAGAAAGAACGAGGACGGAAACAAATAGAGTAGAACCTGAGTGTCATAAAGCCCTAGGAAACCCAAGAAATGCCGATGATTTTCCTTTGCCAAGACCAAGAGAGGCACACGAGGACCCTGAGACCTACCCAGCTAGTTAAGTCCATGAAAAACTACTTCGATGGCACTGGAGATCCCTACGATCATGTGGCTGAGTTCAGGCAAGTCTTGAGAGCTGAAAAAGTGGAGGATCTATTCATGCAGTACAATGCCTTTGGTCTAACCCTTAGGAACACTGCCCTGACATGGTTTCAGCCACTAAACGAGAGGCAGTTCAGGAGCATAGACCAACTTCTAGAGGCATTCATTATCGAATTCTCTAAAAGTGGCATAAGACATAACACCTCCTCGCTGATTCACAGCTTCAAGCAAACCCCTCAAGAAACCGTGAGACTTGCTGGAAGAAGATTTCGGCAATACTTAGAGCGATGCCCTGTCCCTGAGTTACCCACGCCAGCTAAACAAGTGGCTTTGTTCTTGGATGGGTTGCTAAGTACCAAATTGAGATCTTATGTGTACTTGAAGGATCCTAGGACCATAGAAGAGTGTGTACGCATGTGCATTGACATCGAGGATAACTTAGGGGAAGAACTAGAGCTTTCCAAAATATACAAAGATTCAGATAGTGCCTCTAGCCTCTCTTCCACGCAATCCACATCAATTGAGGAACTTGCAGAGAAGGTAGCTCAGAAATTAGGTGTCACTAGCAAACAGATCCCAAGGTTTGCCCCAGTGAAGAGGTGCTATACGTGCGGTGGCGACCATATGGCGAATGTCTGTCCCATTATGGCTCAACCCCAAGTAAACCCTAGTAGCCAGTACTGCACTATAGAACGAAAATACACAAATCACTCACAAGACTGCCCATACAATAAGCAAGCGGTTAGGCAAACCTACCCTCAACCTTACCCCCAACAAGGCAGATATCAGGGTCAATACCCATATCAACAATATACTAGGCCTCAGCAAAATTACCAACAGCAATATCAGGCCCAACTGAGACCCCAGCCTGTGTTAGCACAACAACCACCTGCTCCTACTAATGTGATTCCAGTAAAGTATGCAGCTGCAGAAGAAAATTTGAATAGAGCCATAGTCCCAGTGACTCCATTGCTTTCAGAAAGTGACCTGAGTGACCATAGCTTTGATTCTACACATATTGATAGTCCTCAGGCTTACTACATGCAGTCCCCCAAACATAGTGAAGAGCCAAATGAATCTAGTTGGGAGTCAGATTACACAAACGTCATGTATGCAAACCCCAACCCTAGACCCCAACCTAGGCAAGTAAGACCTCCATTCCCTAGAGGACCATGCTACAGATGTCAAGGAGATCATCTCATTCGTGATTGTCCCGTGCCTCCACCTACACAACCCCAGTCAGTGACGATCCAGGGCTTTTGCCAAGTCTGTGGAAAGGAGCATCTCTTACGAGATTGCCCAAAGAACCCCAATAATATTCCAAAAATCACTCCTATCAACGTTATTGGGTTAGTTGTAGACTCCACAGGGAGTGTGACTTCCACTGCACCAGTACAAGTAATCACTAGAGCTCAAGCATTGCAGCAAAACCAAGGGGTAGGCCAGGAAAAGAGACCAGATGTTAGTGAAACTGAGAGCATAACCAAGAAAAGGACTAGAGCTTGGAGAGATAGTCGTGAAAGAATGAAAAGGCAATGGGCAAAAAAGATGAGTGAACTTGAGGAAAGCCTAAGAGAAACCAAAGCCAGGATAACCGAACTCACAGCTCAAACTCCCTCTCACACTACCCCACCTCCACCATTCCCAACTCCATCCGAACCGCCACCTTCCAACCCGCCTCACCTAAAACCACTACCCCCAAGAGTAGGATCAGTCCTAGCAGATCCCACTCCCGAGGACCTAGACATGATGCTTAAAGCATATCAGGCCAGAATCCAAGAAGGGCCAAACGTAACTGATCATGAAAAGTGTTACCCTAGAGCAGAACTAGAGCTAGAACGAACCAAAATTTGTGCTAAGATGGTGGAATTGTCTCAAACCATGTTTGAAGCCAGTCGCCTCTTTAACATCTCTAGTACAGCTAAGACGCAGTTGCACTTTGAAGGACTGTTAGAAAGGATAGAGAAGCTAATTGCACAATCAGAAAAGGAACCCTCCTCTCAAAATAAGGGCAAGGCAAGTGAAAGAGTAAGCCTTCCTGCCAAGGAAGTCTATGTGCCTAACTCTACGGAGCCAGACACATCTTCTTCTATGAATCGGTTCACACCAGAATTCCTACGAGAGATTCAAGAAGACAAATGGGCTAAGGAAAGTGAAGTCCCTCCTCCCATTGAACTTGTGGATGATGCACATGACCAATTCCCACAAGACATCCCATCCATTTATGAGGAGCAAGAGAGCACCCACTCTCAAGAAAGATTAGACTTTGAGTCTAACTCTCTACAAGAATTACCCCACTTCACAGGCCCATGGGAAGCTAAGTCCACATGTATGAGAGCACCCACGGTCATGGTACGAAATGAGGACTCAGTCATACCTAGGAACACAGAGGTAGTGAAAAACACTAAAGTACAATGCAACCTCACCTTAGAAGATCTACTCAAAGTAAGGCCAGAGATATGGAAACATGTAGCCAAACAAGTACCAGAGATAGCAAAACCTCGTTCCCAGGTAGGATCCCAGAAAACAGTGCCAGAAATACCATTGGACAAGATAGGAGACATGAGTGAGGGTGAAGAGGGAAACACATATCTTCCTATCACCCATCAAGGATACACCACCAAGGCCATTCTAGACTCAGGCGCAGGTGTTGCAATTGCTACCACTTCCCTATGGAAGCGTTGGGGCAAGCCAGCACTCAGGCCAACGAGAATGAAATTGCAGATGGCCGATGGTCACATAGAGAGACCCTTAGGCTTGCTGGAAGGAATAACTCTCACTACATGCGGAGTTGATTTTGAGCATACTTTCGCCATATGTGATTTCAGCAAGAATCATGCTTATGAGATGATCTTGGGAAGACCATTTATGCGACAGTTGCAAGTGGTACAGGATTGGGGAACCACCTCCTTGTATCTGCAACACCTAGGTGTCACGACCAAAGTGAATCTCAAAGATTACTCTCATAGAGATGTCCCTCCTATCCAATGGAATCCCATCCATAAAGCTAAAGATGATACAGAATCGGTGCATTCCATAGGATCAGGATCCTCATGGATGCATGAAGATACCCAGTTATGGATGTGCAAAGTAGCAGTGGAAGAAGAAAAGAGAGAGAAAGCCAGAGAGGTAGGTGCAAAAGAAACACATAGATCAATTCAAGACCCAGCCTATGCACCTGTAGCCTTTCCTGACGAAGAATTTGAACCCCACGGCTGGGCAGAAATCCTAGCAACAATGGATGTAGCCATCAATGAAGAACAATGGACACCTCACTGTGATGAGGATGGCTATGACATTTCAGTTTTCTCCATAGAGCCAATCATGGGAGAGGCAGTGTTAGAAGAATGCAAACCTAACCCTGATGCATTTGAGGATGCGAGTGACTCCGATCTAGAGTCAATCATTATGGACCCACCTTTTGCATCAGATGAAGAATACTTCCATGAAGTAGAATTTCAACCCCAGAGGTATGGAGAGCTTACAAGTGATGTAAGACTAGCCACACATGTGACCCCGAAGGAAGAAGGAAAGAAAAAAAAGAAGAGAGAAGTCACACCAAAAGAGGAAGAATCTTTGTTTGAGGTCCCAGAAAATTTTAAGAAGTATGAGATAGATGACAGGAGAGTCATGATCAGAATGCCTAAACGAGAGGCGCAATCAGGGGAGGCCTATGATAACAAAGAAACCACCAAGAAAATAGTGGTAGCCATAGAGGAAGGAGAAGAGAGATGCACTTACATAGGACATGACCTGACGGAAGACGAAGAGCAAGAATTGATAGCCTTGCTAAGGGAATACAGAGATGTATTCGCTTGGAGTTACAAGGATTTGAAAGGTGTTGATCCAGACATATGCTCACACACTATCCCCATGACCTCGGATGCCAAACCTTCTAAGAAAAAGCCATACACATATAACGATAATTACGCTGCCAAGATCAAGGAACAGATAGATAGACTGGTTGAAGCTAGATTTATCTATGAAATTGAGCACACTGAGTGGGTATCCCCCATTGTAGTGGTGCCCAAGAAAAACGGAAAGCTGCATGTATGCATTAACTTGAAGAAGGTCAATGCAGCCACAATTCGAGATAACTATCCGCTTCCCATCACAGAACATCTCTTGGAAAGAGTAGCAGGCAAGGAAGTGTACAGCTTCCTTGATGGATTTTTGGGCTACAATCAAGTAGCCATAGCTCCAGAAGATCAACATAAGATGGCTTTTGCCACTGAATGGGGCATTTTTGCCTTTAGAGTAATGCCATTTGGGCTTACCAATGCACCAGCTACCTTCCAGAGGCTGATGTGCCATGTATTTAAAGAGTTCCTGAGAAAAAACTTAGAAGTCTATGTTGATGATCTTTGTGCTCATTCCAACATTAGACAAACCCATATTCCTGAACTCAGACAAATCTTTGACAAATGTAGAGAATATCAGGTCTGCCTGAACCCCAAAAAGTGCGTTTTTATGGTCAGGCAAGGCAAGATTCTAGGACACATAGTGTCAAAGAATGGCATATCCACTGATGAAGAGAAAGTGAGAGCCATAGCAGAGTTACCTAGGCCAAAGAATGTCAAGGAAGTACAAGCTTTCATGGGGCATTGTGGTTATTACCGACGGTTTATACACATGTATGCCATCATAACAAAGCCCATGTACGGACTTCTGACTAACTTTGAGTGGACTGATGAATGTGAGAATTCCTTCAATGAGCTTAAACGGTGATTATGTTCAGCACCAATCTTAACCACACCAGATTGGAATAAGCCTTTCCATGTTCATGTGGATGCATCCAATTATGCTATTGGGTGTGTACTCACGCAACCTACTGGTGAAGGTAATATGGATCTTCCAATTGCCTATGCTAGTAGACAATTGAATGCAGCTGAACGAAATTATACAACCACCGAACGAGAAGGATTAGGCATAGTATATGCAGTTAAAAAGTTTAGACATTATTTGCTTGCAAATAAGTTTAAATTTTTTACTGACCATCAGGCACTGCTATATCTCGTGAACAAGCCATGCAATACAGGTAGATTAGTAAGATGGTTTCTCTTACTAATGGAATACGACTTCGAGGTTGTGGTAAGGAAAGGTAGGACTCACTTGAGAGCAGACCATCTCTCTAGGCTCACATCTGGAGAAGCCCCACAAGGAGTATCAGATGACCTTCCTGATGCTTACTTGTTTAATTTGGAAGTGGTGCCGCAGTGGGCTAAGTCCTTAGTGCCAGTATTGACATACGGGCCTAACCACCCAGTAGTAAACACACATGATAGAGAGGTAGTAAAAGCTCAAAAGTATCACATCATGGCAGGTAGTATGTACAAGCACACAGATCAAGGGATCTTGGATTGTTGTGTGGAAGAGGATGAGTACGCTAAATGGTTGCAATTAGCACATGTAGGTGCATTAGAGCAACACTACTCAAAACAACGAACCCTACAGACACTAAGGAGACTCAGAGTGCATTGGCCAACTTTGGAAGCTGATGTCCAAAAGTTGTGCAAGGAATGCCCAATCTGTTGCACTAAACCACCTGTGGAACATGCCACTCTTTATCAAGTGTCCATAGTGCCAGATTGGAGTGAGCCACTAGTATCCTTCCTGAGGACGAAAACATTCCCTCCAGACATGACTCTGGTTAGGAAAAGAAGTCTAGAACAAGAAGCCCTAGAGTACTCACTCATTGGTGATAATCTCTACAAGCGTGGTAAGGATGGTTACCTGAGACTATGTGTCCATGAAAGTGAATATCTCAAGATCTTGGAAACTGCTCACCAAGGTGTAGCAGGAGGACACTTTAGACCAGATCGGGTGATCAAGGCAATACTATTTGCGGGCTTCTGGTGGCCGACACTTCACATGGATGCACATACCTATGTGAAACGGTGTGATGTCTGTCAGCGAACTCAGTATCCTATACGCAAAGACGAGATGCCACTGAAACCTATGATGGGTGGACGTGCATTCTCTAAGTGGGGAATAGACTTCGTAGGTCCTATTAATCCCCCAGCTAAGGGTTCCCATGCTGAATATATCATTGTTGCCACGAACTATCTAACCAAGTGGGTAGAGGTGAAAGCCACAACGAAGAACGATGCTCAAACAACAGCTAAGTTTTTATTTGAGAATGTGTTCACTAGATACGGGCTACCTATAGAGCTAGTTAGTGACAGAGGCACTCACTTCTTGAATGAAGTTATTGAAAATCTGCTCCAAGAATTCTTGGTAGTACATAAGAAGTCTGCCCCCTATCACCCTCAAGCAAATGGCCAGGCTGAGAGCACCAATAAGATCTTATGCAATGTACTGACGAAATTAGTGAACAATAAACGCTCTGATTGGGACAAACAGCTACACCATGCTGTTTGGGCATATCGAGTGGCCTACAAAACGGTACTCCAAGCCACCCCCTTTCAAATGGTGTTTGGCCAAAATGCAGTGCTACCATTGGACTTCTTAATACCTACATTGAAAGTAGCACAAGAGCATGAATGGACGGGTCATGAACTCTCCTCAAGACTTTTTGACCTTGAACGATTAGGAGAAACAAGACTGAGAGCGGCTGCAGGGATATATGCAGCTAAGAAACGACAGAAGGCATACTTTGATGCCCACGTTAAGGATAAAGGTTTGAAGGCAGGCGACCTAGTACTAGTATACACGTTGAAACAACATGCGAGGAAACTGGAGAAGAGAGGCTACGGACCCATGATCATTAATAGAATCTCAACGAGTGGGGCGGTACAACTAGCCACCTTAGAAGGTGATATTCTTCCGAGCTACATAAGCGGATGCAGGGTCAAGCTGTATCAGGAAGCTCTCACAGAGGAAATGCTAAGTCGACTCAATACTGCTAAGAAACGCAAAGAAGAAGAAAAGCAAATTCGAGAAGAAGCCCAAGCAGAAGCCTTAGAGCGCATACGGAGAATGAAATTAAGAAGACAAGGTAGAGAGCAACCTGTGCCAGATGCATATGTAGATCAAGGATATCACGTGGCTATGTGTGAAGTTTCAGGTATCAGCTCCCATAGGATAATTGATCAACGTCCTTTTATGACCTTAGATATAGGACAAGGAAAGGGTGCAAGGACTGTAAGAGCCTTGATTGACTCAGGTGCAGCCACTAGTGCTGTTAAATTGTCTTACTGTCAAGAGTTGAAATTAACTGTCAATCCTATCGAAGCATATCTCATAGGATTGGGAGGTGTGGAAACCCCTTGCATGGGCGAGGTGGAACTTCCCCTTTATATTCAAGATGAAGTAATGACAGTCAAGGTACTAGTATGTCAAGATGAGGACCTCACTGAGCCTCTTGTCTTGGGCCAGGACTGGATCTATGATCATGCAGTCAACCTAAACCTAAGAAGTGGACTTCTTCAGGTATGGATAAATCATAGCCGAGTTAGAGTTGAATTGGAAAATGAGGCACTCAAGGAACTAGGTAAGGCACGACCTCTTGGTCCTTCTAGGGGTGCACATGAAGTTGAAAATGCTATTCTTGTCCAAAAATGTATGATGCAGAAAGAGGATTGTCTCAACAACAGAGTCAAGGATAAGAAGGCACTCCCTTTTGTTCCAAAGGCCGAGGCCAAAAAAAGGAGCAAAGCCAATTGTTTCAGCCGATGAAACAAGTATGGAGGCGAAAAGGCGAACACCCTGTTCCGACCAGGCCAACACCACGGCCAAAATCTCTTATTAGTAATCAACAACACGACACTAATAAAAAGCCCTTCATAAATTCTTCTGCGAGGGTGAAGTCTATTTGGGTACCCAAGAAGTCAATGAAGGCCAGCCCACAATCACGACAAATCTGGGTGCCTAAGGCTTGCTGGCGGGCTCAAATAGCTACACCAAGGCCAAACCCTGTACAACATGTTTCACTCACTCGAACATCTGAGGCCCAGTCTTACACATCACGCACGAACACGTATTCTTCCATGAGCACAAGTAGAATCACTTGTAAATGGGTCCCTAAAAAGCCCCATTCTTCAAGTAAATACCCTATCACACTCTCCAGAGCCTCCACAAAGTCAAAATCAAAATCTATCCATTGCATTTGGCAACCTAAGACTTGTACTAAACCCCCCGACCCCAATTGTAAATCCATGTCCACCTACTAACTACTTCACTCTCACACCACATCATTCCGCTTAGCTCTTTAGTCTACCCAATTCCTAACTACACACACAAGCACCGAGCACTTACTAACCCCCTAACCTCTCCCGAACCTCATGATTAATGTTGTGAAGGGGACACAGTGTCATTTTTGTGTCCATGGCAATGTTAACATTTATTCATATATTCTCACAGAACCAGCTGCGAAGTTTTCAACATGGCTGAAGCGGCAGGAACTAGCTCTCAAACAGAAACGAGCCAGCAAGTGGTGGACTTAGACAGTTTACCCGTTTTGCCTGAGACAAATGAAAAACCAGAAGAATTGCAGGCCATCAAAATCATACCTATTGCGGACCCGCCCAGTGGCCATACCATGCCTGTAGGAAAAGCTTCCCACTGGTTTAGTGAAGTGGCAGGACCCTTGGGAGAAGGAACATACCTATGGGAATCAGAGTTGGACTTCAATGGGAAGCAAGGTAAATACCATTTCTTTACAAGAGAATTCGAGAAGTTACAAAATGTAGAAGGTCTACGTTCGATATGGGAGAAGGCAGGATTGGATGCATATTTCAGTGCACGGCTCCCAAAGCCTGACTTCATGCGATGCTACTATCTCATCAACACCTTGACTCCAAACAAGAACCCAAAAGGTGCAAGCTCATTTGTGATTCCATCTCTGACAAAGGGGAATGAGCTCAAGAGGTTCAGGCTATCAAACAACTTGGTGAGAGAGGCTCTGGATATGCGCGGAATGCATATTCCTACAGAGAAGGAAACCCTAGTACCGGATTACATGAAGAATCGAAGTCTCACCAAACTCAAGGACATGGTGTCCATGACGCCTAATATTGCAATACACCTCGCATGTGCATGCAACACTTTGCTTTTCCTGCACAAGATAGATTCACCATGCCGCCCAAAAAGATTTGGTTTAGTTTGTATCTAGCAGAGACACAGAGCCTCACCATCAACTTACCCCACTGGATAATTGATCAGATACACCTAGCTCACAAACGATGGCCGCGGAAACAGGTTTTATATGGTTGCTGTGCTCTGACGAGAATCATTTATAGGTGTTTGGCCTATGACATCCCTATTCAACGGGCCCTAATGTGGAATCGGGTAGAGCAGTTTAGAGGCAGGACATCCACTGGACCCCCTTCTAAGAAGATGAGAGGCACTGTCCAAGTCCCATGTGCTCAACCACGTGGAGCCACCCTAACACCAGACGTCACCCCTCCACCCCGAAGAGTCCGACCATTCACACTCCGACTTCCAAGATGCAGCACCGATGGTTCCACCTTGATATTCCCTCCTATCCCAACCGATCTTGAATTTCCCAGTGGTGCACCTTTGGAAGAACTCACTAATGAAGATTTCGAACAATTATTACAAGATGTAGAGCTGGAGGCAGAAGAGGCACAACAAGTAGAGAACGTGCAAACGCAGGCCACAACCTCCCAAGCACCTGTCACCACAGTTGAAGTGGATGAAGAGGATGATGGAGATGAAGAACAAGAGGAAGATGAGGAGGATTATGATCAAGAGCATCAAGAGGAGCAACAAGAAGTGCCAGAACTTGTAGGTGCACCAGCATATACAGCTCAACTACAAAGGTTATACGACACAATCAAAGTAGTACAAGAAAGGCATCAACTCTCTCTCGTATCAGGTCAAGCTTTGATGCAAGAAATGCTATCAGATGAGGGGGTGGACCAACATTTCATTGACACCCTCAAATTAGTGTCAGAATCTTTAGGAGTTGCGGAGGCTGTCCACACTGCAATTCGCCAGTCCATGAGGTATGACAAACGCAGAGTTGACACATTACCACGAGCAGGTAAGACTATCAGGATACCCGTCACAGAACAAGAAGCACCCATTGAAACCACAGCTACCCCCACAACCACCACTGACCTCTCTGCTGAAACCTTCGTTCAGACATCACCCATCTCACCCCAGCATCCTCCATCACCACCTTCTCCACCCCCACCACCACCTCCCACCATGGAAGAAACGATAGTCATCACCTCTACCTCCACTTATAACCCATCCTCATTCACATCATTCTCATTTCGAGAACCCACCTCACAAGAAATCCTCTTCTCATTCGTCACCAATCCCTTGTACACTTCAACCCTTCTATCCTCCGAACCCATAACTGGCCATCCCATAATTCCAAGTGTGGTTGGAAACTCGGCACCCACCGAAGGCACCCTGTGTTTCCCATCCTATCCCCCAATACGGGTACCTCCATTCCATGACCCTCACTTCCCATCTGGCCCCTACACCTCTTTCAACCTGACCGCACCACCCCAATACCCGTCCTGTGTGGAGCAGTTCATCCGCTCTCCAATGTTTCAGAGGCACATTTCTCCGATGTTCGCAACGACATCAATTTACACGAACACCACACTCACTTCACCTACCATACCCACCTACATGGTAGCCCCTGTACACACCACCTTGTCTGACCCAATGGACATTTCACCAACCACAGCACCTCTCCCCACGATTCCACCATCTTCCCCTCCCTTACCCCCCACCTCACCACTCACATCATTGGCACACACAGCATTCACTAACCCCCTACCCAATCCCACCTCCCCTGCAATTCAAACTTTTCCCCTTGCATCTCATAATGTAAATAGCATGTTCAACACATTACTTCAGTGTACACATCAACTACAACAAGAATACCATCAATTGGAAGAACGCACTGCTGCCCTCCAGGCAGAATCTCAACGTCTGCAAGCTAGAGTCACCACTCTTGAAGCTGATTACCAAACGCTCCTAACCGAGCATACCACCTTACAGCAGGCTCACTCCGAATTGGAATCAAAGACACCAACAGTAGATGATCAAGCAGTCAAGGAACTAGAAACAGTGCTCCAAGCGCAAATGATATCTAATGCTACACTCAGACGCAACCTTGGGCTATTAAGGAAGCATATGGCAGCAGCACTAGAAGAGAACAAGAGGCTTCAACAACAAAACCAAGACAACTTTGAAGCGGCTATGGAAGGAACTGCAGGAGCAAACATTAGCCCTACCAAGTATAGAGCTGTACCATCGGAAGACATTCGCATCTTACTGGAGGAGCATGCAAATTTCTTGGAGTCATATGAAAAGTTAGAGACTGAATGTGCAGACCTAAAGAAACAGATAGCCAGTGCCCCCACAGCTCAACAGGAGCCGGTAGTCTTGCAACACTCTCCAGAAGAATTAGAGACCCTCCGGAAACAGGTGACCGAACTCCAAGCGCGTCTCTTACCATATGAAAGGCCACCCTCGCCAACTGAAGAACCAGAACCTGAAACAGTGGTGGAAATCCTCGTCGATGACAGCTATGAAGAGCCATATGAGCCGATGCCGACACCCGGTGGTCGAACTACAGAGGAAGGACAAGACACTTTAGAAATTCAAGTTCCAGATTGGGTCAAAAGGGTCGAGAAAGTGGGTAAGACACATGATGATCGTGTGGCCGTGCAAATGCAATCTCTCACAAATCTGGAAGAAACTGTCCTTCGGTCTTCTTACTTTCAAAATCTATCCCATCAACGGTTAATCACAACATCAGAGTCGCAATACATGCCGTATTTTGTCTTGCTACATGATTATAATGCAGAAGTCAAGAGACATACAGGGAAGGAGCCCACATTCGCCACTCAATTTGAGCTAGAGGATTTACCGACTAATGCACGTGCTGGCTCGATCTTCCAACCTAATTGGCGTGCACGTCTACTAACCGATTACCCGGAGATGATGAGCACTTGGGCAACCATGCCACTGTATATCAAGTATAATCCATGTTATTGCCCAGTGGTACGTCATAGATCATGGCAAGCATTTGCGATCAAGGTACGCAACAATAAAGAATGCTCGGCTTGGGTTAACTATCCATATTTTGCTCCACCTCGAGGGACCCCAACCGTAGCCTACATGATATCAACAATTCGGCACTGGTCTACACGTCTAAATAATGTACCCGACATAGCAGCGAAAATGTGTATGAAAATATTCGAGCTCATGACCATTGTCTTCAAAACCTTTCGGAAGGTACAAGCTCCATATATCTCTGCCCCTGGATTCTCTCAAGGTAACAAGGATTTAGTCTACGACATGAGCCAGACTCCCTCAGTCACTATAATCTTTGCCTGGCATGCACGAATAAAGTACTTACCCGCATGCTTCAAGCAGACATTTGAGGAAATGTTCTCTACGGGATTCTGGCAATATCACTCAGAAATTTTCATTCCCAGACCCACACATTTGCTACATCTATTCGCAGTAGAACAAGCGATCCATGCAGATCAGTTACGTCTGCCACATCCGGACATTCCAGGACCAATTGATTGGGATCGTATGATGACAGACTTGGCCAGAGGACTACGCATACAAGAACATCAGCTTGCCACTCAGGTTGTGGAATATTACATCCAACACTCCTAGCAACAAGGGTCTGTCAGGGACGACAGACGCGAGAGAGGGGGGGTGTTGAGAGCAGTATGGGCACCCAAGGACTGAGGAGACAAGGAAGCCAGCGGAGAGATTTAGAGCAAGGCGAAGGATTAAGTAGACAAAGCAGTCGACGCAGATCTGGCAGATAGGCCTTCAAATTTTTCCAAAACAACATCTTTATAATAGTGATTTTTATCACTAACCATCATTGTAAATATCATTTCATATTTTTGTAGCTCCATTTTGTGCAAGCCAAGGAGTCCTTGAGCTTGAGGAGCTTTAGAAGTACCTACCTGTCAGTTTTCACATTTTTTAGACTTCGTTTGAACCTCCAAATAGGGTAGAGAACCTAATTTTTAACTAGGCCAGACACTAGGTCTGGACAAGGCCAAAACCTAGTAAAAAACTATAAAAAGAGCTAGAGAGCTCATTTTTGAGGTTAGCTTATAATTGAAATGAACTTGTAGTAGCTTTTTGAAATAAATCTAAGAACTCCATTGCTTCTCACTCTTTGTCTTGCCGTGTGTGCGCGTGTGTGTGTATGTGTGTGCATGTTTGTGTGCTTCTCACTCACGCACTTGTGCCTCCACTTGCTCGAGGTCTTCATACCATCCTCACGTCTTCCCGGATTGACATTAAAGGAGGTGCTACTCATCACTAAGCTACACAGTCTCTTAAGTATTTTTAAATGTCTTCTATTTTCTTCTATGTGTGAGAAGGCTCCGCACGATTGCGTTGAACTAGTGAGGATGTCTCATTGAGCTTGTGAGTAAACTCTACCATCATGATTCACTTGCATGCATATAATCCATACATATCCATACATATTTATTAGTTTCTGAAAGTGTATAAGAAACTCCAATATTGGACCATTCTTCCTTTCGAAACTGATTTATGTGTAAGGATTCCATCTATTCACGTCATGCATACATATCATCCAAAGAAGACTATGCATATGGATTAGAATTAGGAAGTGTTTAAGAAGCTCCTTCAATGGACCATTCTTCCTTCCAAATTTGATTCGTGTGTATGGTTCTCTTTCATTCTTATCATTCATGTTCATAAATCTAACTTGTACTCCTACATTTCCATTCCCATAAACATTTCAACATCTCTCTCTTCTCCATACTCAAAATTAATTTCACTTTCATGTCCTTAAACCTTCCAACATTCATTAGCTTCATACACCATGTGTGTGCCACGACCGGACCCGATCCACCCGGATTGCGATCACAATGAGGCCGATTCATAAAAAGGAGTATCCATGTTATTAAAAAAAAAAAAAAACATCATTAATTTTCAAGTTCATGTTGCTTTGTTTTTTTTTTCAAGTTCATTCTATTTTTTTTTCCATGCTTGTTTCATGCATGTTTTTTTCAGTCTTTGCATTGCATTGCATATCCATATCACTTGAGTCAAAAAAAGGGCAAATGATGATTTCTCTACTTGTGTAAAATTTTATCTTAAGTAGTAACTTATCTACCAAGAAATTGTTTATAATCTAGGATTGTGGAAAGATAGGGCATGTAGATTTGGAGGTTTATTTTGGTGACAAGACTTTCATATATAAACATGCATATGTATCGTGTATCGAAAGCATAATTGTTGAAATCCTAGCTCCTGCTACTGCATGTTTCTACATCCTTAGTCCATCTCACAGCACTTGTATCGGAGTTTAAACGACTGTTCTCCGTCATAAAAAATGGTTGTACCTTGTATCGGGGTTTAATTTTTCCTCGTAAAAAAAAAATAAAAAAAAATGCTACATGTTACCAAGAAGTTTACACTTTCTTCCACCCCAAAAAAGTGATCATAACCATAAAGTTGCCGAATCATCATCATCATCGAAAAAAAAAAAAAGAGCAAGCCAAAGGCATAGTAGAATAAATCACGGGCTATATAGGCAGATTTATGCATTAGTGGAGTTTAGTTAGATTTCCTTGCATGTTATTAGAGAAAGAGCATATTCATATTTATGTAGGAAAGGAGTTGATCTAAAATAAGCTAAAGATGAAAGATGTCTCTTGAAAATCCTAACTCTTTGTTTATAATCATATTTAAGGTAGATTGCTTTATGAAAAAGGTACAAAATTTTCTTCAAGATGAGAGGAACTGATGCTTAAAACGACTCAATACATCCACTTCCACTTCATATTGATGCTTGTTTTTTTTCTTTCTTGTTGCCAATGTTGCTTGTTCATTTGCATATATGTTGCCTATTTGTTCATGCATATTCATGTTGCCTGTTTCAATTCTTTTTTCATGCAAATTTTGCTTCATGTCACGTTACCTACTTATTCATGCATATAATCAATTTTCCTTCCATGTTTCTTATGTTGCCTATAAAAGAATTTGATGCCTGGAACATTTTGTTTTTCACAGATGCTAGAGTGGCGCTTCCGGAGGAATCGCAGGTTTAGTGGGGGTGAATGTCGTCGAGATTTTCTCTCCTCTCTCACTTGTGAAGGCCTACAAAAAATATATTTGGTGAAGGTAGCCAGAATTCCCCGAGAAGTCCAGGATGCATCAAGGATGTCAAAGGAAGGTCACATACAAAGTTTCAAAGAAATCAAGAAAGTCCATGGTAGCGGTCAAAGCTGGTCAAAGTTGGGAAATTAGGGCAAAAATTTCATTGTCACCAAATTAGATGAAAATCCATATACTTGTAAAGATTGTCAAAGGCAATCTATAGCCCAAATTTCAGCAGAAAATGGATTCTGTAGCACATTGATATGCTATGTTCATTTTGTAAAAATGTATTTTTTCTAGTTTGACCCTACAAATTCTTGTATAGAAATTTATGTTAGCCATATGGTTTGGCATGTATAAAGATCATATGTGGCTACATATTTGTACAAATTTTCAAGGCTATCAGAGCTTCCTAGAGACCTTAATGCCACCTTGCAAGCTTCCAAATGTAGTCAAACTTGTACAAGGGAGATTTAGATGGGAGTTTTTTCTGCATATTCCTGAAGGAGATCTTTGGAAACATAGTCCTACAAAGTTTCATCTTCATCAAAGCCTATTTGGAGGGTCAAAGAGTACAAAGTCCAGTTTTCAGGATCATCGCAGTTTTCTAGTTTAAGCAAATTGAAGGGTTGAAGGGCCACCACATGGCGAAAGCTGATTGAGCCATGTTGTACGATCAAGATGAGCTCAAATTCAAGGGTGGAGATGCACTTATGCTTAAAGCAAGGAGGATCCACAAGTTTTTCCATAAAAGAAGACTTTTTTTTACAATCAAAGATCAATAATGCAGTGTTTCTCCAAAAATAGTGGCTTATCTTATCCGAATTGATGTCAGCACTGATCCGACGGTCCAGATCATCCCGAGATCCAATGGTGGAGAATGAGGGGGCCTAAATTTCACTCCTTTACACTAGATTTGATAGAAAGAACAATTCCAAGCCATTGATTTGATTAATCAAATGGTTGTAATCGAAAGTAGTGATCCTAGAGTTGAGAGTTGATTTCTCTAGATCCAAGGGCCCAAATTCATTCAAAAACCTATATAAACCCCCCTCCAAACTTCTAGAGCATCATTGTTAGGCATCCATAGGGCTCATGCTAGCTTACGGTTTCCTTGAGACGATCACCCTCGGTTGAGCGAGTGAGGATCCAAGGTGAGCTAGTATGAGTATAGAACCTAGTTTCAAATTTAAGTTAGAACTCCAATCTAGGATAGGCTCTTGAAACCAGCATCTCTATCTTGACTCACCCTCGGTGGAGCGTGTGAGTGAGTTAGAGCTGATTTTAATGAGTCTTAGACTTCTTTAGTTAGACGTTACGAGCCTAGACAGACATAGGGTCACTGGAGTGGAACTCACCTTCTTACGTGTGACATTCGGTTGAACTGTCATGGTTTGAGGGTCGGAACCACCTTTGATCAGTAGACTGCTTAGCATGATGTACCACGACGATATTTTACATGTAACTTAATTCAAATTCTTTTAATTCATGTCACTTGTCACTTATCTCTTCTCGCATGTCTCTCAGTCTCTTAAGTATTTTTAAATGTCTTCTATTTTCTTCTATGTGTGAGAAGGCTCCGCACGATTGCGTTGAACCAGTGAGGATGTCTCATTGAGCTTGTGAGTAAACTCTACCATCATGATTCACTTGCATGCATATAATCCATACATATCCATACATATTTATTAGTTTCTGAAAGTGTATAAGAAGCTCCAATATTGGACCATTCTTCCTTTCGAAACTGATTTATGTGTAAGGATTCCATCTATTCACGTCATGCATACATATCATCCAAAGAAGACTATGCATATGGATTAGAATTAGGAAGTGTTTAAGAAGCTCCTTCAATGGACCATTCTTCCTTCCAAATTTGATTCGTGTGTATGGTTCTCTTTCATTCTTATCATTCATGTTCATAAATCTAACTTGCACTCCTACATTTCCATTCCCATAAACATTTCAACATCTCTCTCTTCTCCATACTCAAAATTAATTTCACTTTCATGTCCTTAAACCTTCCAACATTCATTAGCTTCATACACCCTGTGTGTGCCACGACCGGACCCGATCCACCCGGATTGCGATCACCTCCAAACCGGTCCCAAGTATTGAGGGTCACCTGAAAGCTGACAAGAAGGAAGGTTGTTAGAAGGTCCCCCAGTCCACTATCTTCAACATCATTAGTCAAGAGCATGGCGGGTGAGGTAGACTTGGAAACTTTACTCTCTAGATTAAATATAAAGTTTCCTTCTTTCAAAGGCCTAGCTCAGGAGGATTCGGATGAACACATTAGAAGGTTCTTGGCACTATGTAAGACTAGAGGCCTAATGGGTAGGGAGGATGCCTTTTTGATTCTCTTCCCTGCCACATTAGAGGGATTAGCTGATAAGTGGTTCAGCCAGTTTGCTGAAAACCATTTTACCACTTGGGATGTGATGAAAGATGCTTTTAAAAATCAGTTCCAGCATGGCAACACTGCGGAGATTATCATAGAAGAGCTAGAAAATTTAAGATTAGGTCCAGGAGAAAAGTTCCCAGAGTTTGTGACTCGGGCCAAAGCACTAATGGCTAAATTGCCAGATCCACCACACGATTTTTTTGTCAAGAAATGGTTGGCTAAGCCCCTACCAGTGGCCACCCAATGCAAAATAAAGGATTTAGTGCTACCTACAACCTCCATAGAGGAGTTCATCAGCACAGCCACACGCTTGGAGCAGATAAGGTACCAGTATGGAGCAACTTCTTCCCAACCAACATATGGTACAGAAATGGAGGATCCAGTGATACAACTAAGGAAAGAGTTGGAGGGCTTAAAAAGAAATAAGCCCTACAAAGAGGAGGAGAATGATGTTGCTCAGTTGAGAAGGGAGATTGAAGCTCTAAAGCTCCAAAAGGAGGAGGAGGCCCAGGTAGAGGAATTGGCTCAGCTGCGACAGGAGTTGCAAGAGCTCAAAGGAGGTGGCATCAAGAGTGGACTTTGGTGTTCCATGTGCAGCAAGCAAGGTCACATAGTAAGTGAATGTCCTCTGTTAAGTGTGACTTGTCAATTATGCAGGAAAGTTGGCCATGAGGCCCATGAATGCCAATCAAGAGGAATGCCTGCAACGACATATTGGACACAAGGAGGACCCCCAACACTAGCAAATGTGATGGCTGCGACACCAAATCAAGGTAACAACTATAATCCTAGACAGAGGAATAACTTTGGAAATGGACCTAGGAGGCCAATCATTTGTTTCAGATGTGGAGAATGCGGGCACTATCAAAGTAGGTGCACCCTACCAGAAAATGCCCCTCCTTGCAGGAACTGCTTGGACGCAAGAGACCATTATACAAATTGTTGTCCTAAGAATCAAGCCTCTTCCTCCGGGCCCTATATTCAAATGATTTCTATGCACAAGGAAGAAGTGTGTGATCCAGTCAATGAGCCATCTCCATCTACTAGGGTGGTGTAATTAGAAGAAATAGAATCTTTGACTGTGCAGACAAGAAGCAAGGGGAAGGCTCAAGCAGACATAGGACAAGGGTCAAAGATTAAGGAATGGAATCAAGACAGAGAACCATCTGAAGATAAAACCACCACAGGTGCAGATACAAAGCAAAAAGAAGATCTCATATGCACTAGTGATGCCATTGGTCATGCCTTCAACAGGGCTCATGAGGAGTTTGATAAGTCAACTGAAGCCCATGATCTCAAGGAATCAGAGGCTTCAAAACTACTCAAGTCCATGAAAAAGGAGGTTAGTATTTTTTATCTAATAAAGATGGATGGGAAATTCAGGTCAGAGTTATTGCAGATAATTGATGAAGCTTCCACTACAAGTTTGGTGGCAAAGACTGCGGTTTTACATAAAGGAAAAATTGTAGGGGAAGCACCCCTTACAGATTATAAAAGTCCTCGGCTGACAGTATCTATCAAAGGTCATGAATTTCAAGGAGTTATTGTGGATGGTGGTTCTGGCATTAACTTGATGCCTGAACATACAATGAAAAAGATTGGACTCCACCCTTCAAGGCTTGCAAATTTCACTGTTACTTTGGCAGATCAGAGCAAAATAAGGCCCAAAAGTTCCACTTGAAGTACAAGGTAATCTATTCATTCTAGATTTTGTAGTTTTAAGATTGCCCCAGGTTGAAGGAGGATTTTCCCTCTTAATTGGAAGACCATGGCTGAGGCATGCAAGTATCATTCATGATTGGGGCAAGGACACTATGTGGGTACAAAAGAAAGGGCAAGAGCTGACACAGATTCATTTAGAAGAGGGCCCAGATAATCAAGGAAACACTAGCATGATGCAAACAGTTGGCATCTGCATGGAAACAGAATCGGAGGATCAACCCCAAATAGATTTCGAGAAAGAAGAGGATATTCTAAATTGGCTCCAAGCATGCAACTCTTCCTCTTGTTTTGGAATTTTCTTAATAATTCTTGCAAGACTGAAGTCTATGATGAAGATAAGGAAAAAGTCCAGGTTGATGGATTGGGAGAGCCCATCACAGACCATAGAAGGGGCAGGAAGACACCCCTCAAATATAACTTGGAGGAGGATATGGCAACCACGGATAAAGAGGTTACTAAAGCTAAAGGCAAGGTAAAAAATTCTAGTGAAGAATGTTCTTTCCCAATTCAAGAAATCCCTGCAGGATGGATGCAGGACAAGGAGGAACACATTGAAGTCCAAAATACACCTGCTTATGAAGCAATGCACACAAATCTAGTAGAAGAAGACAAGGAAGAAGATGAGCACGAAGATAATATGGTAGAGAGAAATCCTGTCCAAGAAATACAATTAGGCACTCAAGACAATAATCGGCCAGTTTTGGTGGCCACTTGGTTGTGGAACCACCTAGGGCTCCTTGAAAAGGTAAAATCATTCTTGACCCATTATACAGATGTTTTTGTCTAGCATTATAAAGACTTAGAAGGAGTGCCTGCAACTTATGGAGAGCACAGAATCCCTCTAGTTGATGGAGCCAAACCCATAAGAGGGAAGAGTTATAGACTTAATCCAAAATATGCTGAAGCTGTCTATGTGGAAATACAGAAGATGGAGGATGCAGGAATCATCATTCCTGTAGAACACTCAGAGTGGCTCTCACCTATGGTTATAGTACCAAAGAAGAATACTAATAAAATCAGAATTTGTGTTGACTTTAGAGCACTTAACAAGGTGACCATTCCAGATGGGTTCCCAATGCCTTTTGCAGAGCAGGTCATTGAAGAAGTGGCTGGGCATGCATTATATAGCTTTATGGATGGATTTAGTGGCTATAATCAAATATCAATACACCCAGAGGATCGTGAAAAGACTGCTTTTATCACACCTTGGGGAACATATGTGTATGTAAAAATGCCATTTTGGCTTAGAAATGCTCCAGCCACCTTTAACAGAACGGTCAATCTCATTTTTGGCCCCCTATTGTTGGAATCACTTAGAATCTTCATGGATGACTTCTCTTCATTTTCAGGTTCTCACAAAGAAACTCCTCTAGATTGTTTGGACCATCACTTGAGGCAGCTGCAGAATGTTTTCAAAAGATGCAGGGAGACTAAGCTAAAGCTCAATCCAAATAAATGTCATTTCCTTGTGACAGAAGGAACTCTCTTAGGACATGTGGTGTCGGCTAAAGGTATGGCCCCAGATCCTGACAAAATCATTTCTATATTAAAGTTGCCTAAACCTAAATCCCCTAAAGAGATTCAGAGTTTCTTGGGGCATACTGGATACCATAGAAGATTTATAAAAATGTATGCAGAGATAGCCAGACCACTGGCTAGACTTACAGGTAAGGAAGTACCCTTTAAATGGGAAGAAGAGGAGGAAAAAGCATATCAAACATTACGGTCAAGGTTAGTGTTTGCTGCTATTTTGATCACACCTGAGTGGTCAAAAATCTTTCATATACATGTAGATGCCAGTGCCTATGCAGTGGGGGCAGTTTTGACCCAACCCAGTGAAGAATTTAAAGTGGACAGACCAATTCAATATGCCAGTAGAATCTTGACCAAGGCTGAAAGGAATTACAGTACTACAGAAAGGGAAGCCCTAGCAATGGTCTTTGCTGTCCAAAAATTCCGTCATTACTTACTGGGAGTAAAATTTATTATTATAACAGATCACCAACCACTAAAATACCTACTCAACAAACCACACGCCACTGGTAGAATATGGAGGTGGTTATTGTTGTTCCAAGAGTTTGATTTTTCTATAGTCCATAAACCAGGTAAAGAAAATGTTATGGCGGATCACCTATCCAGAATCAATATGATGAATCAAACTAGTGGAATCAATGATGATTTTCTAGATGCTCATCTGTTTGCTGTACAAGCTCAAGGTTGGTATTATGATATCAAAAATTTCATTAAAACTGGGTTGTATCCAGAAAAGGCTAGTGCTGTGCAAAAGAAGAGACTGCTAATCAAGAGTAGACCATATACCTTCATTGAAGATAAATTGTATAGACAGGGCAAGGATGACAGGTTTAGGAAGTGTTTGGAAGAAGAAGAAGTGAGGGAAGTCCTTCACTCTGCACATGAAGGAACAGGTGGTGGGCACCTTCCAGGGCATATTATGAGTCAGAGGATACTGGATGCTGGTCTATGGTGGCCTACACTATTTAAGGATGCAGATGAATGGGGAAAGGCATGTGACATTTGCCAGAGGTGTGGACCTAAGCCAACAAAGCAGAGGCATAACCCCTTGATTGTTTCCACTTCCTGGCAACCATTTGAGAAGTGGGGGCTAGATTTTGTAGGGCCCATCTACCCTCCCACAATTCCAAAAAGAGAAAAATATCTCTTGATAGCTACAGATTATGCGACAAAGTGGGCTGAAGCTATTGCCTCCCCCAATTGCACTGCCCAAACTGTTGCTGATTTCATTTATAGTAGCATCATTTGCAGGTTTGGATGTCCACTTGAAATTTGTACAGATCAAGGTACCCATTTTGTCAATAAGGTCCTGTAGGAAATTTTCAACAGGTATAGAATTCTACATAGGACCTCTTGTGCTTACTATCCAAGAGCCAATGGACAGGCTGAATCGACAAATAAGGTTTTAATCTCAATGTTAAGGAAGGAGTGTATGTTACAACCCACTTCCTGGGGCATTGCTTATCAAGGTACCCTATGGGCATACAGGTTAGCTTACAAAGAGGCCACAGGATATTCTCCATTCCAACTGGTTTATGGCATATTGCCCATTGAGCCCTTTGAATTTTTACATGGATCACCTAAGATAGCATTCATGCAGGGCAAGAAAGCCTGTGATGTCTCTCAGAGGCTCGGAGCACTACATAAAGTGGAGGAGATTCACCTACTAGCAACAAAACAATTGATAGAAACCCAGATGAAGAGAAAGGAGGCACATGATCGCCATCTGTGGACCAATAACATAGTACGAGGCATGTTAGTTCTTCTCCATAGACCTCATCTTCATACTCAATTGAGAGGAAAATGGCTTCCACACTGGGAAGGGCCTTATCGAGTGAAAACAATGCTAAATTGGGGTGCTGTGGAGTTAGAGACGCTGAAAGGAGAGGCCTTGCCACTAGTCAACATTTCAAGGCTCAAGGCCTACCATCAACACACTTGAAGAAGTATGGATCACCTGGAAATGCCAAATCTGTCCAGGTTGTAAATAGCTTTCACATCTTCTTCTGCTCAGTTTTAGTAGTTTTCTTTATCAATTTCATACTTGTTCCTTGGGTTTTTAGCAAACCGAGCTGGCATTTCATAACCGCTGCAAAAGTAGAAGTTTTGGGTATTTTTGGACATTTTTCTAGCATTTTTAGCATTTCTTATCCCTTTCCGATGTAATTTTCTTGCCAACTAGGAGGAATAAATGGAGGCTCTCTGTGGTTTGATGAAGGATATTTGGCCTAACCCTGTAGAAAATTTCATGGAAATTTTATCAGAATTATTCTGGCCATTTTTTGGCATTTTTTTAGATTTTTCCTTCATTTTTACCTATTTTTGGCTTATTTTCCCAAAAAAAAGGCCCTTCAGGTCTATTTTTTATTTTTTGCCCAAAAAAAAAAAAATCCCCCCCCCCCCCCCTCCCTCTATAAAAGCACAATCTTCCCTTCATGAACCACACACACGGATCGGCGTTTACAGGTATTTTATTTTTTATTTTTTTATTTTTTTCATTTTCTAATTTCCTTTTTATTTGTTATCTATTTTTTTATTTTATTTTTTTATTATTTTTTTATTTTATTTATTATATTTTTATTATTATTATTATTTTTATTATTCTTTTCTTTTATTATTCTTTTATATATACTTCTTTTTTTTATCTTGGTTTCTTTTTCCTCTTAAATTTTCTCTTCTTTATCCATTTGTAATTACTACTGTCGACCTCCGTTTTTGCCATTTTAGCAGTCGTTTTTAGGATAATTGAACATGCCGAACCCAAATGTTGGGTTATGCACTCTCGTTTTGGATGTTTTTCTTCTGTTTTATATATGTTCGCTATAGAGTCCATTCTTAGAACCCTGATCTATGTGGTTGCAGTACTGTTGTGCCGCGTTCTCGATCTGTATCTATGGCGTCTTCCGCTCCCCAGCAGGATTCATCCATGGCTACCGAGGCATATTCAGAGCTCGCTCCTTCCGCCTTGGCCTTCGGTCCTTTCCATCCCGAGGTAGGCCCCCTATTGCCTCTGGCCCCCTCCCGGTCAGCCCCTTTGGCCTCCACCCCGACCGTCCCTATCGCCACCCTACACCCCGCCCCTCGGGCCCCCCTCCCCTCCATAGTCCACCCCATCCCTCGCGCACCAGTACCACGCCCTACTACCCCTTCCACCCCTACCCATTTACAGGGTAGTCAGCCTTTCGCGGTGTCCCTTCCGTGCCTCTCCATATCTGGTTCCTCGTTACATAGCCCCGGCCCTCTTCCCCTAGCTTCCCATCTTCCCGTTGCAGCGCCTTCCACATCCGTGCCAACGCTCTCCGATGGTTCTAGTGGCCACCCCGCACGCAGTTCCGGTAGTCATTCCACATCTCCTGTTCCCCGTCCACCATCGTCATCCATCGTTGACCATCGCGACCCATCTTCGACCCTATCCATCCGCCTGCATTTAGCCTTGCCTCCCATCCCGCTCTTTGATGTCCTTCCCGAGGGTTGCCTCCGTCAGGCCGGTCTTTGGCGATTGGCCTCCCTCCTCTTATCCGAGGCGGAGGGGTCCGATATTCGCACAACGCTGCTTGACTTCCCTCATTTCCCATCCGGTTCGCTGACCCCTGCGGTCATAGCTGCCGGCATAGGTTCTAGCATACATTCGTTTCATGCTCCCCAGTCCATTTACTCGGGGTTATCTCGGGAAGAGACCATAGCTTTCTGCATTTCATTATATGGCGTTGATGCCATGCCCACCCACTACCAGCTCGCTGTCCTTCATTCGTTCATTTTCTTTTTCTTATTTCGTAGTCCCTCCTCAGACCTTCCGTTGCATGATATTCATATAGCTGACCCCCTCTTCTGTTTTTACATGGCCACCCATTTCCATATGGCACTCTCATGTTCCATTCATTCCTCCTGCGCTCTCGCCGATTCCATGATGCCCTCCACCGCGGCACCCGTTCGTTCTCCGTTTATTCTGCCCCAGTGTTGGCTTGGCTCTTTCATCTGCGTGGTACACAACTCATAGCATCCAGCCGTAGTCTTGACCCCTCCCATCCTCCACCTTCTATTGACCATTCTTCCCGTCCCCCTCCTCCGCCGCCCGTTGTCGTGCCCACCGCCCCTAGCACTCTTCCGCAGGCATCTGTTTCCATCGCCGCCTCCACTCCCCCTCCAGCTCGCAGAGTCCGTACATGTTTGATGGATTCCTTTCCTACCCCTATCCCTGCCTCGCCCATTCATTTCCACCCCTCGACAGCTGCCTCCCAGCCTCCTCCCTCTCCCGCCATATCCATTGAGTCCGCTTCCACCTCCCATCCTCATCCCTCACCCCCTGCTTCTCCCACTTACCCCCAGCCTACCCCGGCCCCACCCCCACCACCACCCGCAGCGCAGCCTTCCGTCCCGCAGCCTTCCATCCCTGATAGCCTCGACGACGACCCACCATTTTTGGGCCTACTTCGTGATGCGAGCCTCGTCGCGAGTGATGGCGCCGACGCTGCCCGTCTCTCCCTTGATTCTGTCTCAGCGACAGCTGCACTTCACCAGCAGTATGCTCTGATGATCAATCGCATTCGTGCTATTGCCGCGGCTCAGTGGCAGACGTCGCGGGATGCGTTGCGGGCCATGCAGCAGGACCGGGACCGGTATCGAGATGAGGCTGATGCTGCGACTCGCGCTCTCATGGAGATCCGCTAGCGTGCGTCATTAGGCATTTGTGATAGTCCTGCGTGTCGGTTGGTCCGCCAAGAGCGCGATCACCTCCGCAGGTACAGGAGCAGGATTGCTGCATGGACTGAGGAGGCAGCCATCATTCCTCCCGCCTCACCCGACTTACCTCTACCTCGGGACGATGTTCCTCCTGGGGAGAGGCCTCCTTCCCCGCCGATGCCATAGTCATACGTTCCGTGTCTATCCACTAGGTTCTAGGTATTCACACATACTTGAGTTTCCAGAGTTTCATTGGCTTTACCCTAGCCTCATTTTGTTGTTGAGGCTCGGTGTAGGATGCATCTACTTATCCCTTTTGGTTATTTTGCCATTCATTAGCTCATCATTTCTTTCTGCTAGACAGATCTTTGCCAGTCCTTGGCACTTCATGTACTTACCATGGACAGTTGTTTCCTTGTTCCTTTCTGCTTTTATATGAGATTCTGGTTCAATGTTCATTGTGTGTTCATTGTGCACTCTCTGGTTGATTATTGGTTGTTTTATTATTATGACTGTGTACAGGTTGGTCTCTCTCTGGTTGGGTTTTTCTTTCATTGCCACCCTCCATATAATTCTGTCTCCCTCTTTGCTCTTTTCCCCCTCTTCCCCACCCCGCCCCCACACCCCATCATTTCCCCCCTTCCCCTCTTCCCCACCCCGTCCCCCCTCCACAACCTTTCCCCGCCCCACATTGTTGAGTACTCTCTGGTGCTTTCTCCGATGCTCTTGATGGTCTTGGTTGCTGCTCAGATGTCCTATTAAAGTTTTTGCAGCTCTCTTATCATGGTGTCCTATATGCTCTGAGTTTGGCTGTAGCTCTCCGGGACGGACAGCACATTAGGTGGTGGGCAACTGTTGAGCCCATAAAAGTCAAGTTGGTCAAAGTCAATTGCAATCAAAGTCAAAGGTCAAAGTCAACAGGTCAAAGTCAACAAGGTCAAGGTCAAAGTCAACAGGTGCAGAGTCAAAGTGCTAAAGTGCAGGTGTCAAAGTGAACAGGTGGTGCACAATTAATTGTCCACAAAGGGTAAATTGGAGAAAGTGGGTTGCAGAGGTATTTTCTCTAATTTCCCTAAGGTTCAAAGTGTGTTTTAAAGTGTTTTGGAAGGTTCAGGTGAAACCCCCCTTATGTGCAAAAGTGAAGACTTAAAAGGAAATGTGAAGGCATGTGAAGCGGCAGCAGGTACGCACAGGTGAAAGTATGGCCCCCCCATTAAAATTTTGGTTTTATTCTAAAGTCACTACAGGACAAAGCAGTGAGTCGTTGGCTGCCACTTGTGAGGACAATCTTTGGACATCAAAGTGAGCACCAAGATACCATTGCAGTTAGGAGCGTACGTGATCGACACACTCAAATGAAGGCAAGGTCTATTCTTGGACCAATCTTAGAGTAAGCAAGAGAGCATAGTCTAAGGAAGCAAGAGAGAGAAGTGTAGGAGTCACCAGTGCGCGACACAGAGAAGTGGAAGTGAAGGAGTGCATGGAGAGTGACTAAGGGATTGTGCAGAGAGTGCTAAGCTAGTCCCCCCAAGTATCTCAAGGTCCCATTGCAGTGTGCGCGTGCCGACAGAAGGTATTCACTCCTCCCCCTTTGTGGAAGCTTGGTGCAAGGTGTGCACAAGGATAAGCTTGAAGCAGGTGGAGGTCTGGTGCAGAGGAGGCCGGCGGCAAGAAGACTTTGGGATATTTGGTATTTTGTAATTGGGCACTCTGTGGGATTGTGCACAGAGGTATTGGCTTGTCTTGTACTTCAAACATTGTAATTGTCTTACTGTAATCAATTGGCAGAAGCTTCCAGGTGTATTTTCTCTTCTTGTTTCTTCCCTTTTCTCCTACAAACCCTAAAACTCCTTCTTGTCTAAGAATCCCCCAACATATCCATATAGACTTCTCACTTGAAGGTACGCTTGCATCCTTAGTGACCATGATGAGTAGTTGTTCCTATCCAATTTGGTAATGAAGGATGGAAATCCATCTCCCATCTTGATTGTTGTTGCTCTGATACCACTATTGGAGGAGATGGTGGATAGTCACAAGAGATGAAGTGGCGTAGCTTGATCTTGCTTCACACGTGCTAAGAATGATGCTTGGAGAGTGTATTAGGCATCTTCAGCTATCTAATGATCATAAATAATCACATATGTTGCTTGGAAGATGATCCACTACTTGAAGGATCAAAACAAATAGGTTGGAAGATAGTGCAAGATAAAAAACTTGCTATTTTAGTTCATAGATATGTCTAGTGTTTTGAAAAATTCTTTGAGCATAGCAACAATTGGCTTAGTTCCTTTTGCGGAACTCTAATTAACTTAATGAGCAAAAAATCATGAGTGATTTTAGAAAAAATGATGGACTACATGCAGAGAAATGTGTTTAGCAAATCATACTACCATCCCGACATTTTCGGGCTGTGATAGTCTGCAGACCAGTGAGTAAAGACAAGCTAATATATGAGGATCCCGAGATCCTTTGTTAATGAAACTTTTTAGAGTTGTAGTAGACACTATGATGAATCTACCATGCTTTAGATCATGGCAAATGATCAACTACACACAGAGAACAAGCTCTAACAAGATCACTATTCTGATGGAGTTATGATAGAGAAGTGACATGAGAATGTAATGATCATATATGTATTAAATCATATACAAATACAATGTCATTGGCAATAAACCATTGCTCAATGAGTGAGAAGTGAGTGAGCTATGAGATGAGCTCCTCTTCTCAATGAGAGTACATCAAAATGATCTCTGAACCTCGAGATACCCGTGGGTCTTTTAGATCCTCCTTTTAAAGTCATGCTTGGAGCCAAGCTTTGAATTCAAATTCAAACTTCCACCTAAAAGGTGAGTTCTAACATCTAGGATAGATTATCTCTTAATTCAACAACTAGAATGATTTGTAATTTAGCTCCTCCTAACTCCACATGGATACAATCCACTTTTACAAAAGTAAATGTGAAGTGAATTTACAAGAGGTTGAACATATGAAGCCTTCCAAGGGTTATGCCAATAATTTAAGCATAAGTGAGATAATCAAATATGTAGGCTCGGGCTTAATTGCACCAATTGTATTCGTACCTTAGAATACCAACATTTGGTATCGGAGCATACTTGACATATACCCTTAACAAGATGAGTGACTATAGACTTGAGAATGAAGACAAGCTTGAGGGCATATCTGACTATCCAATGGGGAGTGTTATCATGATGAATTTGTTAGTATCAAAGGACTAATGGAATATTGTCAATGACACTTATCCAAGGCTAAGAAAAGTTGGAGAAGATGTTGCTTCATCTTCTAGAAGACCTGCTATTCCTATTTCTGCTCAACAAAAGGTTAGTGAAGAAGAAGAAACTCTTTCATCATCAAGAGTCCATACTACTACTAGATTACTTCCTATAGAAGAGCAATCTAGATGGGATTCAAGGGATACTTTAGCACTTTCATATATTGCCATGGGATTCAAGAGGCATATTATAACCCAGATCAGGTTTTGCAGAACCTCTCATCAAGCTTGGTTGGAGTTAGAGAATCTCTATCAAAGTAGAAACCCTGCTAGGAAAGCTCATCTAAGGAGACAGCTAGCCAGCACAAGGATGAAAGTTGGTGAATCGGTTCAGACAAATATTTTGAAGCTTAAAGATTTATGAGATCAATTACTTAATGTTGGTGTCAACATTGCAAATGAAGATGTTGGAGACCTCTTGATCTCCAAAGGTTTGATCTATACTGATCTAAGAACACTTCTCTATCAGTTATGGATCAAACTTTACACAAATATTGTCTTCATTTATCTCAAAACTTCCACTAGCACTTCTTTGAGTGAAGAAATTCCTTCTTCAGAAAGTCTACTTCAGAAATTGACTTCAATACCTGCACATATCTTGAGATTTCTTCAAACCAATGATGCACAAATCTCCACACTACCTTTGCGCAATCATATCAACCATTAGTTCTTCAAAAGAATCATTAAAAATTTAATTTGATCCTTAAGTTCAAAGGTATGTCAAAAACTATCTTCCACAAATGGTGACTTTGACATGGTCAATTTCTTAAGTTGATTTCTCATAGCACAGATCTCGTTTTGGTAAATGCTTTTAGTCATAGCTTCCTTACCTTCTAACTTAGATTTTGAATGCTTAGTCATTAAAAACTTTACACTATGCACTGAGATCTAAGCAAAACATTGACACAGAAAAGTGCGCGACTCTGAGAAGTCTATCTGCAGATTCTACATACAAATGTTCCTATTGATCATTCTCACAGTAGGAAAGGAATTAGATCATAAAACTCTGAACATAGCTTCATTAGCTTCCAGATTAGATGTGTACAAAAGGATTTCTGAACCACATGATCAGACTGAGAGAAATCTACAAAATACTTGTCGCTATTTTTTGAAGATGACTCTCTTCACATCTATCTCTAAGACACTTGTCTTCAAATGACTCTTTTCCATATGTTTCATTACATCATTGACTTATATACATATGGTTCTAGACTTATCCCACGTCTATTACATTACTCCTTATCATCCTAAGGATTATCTCTACTCAGATTACAAGAATTTCCACGTGTAATGTACATATGTATACAAACTTCATTTATGAGATCTCTTCACTTTCTCAAGTGTCTTCTTCCACTTCAATCTGACCATGAGCTTGCTTCAAACTCTTTGTAATCACCAATTTGTGATTGTTGTGTTCCAACAGCCCCCCCTCAATCACTAATTGTTGTTGATGTATGAAACACCACAAGAAATGAATTAATGTGACACTAGAACACCTCTATGGACACCATTAACTCATTGCCACTCCAAACTTTGAGAAATGATAGCCTAAAGTGAGAACTTTGCTTCTACAGAAATTCCTAGTCACCGAAATGACATACCTTCAGTATTTTGCTAATTACTCCTAGCTCAAGTACTATTTCTCCATGACACTTTATAGGCTAAAACTAGAAGAGTAGAGCTTTCCAACAAGCTATCATATGCATCAAACGGACCTCTAGAACTCAAGTTATGGCCTTCAAAAGATGACCCTGTATGACCTTCCAAAACTGGAATTTTTTCTTGTTTTAGTAATCCTGGTGTCCAAAAATAAAAAATTCGATGCCTGGCATCGAATTTCAGTCCAAGTCGATGCCGGGCATCGACTTTGGGCTTTTTTTGGCTATTTTTCTGCACCAGAAACACTCTATTTTACACACACATGAAGAAGATGACTTATATGCTAGAAGTCGATGCCGGGCATCCATTTTATGCTGGAACTCGATGCCAGGCATCGAGTTGCTCCACAAACTTCATATTTTTAGAAGATTCAACAACAGTTAACACACAGAGAATGAAAAAATGACTTATCAGCCAAGATTCGATGCCAAGCATCGAATTGCTCAGAAAACTTGAACTTTTGAATTCATCACACAGTAGGCAAGCATGGAGATGATGGAGAGAGACTCATACACAGAACTTTACTCAGTTCTTTCTCATAACTATAAAAAACTCAGAAGTTTTACAGATGCTTTCTCACTCAGAGAATCCCGACTATACACAGTCGTATAAATGAACTCCTTCTTCTACTTCTTCTCTCTATTCTCTCTCGCCGCGTCAGTTGATACAAACTAACTTATATAGATTTTTGTATTCTCGTGATTTTAAAAAACTTCTAGAACTAAAGTGAACTAACTTTACAAATATGATACACTTGTGAATTTGTCCCTTCACATAGGCATGGGGTTTTCTTCCTAAGATTTGACCTTCAAATATATGTCTAATTAGTGAGTGTT
Organism: Ceratopteris richardii; assembly: GCA_020310875.1. Lineage (NCBI taxonomy): Eukaryota > Viridiplantae > Streptophyta > Polypodiopsida > Polypodiales > Pteridaceae > Ceratopteris > Ceratopteris richardii. Next base: position 39,152,155 of record CM035426.1, read on the forward strand.
TTTCCAACAGCTCCCCCTCAATCACTAATTGACATTCTCTGTTTCTTCATATCTTCTTCTTTTCTTTCACTCCTGCCATGCTTTTGAATCTGCTGGTCTTCACACCATCCAAGCTCTTTGTCATTATGTCTGCTATCTGATCTTTAGTAGAAATGTACTCCACTTCAATCTCCTTCTCCATTACCTTTTCTCTGAGAAAATGATACTGTATCTCTATGTGCTTTGTCCTTGCATGAAATACTGGATTTGCTGCAAGATAAAGTGAACTCATATTATCTCCATGTATTGTAGGTGTACCTTGATCAATGCCTAAGCTCATGAACAATGTCTGCATCCATATGACTTCCTTAGCTGCTTCCACAAGTCCTTTGTACTCTGCTTCAGTTGATGATAATGCTACTGTATGTTGTTTCTTTGAACACCAACTTACAAGCTTATCACCAATGTATATCATGTAACCATGAGTTGATCTCCTGTCATCTTGATTACCTGCCCAGTCTGAGTCACTGTAGGCTCTCAACTTCAAATCTGATGTAAAAGGATAATATAATCCTTCCTTTATAGTTCCTTTGATATATCTGAGAACTCTTTGACCTGCAATCCAATGTGGGTCCTTTGGACAATGCATGAATTGTGACAAAACTCCCACTGCATAACTAAGATCAGGTCTTGTTAGTGTAGCATAAATCAAACTACCCACAAGAGATTGATACTTCCTCATATCTTTGTATTCTGCACCATCATATTTACTGAGCTTGTGATTAACTTCAAGTGGAGTTGAAGCTTCTTTGCAATTTTCCATATCAAACTTCTTCAACAAGTTCAGAAGATACCTTTCTTGTGACACATATATGCCATGATCTGTATAAGTGACTTCCATTCCAAGAAAGTATGACAACCTTCCTAGATCACTGATCTTGAATTCTTTCTCAAGTAATCTCTTTACCTCCTTGATTCCTTCATCTGAAGTACCTGTGATTATAATGTCATCTACATAAATACAAATGTAGATTGTACCTTCCTCTGTTCTTCTGATAAGTAGACTTGGGTCTGCTTTTGAACTTTGATATCCAAGATCATTGAGATACTTCACCAGTCTATAGTTCCAAGCTCTTGGAGCTTGCTTCAATCCATACAATGCTCTTCTCAACCTGCAAACAAAATTTGGATACCTGGAATCTATAAACCCTTGAGGTTGTTCCATGTATACCTCATCTGATATGTATCCATTCAAGAATGCATTCTTTATATCCAATTGACTTAGAGTCCATCCTTTTGAAGCTGCAATAGCAATGATTGTCCTTATAGTTGACATCTTAGCTACAGGACTGAATGTCTCATCATAATCTATGCCATAGGTCTGGGCATAGCCTTTCACCACCAGTCTAGCTTTGTATCTGGCTATACTTCCATCTGCAAGCTTCTTCACTTTATAAACCCATTTATTTCCAATTACTTTCTTACCATTTGGTTTAGGAACAAGTTCCCATGTCTTGTTCTCTTCCAGTGCATTGAACTCTTCCTTCATTGCTTCTTCCCATTGCTTCTTACCTTTAGCTTCATCATAGTTCTGAGGTTCTTCATCGTCTTTGACCATATATGCATAGTTCTTCTGAGTTATGTAAGAAGTATCATAAGAATACCTTTCTGGTTGTCTTCTAGTCCTGCTTGACCTTCTTGGTTCACATTCTTCATAAGTTTCTGGATACACCTCTTCATCAAATATAGGAGCTTCTTCATTCCTTCTTGCTAATCCACTTCTGGATGTACTTGCTTGCATATAGTCTTCATCTCTATTTACCTGCACAATTGATTTTCCTTTCTCACATCTTCTTACCTCTTCTTCAAATTCTTCAGCTGTATGACTTTGATCTGCATACCAACTTTTTTGTTCATCAAATGTAACATCTCTAGAAACAAGAAATTGTTTTGTTAGAGGATTCCACAATCTGTAACCCATCTGCTTTTCATCATAACCAATGAACACATATTTTTCTGCCTTTGGTTCAAGTTTATGCCTAAGTTGTGATGGCACATAAGCATATGCAATTGATCCAAACACTCTACAATGATCTAGTGTTGGTTTCTTACCCCACCAAGCTTCATATGGAGTCATTCCATTCAGAGCTGCACATGGTAATCTATTCACAAGATATGTAGCTGTATTTACAGCCTCAGCCCAAAGATAATTTGGACAATTCTTCTCCTTTAGCATAGCTCTAGCAAACTCAACCAAAGTCCTGTTCCTTCTTTCTGCTACACCATTTTGTTGTGGTGTATACCTGCAAGTTATTTCTCTCTTAATACCTGCATTCCAAAGGTAATCATTGAACTCTTGGGAGAAATATTCTCCCCCTCCATCAGACCTCAGTCTTTTAAGCTTTTGACCTGTTACTCTCTCTGCATATGCATGAAAATGCTTGAAAGCTCCAAACACTTCTGATCTTTCCTTCAAAACATATAATGTTATCCATCTTGTAGCATCATCAATAAAAAGAACATAGTACCTTGAGCCACTGATAGATCCTTCTTTTGTTGGTCCCCATACATCTGTATGAATGAGCTCAAGTACTCCATCATGTTTGAATCCTTTCTTCTGAAATGGTAACCTGTGTGCTTTACCCATTTGACATGCTTCACATTTATAAACCATATGTTGACTTTGCACATTTGGTAATCCTAGTACAGACTGATTAGCAACCATAGCTTTAATTCCTCTTTCATTGAAATGACCTAATCTCTTATGCCAGAGATCAAGTTCTGTAATCACTGCTTCACCATGTGTGAGCAAAGCTTGACCAATGTTTCCTTGCACTCTTAAAGTAAAGAGTCTACCTTCTTTCTTACCAGAGACAATCTGATTATATCCATTCTCTGGATCTTCCACAAATACTCCTTCATTTGTAAACCTGACTTGAAAACCTTTTTCAACTATCTGTCCCACACTAATCAAGTTTTTAGGTATTGTAGGAACATACAAAACATTGGTTAGCAAATCTGCTCCACTCTTGCATTTCACTTTTCCAATTGAATGTACACTATGTCTTGTATTATCACCAGTTTGAACTGTGTGACTTGAAATACCTTTTTCCAATTCTGACATCAATTCTATGTTTCCTGACAAATGATTAGAACATCCAGAGTCAATGTAAAATACCTTTAGATCTTCTTTATCTGATGTGTTGATTGAGTTCATCATCAATGATGTATGACTTTCATTCTGTGTGTCATTTGCATAGTTGTAGTAGGTGGTGTTGTAGGATTGATTCTGTCCCCAACTTCTTCCTCCACCTCTACCATAGCCTCCTCTTTGACTTTGTCTACCTCTTTGGAAATTACTTTGATATCTTCCACCTCGACCTCTGCTATTGTTGTTTTGATTCTGGTTTGATCCTTGTTGGTTGTGCCAACAGTCATGAGCCAAATGATTACTCAATCCACAGATCCAGCAAGCCTTTTTGTTGTTATTTTGATTACCTCTTCCTCTTCCAAATCCTCTTGCTCTTCCTCTACCAGTGCCTTTACCTCTTGTATAATAAGCTTGAGAACTAGACTCACCTTCATCCTTTGCTTTACCTTTATCTCCTTTCTTCTTGTTCTTCATGTACATTGCAGAACTTTGTCCTTTATCTCCATCTCCCTTCAAGTCTTGCTCATATGTGAGCATCAAACCAAGCAACTGGTTCAAATCTGGAACATAATGATTTAATGAAAGTTCTGTTGATAAGACAAAAGGTTTCCACCTTTCATCCCCTCTCAAACCTGCAAGTAGCTGAGCAATCAATCTGTGATCTTCAACATCTTCATCTATGGATCCAAGACTATCTGCTAGATCCTTCATCTTAGTGACATAATCACTAATACTTTGACTTGGCTTCTTCTTGAATGTTGTAAACTCTGACCATAGACTTGCTTTCCTTGCTTTGGTAGTACTTTGGAAATGATACTCCAATGCATTCCATATATCTTCAGATGACTCCAATCCTCTGATGTGTGGTAGCAAATGATCAGAGATTGTATTGTAGATGTAGGCTTTTGCACTTGCATCCTTCTTCTGCCAATGCTTTAAAGCATCAAGTTCCTCTTTCTTTGGTCGGCTTTCATCTTCAAATACTGGCTTCTCTTCTTCACCTGTTACATATACCATGAGATCCTTACTCATAAGTAAGGCTTCCATTCTCATTACCCATGCGGGGTAATTATCTCTGTCCAGTTTGTCAATGGAGATATGATCTGCCATAGTTCTTTCCTTCTGCTGCAACCTGTGAGCTTAAAGGATAAAGAATAATACCTTTTGAAGTTCTTTGTGTATGAGGATACTTTTGAAGTAACCTTTTGATGCCTTGTGTCTTCAAATGCTTCACCTTTCAAACTTTAATGGAAAACTTTACAAAACTTCTCGTACCTTTGTCGTCTTCTGCTCTCGAGAATCTTTCTGCTCTGATACCACTTGTTGATGTATGAAACACCACAAGAAATGAATTAATGTGACACTAGAACACCTCTATGGACTCCATTAACTCATTGCCACTCCAAACTTTGAGAAATGATAGCCTAAAGTGAGAACTTTGCTTCTACAGAAATTCCTAGTCACCGAAATGACATACCTTCAGTATTTTGCTAATTACTCCTAGCTCAAGTACTATTTCTCCATGACACTTTATAGGCTAAAACTAGAAGAGTAGAGCTTTCCAACAAGCTATCATATGCATCAAACGGACCTCTAGAACTCAAGTTATGGCCTTCAAAAGATGACCCTGTATGACCTTCCAAAACTGGAATTTTTTCTTGTTTTAGTAATCCTGGTGTCCAAAAATAAAAAATTCGATGCCTGGCATCGAATTTCAGTCCAAGTCGATGCCGGGCATCGACTTTGGGCTTTTTTTGGCTATTTTTCTGCACCAGAAACACTCTATTTTACACACACATGAAGAAGATGACTTATATGCTAGAAGTCGATGCCGGGCATCCATTTTATGCTGGAACTCGATGCCAGGCATCGAGTTGCTCCACAAACTTCATATTTTTAGAAGATTCAACAACAGTTAACACACAGAGAATGAAAAAATGACTTATCAGCCAAGATTCGATGCCAAGCATCGAATTGCTCAGAAAACTTGAACTTTTGAATTCATCACACAGTAGGCAAGCATGGAGATGATGGAGAGAGACTCATACACAGAACTTTACTCAGTTCTTTCTCATAACTATAAAAAACTCAGAAGTTTTACAGATGCTTTCTCACTCAGAGAATCCCGACTATACACAGTCGTATAAATGAACTCCTTCTTCTACTTCTTCTCTCTATTCTCTCTCGCCGCGTCAGTTGATACAAACTAACTTATATAGATTTTTGTATTCTCGTGATTTTAAAAAACTTCTAGAACTAAAGTGAACTAACTTTACAAATATGATACACTTGTGAATTTGTCCCTTCACATAGGCATGGGGTTTTCTTCCTAAGATTTGACCTTCAAATATATGTCTAATTAGTGAGTGTTTTTCCAACAATTGTGATTATTCCATTCTTCTTCACTCCTGCCATCTCCTTGAATCTTTGTAGCTTAGGTCTATCCAAGCTTTTTGTCATCATATCTGCAACTTGTTCTTTTGTTGGAGTATACATCACTTCAATGTCTTTGTCAAGTACCTTTTCCCTCAAGAAATGACACTGAATCTCTATATGCTTAGTCTTGGCATGAAAAACAGGGTTACCTGCCAAATACAATGAACTCATATTGTCTCCAAAAATAATTGGAGTACTCTGATCAGTTCCAAAATTCTTTGTTTGTTATTGATCTTTGGAGTTGTCGTCTCCAATCATTTAGCATAAAGAATCAACAAGACATCTTTATTTTGTCAATCCTGGAAGTATTCTTGAGACCACAGCCCCTTCAAGATGATAGAATCCAAGACATAAGAGAATAATGGCTGGAATTCTGAGAATAGTGAAGATGAAGAGGAAATTTCTAGGGTTTGGATTATCTTGAGCAAATCTACACCATTTTCTACAATCTTGGTGTCTATTCCATGCTATTTTATCAGCAGAACACAATTATGAAGTCAAAATCAAGAAATATCACCTATATCATACAGACGAGACAATCGCGATTCTGTGCAAACAAACAATTTTCAGCTCCAGCACCATTCTTCATCAACTCATCACTCAACACAACAGTATTCAGCTCTCTTCATACACATTCTACAGATTTACACAATCAAAGCTCACAAATCTCCATGGATACACATGAATAAGACTCACAAATCAAAGAAACCACATAGAAGAGGAGAAACACGATTTTCAGCAGAAACTCCTTCTCTATTCACTTGGATAGCATGTACACAAATGATTAACCAACCACCTCATAATAGAGGAAATTAGCTTATATACATTTTCAAGTGTCCCTTTTCACACTTGAATTTTGGTCCTTTCCTCTATTATTCTAGAAATATGCTATCTAGGAGTTTCCAAAAATTCTAGAAAAATTACATAAGATTCTATTCTACATAAGGAAGACTCTTCCTTATTTTTACAACAGTTGCATAAATATTTTTACAAATTTCTATCATTTTACAACAATTATTTTCCTTCAAAAAGGTTTCCAAAAATGCATCTTCCAACATCCTTCCCCTCCTAAGCCTTTCGGCTCCTGACGAAAGATTTTGCTGCTCCTCTGCACTGATCACCTTCCTTCATTTCCTCTTTCTTTGATATACTTGTGACAACAAATCATGACTTTTTATTTCTGTGATATTTAAATTATTGACCATCTCAAATAAGGCCTTCCTCCACTGTACTGCAGCTTCTGGTTTATCTATAACATCCTTCTTCAAATACTCTGTGTAGGAAGCTTCATATGCAGTAAGTCTGGATTTTGTAACAACTGATAGGTTTCCAAAAATCTCTGACTCCCTCTCAAAAAACCCATAATCAAAGGCATCTTCAAAAATCTGTAAGTAATGACTACCCAAAAATATAATTCTCCTGTAATATGCCATTAAACAGATTCTGTCCGGCGTTTCGCTCAAATCAAATAATAAGGCGTCTGTTGGAGAATTAAAGCCGATATAATTCAGAGTTCTAATATCTGTGTCAGTATAAGTTTCTATACAGGCCAAAATTAACCTCATTATTCTTATAAGTAGTATGCAAGCAGGGTCATTGACATCTTTGTATGTAGCTATCACAGACTCATTAGTATTCACCATATAACTCTTAGTAGGCCATGTACCTGCCTTTGGTCCTGCTATTTTAGGGAAATTCAACCACTTGGATGGAATTTGACCTTCTTTTCTTCTATCCCAAAAAACTGTCCATTCTCTCCTTCGTGCCACTGGACAATAAGGTGGATTGATCTTTAAATGAAGAGGTGCCTCTTTCCAGATTTTCCTACATTCTTTGTTGGCATCCAACCATTTATTTCTCCACTTAGGGTTGGCTCTTTCAAATAGTTCTTTAGTGACATTGATGTCCTCTTCATACTCAAGGTATTTGTTTGGAGGTAGCCCAATTCTGGCCATCTGGTAGTTCTTTATACTCTCCAAAATCATACAAAATGGTATCCCCAATCCATCTGCTGCCCAGTGATGCTGATCTGGATTGATTCCTTTATTTAAGGCAAATGTGACGATTTGTTCTTCATACTCATCATGCATCTTTCTGATGAACTCCATTCTAGAATCTCTACTTGTCAGCAATTTCTTCACAAAATCCTCTGAATATTCTTCTTCTGATCTTTTGTCTGCTGATTCATTGTCATGTTGTATTCCCTCAATATTGTCTACCCCATATTCTTCTGCATGTGTGGTTTCCACATGTGTTTCTTCCTGGATTTGTGGCTTATTCAATTTCTTCTGTAATTCTTCTATCATCATCATTAGACTCCCATTCTGTTGTGCCCATAATTCTCTTTCTTTTTTCCATTCATTATGTTCCTTGTCTCTCTTTGTCTGCCAATCATTTCTTTCCTTTTCCATATCCAAGTGTAGCTTATTATAGCCTCTCATAGATGTAGCAGCATGTGTACTAGCCTGCTTTTCTAATTCTTTGGCTTCTTTCAATTCTCTTTGTAGTCCCTGAATCACTTTATGTAGTCCTTCCTTTTCTTCATCTGTCATCTGTGTTGTCTGACTTTCCTCCTTCAACTGCCCTTCTTCCAATAGCAGCTTATTAATTTCTTCATTTGCTTTAGTCAAAATTTGATAGGAAGTTTGTAGAGTTCTATATCTCCCCTCAATCTTTCTCAACTCTTTTTCCAATTTATTGTTCTGCTCTGTTAGTTGCATACTCTTTTCTTCCAAGTATTGAATCTTGTTTTGCTTCTGTACTTCCAGCTCTTCCAAAGCAATTATTTTATTGGAAAACTCCTCATTCTTCTCTTGCACCTTCCTTAGTTGCTCTGCCATATGCTCCTTTTCCCTTTTATGCTCTTTAATAACCATACTGCCTTTTTCAAATTCTGACTCTGCTACCATCCCTGAAATGATCATATTTCGGCTAGAGGGTCTGAATTGTTCAATGTTATTCATAATGAGTTGACATGCTGATCTAATGCTCTTTGGGATTCTTTCCAGTCCTCCTTCTATTGCTATTTGTTTGGGTTCTAGCTGTTTGTCCTCTTTGCATTCACTCTCCTCTTCCTCTTCTCCTTCATATTCTATAATTTTGGCCTTGTTTTCTTCATGGCTTGGATGAGTGTCCAATGTTTCTGAATCTGCCATGTCTTCTTGAACATCTGAATTCTTTTGCTCTATTACATCTGAAATAGGCTTTATTTCCTGAACCTTTTCCTTCTCCAACACCTGTTGAGTTTTTTCAGAAAGGTGTCCTTCCTTTGTTTGCATCTCCCTCTCCTGGCTTAAAGTTTCCTGGAAAAAATTATATTCAGTTTTTCCTCCAAAATTTCCTTGACATTCACCTGCTTGTACTTCCTGTCTTTCCTTTTCTTGGGCTAGAACTGATTCAGCTATTTCCAAATTTTTGACCTGATCATTGCCTCTATCTTCTTTGTGTCCTTCTTCCTGTTCATCAACATCCATGAGGTCCATTGCTACCTCTTGTTCTTGATCCTCATTGGATGTGAACTCCTCATTATTCTTCAAATCATGCAACACATCCTTTATACTCTGAATGATCTCTTTTTCCACTACTTTCCCTGTAACCTTTTGAACATTACCTTTCTCACATACTTCCTCTGCTTCTTGTAGTGGATCTTGTTCTGTGCCTTTTTGATTTATAACTGAGCTACTCATTTGTGCCTTCTTAGCTATTTCTTCAATGCTCTCCTCTAGTTTGAAGTAAGTTTGTGATGGTTTTGTCCATATGGACTTCATCCCAATATGCACTATTCCACAACTAACTTCTTCCCTTATTTCACTTGTTTGTTCTATCATTACTGCTTTTCCCTTCATTATCCTTCTTTCATCTTCCAGACTGAGCTGTTTTTTTGCCTGCTCCTGAAGTGGCTTCTCCTGAGACTTCGTCTTCAGTTCCTCAGGTGTCTTTTGTTTCTCAGAGGTCTGTATAATGACATTGGGAGTGTTTGGTATTGACAAATTTAGACTTTTTAATAGAAAGCTCTCAATATCACTGTCCGAATCAGATGAGAAGTATGAAGGCCCTCCTATTTCCGGTTCTGTGGGTCTTGATACTTCTTCCACAATGGATGGCTTCTGTATTTCTTCCATGACTACTTCCTCCCTCTCCTTGGTGATAACAGTTTTAGCTATGGATTTACCCTTTCCCTTCTTGGTCAATTTCTTTTTTTGTATTGGCTTCTTTGGAACCTTCTTTTTCACCACCACAGTGGTTCTGGTCTCTGGAGGTCCTTGTAATTCCTTAAAATAAGCTAGCAATTCAACCTCTTTTCTGACAAACACCTCCTCTGTTTCAGTTGTCATCATTTGATCATGGAGAGCTTCGTAGTGCTCCACCTCTTCCTGAATCCAGTCTGTAGCTTTGCATGAATAGTCTTCCAGCATTTTCTGGTATTGTGCTTCATACATAGCTCTCTTATTATTCCCTTGGGTTAGATAGGTGTATAATTGCTCTTTACTTGTCTGGGGTGGATGTGGTTCACTAGAGGCTTGAACCTGTTTCTATGCCTCCTCATGTTCCTCTTTTGTGGTTTCCTCCATTTCTAGTTCCACTTTCCTTGGGTCCAACCTTCTTTTCTTTACAGGGATGACTTCCTCAGATATCATTTTCCTTTTCATACCTGTTCCCCTCATGCGGGTTTGTCCTTCTGTTTCTCTCTCAGTCATTTTCCTTGGAGGACTCTTGATTCCAGCCATAAGATTCCTGAAATACTGTGCCTCTGGGGCCAATTTCAGTTGATCTTCCATCCCAAGAACATGATAAATGATTCTTGTTAAGAACTGGGCTCCATTCATGAACTTCTTCTGCTCCCAGTGCTTTGCTGCTTCTTTCAGTTGTTCATGGATGTATGGTGAGACATCCATAACTCCAAAAGGTTTGGTTCTATCTTTGTTATTGAACATCAATAATGTCACTGACTTATGAGGCATTGTATATCTTGGTAATTTTGGAAAACAAAAGTACTGTAAGAACATCCTTACAGCATATTCCTCATTCTCCCTTCCTTTGAAATCAGTGAATTTTGCATATCCTGTGTAAGTCTCCTTATTCTTTTTGACAAAACTTGGGTCAAGTTTGGTTCCCATTGTGTAGAATTGCAGTGCTGCTCTGATATGTTCTGCCTTGATAGTAATACCTACTTCCTGATTATCCTTGTTTTTGACTTTGCATCTGAAACAGGCATCATTCCCTCTTCCTATTTCTGTCAAACTGTTCATTACCTGTGATACTCTCTCAAAGTCAATGAAAAAGATAGGCTCCTCCAATATTTTGTGCAATCCTACTGCCTTCCATCTTTTCATGTTGACGGCCACTCTTTGGAACCTGTAGAATTCTTGACACAACATTGTATACTTGTATCCTCCTACCCCCACCGTGAATATGTGCTGGCCAATTATATTTAGGGTCTCCTTAAGTTCCTTCACCACTTTCTCAGCTTCTGGAATTTCTGATTCTTCCTCTGACTCTAAGTCCACCTGTTCCTCCACAGCCTCACTATCCAGAAACCAATGGCCTCTTGATAGCACAACTGATTCTGCCTTGAAGTCATGAATTGGTAGCTCCTTAGTGTTCACCATTTTCTGAGGAAACTAAAATAAAGAAAAACTCTACCCACATAAGTTGCAAGAAATCACAGAGTAATATGTAGGGATTTATTTTTAAATGCCATGACATAAGAATGAAAAATCCAAAATAAATTCCATTTCTCCCAGAAAGACTCAAAAAGTGATCATCACAGGTGTAGCAAGATGTCTAGTGCAGTCCTTTTGTCTAACCATTCTTTTGGAAAGATAAATCATGTATCAAAATGATAGAAAACAAAAAATTAACAAAAAATTAACTAAAGAACTAACTAACAAGAAATATCTAACTAACAAGAAATAAAACATAAAAAATAAATAGATCTCTACTATTCTCCTCCCTAGATCTTGCTTTGTGACATATGATTTTTGTAAAAAACAACAGAAAGTAAACAATTTTTCACAATTTCTCATTCTCTGAATTTTTTTTTTTTCAAATACTTTTTTCTATTTCTTTTCTTTTTTCATTTTCATTTTTTTCATAATAATTTTTTCTTTCTTTTCTTCCCCTCCTAATTCTCTTTTTAGAAAAGAAAATCAGGTCTAATATGTATTTTTTCATAATTTCTATGATTTTCTAGATATAGTTCAAATCCGGATGATCTTTCTTCCACTGGAACAATTCTGATTTTTTAACCCAGTACTTCCTGACTCCAATTGGTCTGGTTCCCAGCAACCAATCATTCTCTTTGGATAAGTATTTTGTGGGAGCTTTTGGTCTCCATATCCATTTTGTCCTTGATTCCTGTTTTAATGAGTAGACCTGCTGTAGACTTTGATTCCATGTGCTTTTTGCTCTGATGCTTTGATTCTTTGAACCCTGCCATGATTGCCATCTTCTTCTTATCTCACCACCCTCCTTTATTCCTCCAATCCTTTGCTGATTTAGATAATATGAAGCTTGATTTTTTAACATTTGTATTGGTAATGTCTGTGTATCCTCAAGTGCAAAAGTGAATCCTTCAAAGTGCATATCATGCACATCTGATGGAATTTCCTGTTTTTCATTACTCAATAGAAATATTAGAAACCTTTTGTCATTTATGTTCAATTTAAGCTTCATTTTTTCAAAATCCAAGATCACTTTACCTTGTTGAAGCCATGGTTGACCTAAAATCACTTTTTCAGTCATCAAATTATCTGGCCATTCTTCACAGTCTATTGTCATATATTCTTCATTAAACTTTACTTCAATAGTTAGTGAAGACATGCTCTGTACTACTTGACCTTCCAAAGTCTTGATTAGGGTTCTACTTTCTTTTCTTTTTATGTTGAATTTACTTACCAGGGCTGAACTAATCAGATTTACTTGTGCTCCAGAATCTATCAAAACCCTAATGTTTTCATTTTGAAAATCCATTATCATCACAGGGACATGTTCCTTTGGTTTGAGAGGAGATTCACACAGACAGACTTCCCTAAGCTCATTAATTTTTCTTATCCTTTCCATAGCTTCCTGTTGAGCTTCTTTTCTAATGTCTTCCTCTTCTCTTTTCCTGTTTTGGGCTTGTTGCAACCTTCTCCATTCATCAACAGTTAATGGGCAATCATACCTCTTAACTCTACATCCACTTATAAAGTTTGGCATGATTTCTCCTTCTATGTTAGCTAGTTGAATGGCTCCACTGTTGCTTATCTGATGTATAATATATGGTCCATGTCCTGTTTTCTGGAACTTTTTCTGATGTTCTCTGACTGTGTAAGCCAACACTAGATCTCCTACCTGTAGGTCTTTCTCTTTTATGTGAACATCATGATACGCCTTTTGTCTTTTCTTGTCCACATATAAACTCATAATGGCCTGAAGTCTAGATGCTCCCAACTTTTCCAATTCTATTACTCTTTCTGATAGTTCATGTCCAGTCCAATTATAATGACTTCCTACTTTTAATGTTGGAATAAGGAATTCCATAGGTAAAACTGCATTTTGACCATATACCAGATTGAATGGTGTGTTCCCTATTGTAGTTTTATAAGCCACTCTATAAGCCCATAGAACATGATTAAGTTGTAGATCCCAATCATTCCTGTTTGTGTTCACTAATTTTGATAGTACAGTACAGAGTACTTTATTAGTACTTTCTGCTAGCCCATTGGCTTGTGGGTGATATGGGGCTGACCTTCTGTGGCTGATCAGGAAATATTCGGTGATGTTTTCTATGATTTGGTTTATAAAATGGGTCCCCCTATCACTTACTAGTTCAATTGGAAGTCCAAATCTGGTGATAATGTTTTTATATAGGAATCTGGCAGTAGTATTAGCATCATTTCTCTTTGTGGCTTTGGCCTCAGCCCACTTTGTCAGGTAGTCTGTAGCCACTATGATGTATTCGGCATGGGATTGTTTTGCTGGAGGATGTATAGGTCCAGTGAAATCCAATCCCCATTTACTAAAGGCTCTGGATGAAATTAATGGAACCAAAGGCATATCATTTCTTCTATTTGGCTGACTTACCCTTTGACAGACATCACACCTTTTTACATAGGTTCTTGCATCAAGAAATAGCGTTGGCCACCAAAAACCAGAATATAAAATGAGTTTAGCAGTTTTGTCACTTGAAAAGTGTCCTCCTGCCACTCCAGAGTGTGCTATTTCCAGCATTTCCAGGTATTTATTCTCAGGAACACAAATTCTTAGGTATCCATCTATTCCTCTCTTATACAACTGTTCCCCTATCAATTGATATTCCTCAGAGATTACTTGTAAGTTTTTTGAATCTGTACCAGCTATCACTTGTTTTCCTTTCTCCTTCCTTCTCAATTCTTCAATGATATTTTCACTCCAATATGGATTTTTCTGGAACCAATATAGAGTTATGAATTCTGAGTCTTGTAATGCTTGGCACTTCTTGCGATTGGCAATGTATTTTGATACATCTTGAATTTTATTAGGCCAATGTACCCCCATCCTATTGAGATTACTTAGGGTGACTATCCTAGAAGCATGAGTGCAAGGGTTCCAATGATGAGCTCTCCTCAGGTATTCTTGTTGCTCCTCCTCAGGAATGCAATATTCTAATATACCTGTGTGGTTGAGATGGTATAAATGCCTAGCTAGTAACATAAAGTTCCTGCTTTGCAAAACTAGGTGTGCATTATTCCCAATTGTTCTACAAGGTCCCATGGTTAATAATGGTACTAAAGTCATGGCCCACTCAGGAACACTTTCTACCTTAAAGAGATAAGTGTCTGGCAGATTGTCATCTAAAGGTGAACTGGGTTCTTCAGACTGGATTCGAGATAAATGATCTGCTCTCAAGTGTGTTTTCCCTTGTCTGACTACCACTTCAAACTCAAACTCCATTAGCAAAAGAAGCCATCTGACTATTCTTCCTGTGTGACAAGGTTTATTTACCAAATATAACAGAGCTTGATGGTCTACAAAGAACTTAAACTTGTTGGCCAAAAGGTAATGTCTGTATTTTTTTACAGCAAATACCATACCCAATCCCTCTCTTTCAGTGGTTGTGTAATTTTTCTCGGCTAGATTCAATTGTCTACTAGCATAGGCCACTGGAAAATCTAACTTGCTTCCTTCTATTGGTTGTGCTAACACACATCCCAAAGCATAATTAGAAGCATCCACATGAACATGAAAAATTTTGTCCCATTGAGGTGTTTGCAGAATTGGGGCTGTTACCAAACAAGTTTTTAGAGTTTCAAAGGCTTGGTCACACTCCTCGGTCCACTCAAACTTTGTAATTAGGGCATATAAGGGTTTTGCTATGTCAGCAAATTTGTGTACAAATTTCCTATAGTACCCACAATGTCCCATAAAAGTTTGAAGTTCTTTTACACTTGTTGGTCTTGAAAGCTCTATTATGGCCTTTATTTTCTTCTCATCAGTTGAAATTCCATTTTTAGAGACTATATGACCCAACATTCTTCCTTGTCTCACAAAGAATACACATTTCTCTGGATTTAAGCATACTCTATAGGTTCTGCATTTCCTGAATATATTTTCTAAGTCCTGCAAGTGATCTTGCCTTTTTAATGAAAAAGTACAAAGATCATCTACATAGATTTCCATTACCTTCCTCAGGAACTCTTTGAAGATATGACACATCAATCTCTGAAAAGTTGCTGGAGCATTGGTTAACCCAAAGGGCATAACCCTAAAGGCATAAATTCCCCATTCTGTGGAGAAGGCAGTTTTATGTTGGTCTTCCAATGCTATGGGAACTTGGTTGTATCCTGAAAAACCATCTAAAAAACTATAAACCTCCTTCCCAGCAACTCTTTCTAGAAGATGATATGTTATAGGCAGTGGATAATTATCCCTTATAGTTGCTGCATTTACCTTTTTCAAGTTAATGCATACCCTAAGTTTCCCATTCTTTTTTGGTACCACAACTATAGGAGATATCCATTCTGTATACTCTATTTCATAGATGAAATTGGCAGCTAATAGCTTGTCAATTTCTTCCTTTATCTTAGCAAAGTATTTATCATTAAATGTGTAGTGTCTCTGTTTACTAGGTTTTGCTTCAGGTGTAATAGGAATCTTATGCTCACAGATTTTTGGATCAATACCTTTCAAATCCTTGTAACTATAAGCAAATACATCCCTATATTTTCTTGCCAAGTTTCTTAGTGATTCTTCTTCTTGAGTTGTCATGTCATCAGCCACTACAATGTGTCTTTCTTCTCCCTCCTCCTGAGTGATCATGATCTTTTTAGTTTCTTCCTCATTATCATAAGCCTCTCCTTTCTTCTTTTCCCTCTTTGGTTTCCTTCTGAGAAGTAATCTAGTTTCCACTTCATAAGTCTTGAAATTTTCTAGTACATCAAATTGTTGGTCTTTGTTCATTTCCCTTGTCTTCTTCTCATTTTCTTGATTTTCTTCTGTTTCCTTGTGTTTGTTTTTCTTGTACTTACCTGAGATCTTATCCTTAATAGCATCTTCAACTTTTACTTCCTCCAAAAATTGTGTCTTTCCTTTTTCTAATATCATTTCTTCTTTTATGTCCTCTTCTGTTCTGGATACCTTTATCATTTGTATTCCAATGTGAAAAATATCATATCCTTCTTCATTTTGAAATTCCACTCCTACATATTCATCACTGGCTAGATCCATGGTAGCCAAAATTTGATTCCACCCATAGGGCTCAAATTCCTCATCCTTGAATTGTTGAGGTACATAATTCTCATCTTGTAGCCCTCTTTCTTCCACACAATCCTCTCTTCTTAATCTCCTTTTCCTATTGGTCAGATTTCTTATCATATTGCACTTCCATACTGATGATTCAGTTTCATCCTGGTCCTCTATTTCTGATTCCTCACTCAACTCTTGATTCTGATGAATTTTATACCATTCTTGAGGGGATATGTCACAGTAGTGCCCATTTCTTAGATTTACTTTAGTTATTCTTCCTTTGCTCTGCAGGTATAAGCAATCATTACCCCAATCTTGTACAATTTGCATTTGTCTCATGAATGGTCTGCCTAGGATAATTTCATATGCAGTAGATTGTGGGAATTCAACTATAGCAAAGGTATGTTCTATCTCTATCCCACACATGTCCACAATCACTTTTTCCCATATTCCTAGGGGTTTTTCAATGTGTCCATCTGCAAGTTGCAATCTCATTTTTGTGGGTAGTAATTCACTTTTTCCCCATTTTTCCCAAGTTTGTTTAGTCATGATGGCCACTCCTGATCCACTATCCAAAATAGCTTTGGCCTGGTTTTTACCAAATTGTATTTTTAAAGTTGAGTTTCCCTCTTCTCCCTCACAATATCCTCCTATCTTATCAATGGGAATATACCACAACTCCTCCATTTCCTGTAGTTGTGGGTGAAGATTTTCTAGTGTTGTCTCCCATTTTTTCACTTGGTTCTGTAGGCGAGGATTTTGTTTTATTAAATCTTCCCATGTGGTGTGATACAAAATTGTGCATCTTTTGTCTATATTCACTTGGAGTGTCACTTGTGGGTTTTCTTCCTTGATACTCTTTCCTCTTGTTTTTGTTGTCTCAGATTCTTCAACTGTTTTTTGAGAATTGTCTTCTTCCCCCATTTTGAGTTGTACTTCCCGAATGATTTGTTTACATTTCTGCATTCTTTCATGTTCTAGGTCTGGCATAGGATAAGCCATTGTATGATCAGCAGGGCTTGGTCCCTCTTGAATTCTTCCTTTGTATGCTTTTATCAGAGTGTCTAGACTTTTTGAATTTCCTATTTCCAATTGGGTTTGTGTCTTTGAAGGAGAAGTATTGTTTGATTGTTCCCTATTTTCTTCTTCCATATTTTTACTCATTTTTTGCTTCCTCTCCCATTTCCCTTTTTGTCTATTTTTCTTCACCTTTGAGTTTGATTCTTCATTTTGTTCCTTAGTTGTTCTTTGTTGTTTTGTTTGTGACCTGGTTATAGCATTTACATCCACTAAGTCAATGTCACTCACTTCTTCCTGTTCCATGATAATGACTGCTTTTAGTGGTATGTTATTAGGTGTGTTCTGATGTTTTTGAGGATTTTTTGGGCAATCCTTTATCAAATGCTCCCTGCCACAATCCTTGCAATATGCTCCTTCTATTCTCAATGTAGGAGGTTGTGGACAGTCTCTAATAAAATGATCTCCCCCACACCTATAAAAAATTATCATTGGTCCTCCTTTGAATTGAGGTTTTTGATTGGACATGTAATTATTGGTTATATACATGAAAGTGGCAGTGTCCATCTTAATTCTTCCATTTCCCAAGTCTAAGGCTTGTAATTCTGGCTCTCTTGATTCATAACCTTCCCATTCTGCTTGAAATCCCTCATTCCATTGATAATCTTCTTTGTATGGTGACTTTGTTCTTGAATTTCCCTCCTCTACTGGTGCGTATTTGATTGGCACTACATTTGTTGGTATAGGAGGTTGTTGTCCCAACACAGGTCTTGGTTGCTCACTATACACTGATTCTCTTTGGCTCCCATAGTCTCTCTCCTTTATGGGTTGTTTGTTATAGAAGCATTCCTCCCTGGTATGATTGGTCTATTTCCTCTCTAGTGTACAATATTTGAGTGTCTTTCTATCTTGCAAATGTGGAGGTTTTGATATGGGCAATGTTGTACCAGATGACTTTCTCCACACTTGTAGCATTTTTTATTTGTGTTTATCCTAGAGTTTATCAAATTGGTTTTAGTACTTACCTCTAGGGCTTTAGCAATGGCCTGAGCCAACTCTTCTGCTGGAGGAATTTTGTCTTCATATGATCTGGGTTGATCAAATGCTAACAAATCTTGGCCTCTATTGTCCAATCTATTGCTTCTTTCACACAAGCTCCTAGATCAGGGCATCTCCTGTAGTATACTAGGGTTCTTAATTGAGCACTTCTCAACCCTTCTATGAATAGGGATACCTGTCTAGCCATGGAAGGGACTTCCTCCTTAGGGCATCTGTCAATGTATTGTTTAAATCTCCTGGCTGCCTCTCTGACATTTTCATCCTTTTGTTGTTTAAAATTGTGTATCAAAGTGGCTGTGCTATGTTTTATCCTAGTTTTTGAGAATTCTCCAATAAAGGCTTCTAGGAAGGATTCAATATCTAGGTACATCTCTTTTCTCAAAGGGATGAACCATGATAATGCTGGTCCAGTTAGGGTTAGAACAAATGCCTCAAATTGAACTTTGTAATCTTCCACCTCCTCAGCTCTAATCAATTGCCTAAACTCTGCAGCATGAGCATGGGGATCTGAATACCCTTCATATTGATTTTTCATACATTTGGCTACTTGATATGGTCTAAGCATTCTACCCTGAGGTTGCCAATGGTGTCTTCTTCTGAGTGGAAATTCATTATATCCTTATGGTTCCTTGTCAAAGGGATTTGGTGAAGCATGTGTCCTCCTCCCATGTTGTTGCTCAGTATTAGTGTAGTTTTCATGTGGTCTAGGTAAATCTGGTTGTCCCATGTTATGTTCCCAAGGTCCTTTGTCAGCACATTGCCCTAAGTCATTTGAATTTTCTGGGTCTGGGGAGAAGATGTACACACACCCTTGCCTATCCTCATACCTACCATCTTTGAACTGGGCTACAGGTGTTATGTTTAGGGGAGCTTCTAAGTTTCTCAATCTAATGAGAAACTTATGCATCCCATCCTGATATACATAGGTGCCAAACCTATTTGTATACATGTATTTGAGGATATTTCTGTAATCCCCAGTTTCAATGGGCTCATTTGTTTCATTTAAATTTTCCATGTTGTTTTCTTGCCCTAAATTTCTTTCTTGAGCTTCCCCTACTCCTGACTCTATCTCCTTCCTTCCTAGTTCTTGCTTGGTAAGTGAATTTAGTTTGTTCCCAGACCTAAGGATCATTCAGCTGATTTTCACGATTTTGAACTCAAAATCGTGTTTTCCACGATTTTGTGCTTAAACTAGTGATTCTTTACCAATTTCTGTTGAAAATCGTGTTTCCCACGATTTTCTACCTAAGAAAGTGTTGTTTTTTTTTTTCACGATTTTGTGACTAAAATAGTGTTTTCCACGATTTTGAACTCAGAATCGTGTTTTTCACGATTTTTTGTTCAAACTAGTTATTTTTAAATATTTTCTGTTGAAAATCATGTTTTTCACGATTTTCTAACTAGGGTAGTGTTTTTCCACGATTTTGAACTCAGAATCGTGTTTTTCACGATTTTGTGTTCAAGCTAGTTATTTTTTACTATTTTCTATTGAAAATCGTGTTTTTCACGATTTTCTAACTAGGGTAGTGTTTTTCCACGATTTTGAACTCAGAATCGTGTTTTTCACGATTTTGTGTTCAAGCTAGTTATTTTTTACTATTTTCTGTTGAAAATCGTGTTTTTCACGATTTTCTAACTAGGGTAGTGTTTTTCCACGATTTTGTGACTAAAATCGTGTTTTCCACGATTTTGAAATCAGAATCGTGTTTTCCACGATTTTGTGTTCAAAATCGTGTTTTTTGCTCAAAATCGTGTTTTTCACGATTCTGTGCTCAAAATCGTGTTTTTCACGATTCTGTGCTCAAAATCGTATTTTTCACGATTCTGTGCTCAAAATCGTGTTTTTCACGATTCTGTGCTCAAAATCGTGTTTTTTCACGATTCTGTTCCCAGACAATCGTGATTGCTCACAATTGTAAGTAACACGATTTTCTGATGAAAATCGTGTTCTGGGAATCGCGATGTTGTTCTTTGTGCTCAAAATCGCGATTTTGTGTTGACTTCAGAATCGCGATTTTGAACAATTTTTTGAAATTTTTGAAGTTTTGATTTTCAGATTTTTCTTTATTCTATTAGAATCGCCTTATTGAATTTTTGACATGCAATGAAAGAGATTTATTTAGAAAAAACTTTTTCCAAGTGAAAACCCAAAAAATCAGAAAGTCGCGATTCCGTGATTTTTAGTTATTTCCTATTTCTTATGTTCTCCAACCATCAAATGCAAGTATGTGCACTCAAAAATGATGTTCAGAGTCTTTACCTTGCTTGCTTGGTTGAAAGTTTCTCCAAAGCTTGAATTTTGCAGAAAGTCACGATTTTGGCTGCTCTCTCTCTCTCTCTCTCACACTTACTCAAATGACTTTTTCTTTGAATTACAGGTTTTTATAGTGTCCAGAAAATTGCGATTTTGTGTGATTTTCACAATTCTTCACTCTTTCACTTGTCCAAGCCTTACTTACCCACTCTTGATGACATCTTTTGCAATTTTCTTTTCTCAAAGTACCCAAATATGCTAAAAATTCCAGAAATTTTCCTTTATAGAAAATCGCGATTTTGTGTAGAAAATCGTGTTTTTTCTATAGATCTTATTTTGTGCAAATTTGAGTATTCTTTCTTCTTGTTCTCTTTCAATACCTTCTTTCCTTTGTAATTCACCAAACTCCTGTACTTCTACACCAAAATCACAACCTTACTCAGAAAATCGCGATTTTGTGCAGAAAATCGTGTTTTTCAAATTTGCTCATTTTTGACAAAATTTTTTGCTTTTCTCTCACTTAGTCCCTAGTACTCTTATCCACAAAGCTCCAATGCAACTTCCTAAACAGAAAAGAAATTTGTTTGGCTGTTTTTTATGAATTTTATGATTTTTTTTTTTAGTATTTTGCCCTAAAATAAAGGTGAACACTTTACTTAGGGTTTCTTGTTTGGTGATCTACTGATCCTATGTTTCTTGATGGGTTATGATTTCTTATGGCTTAGCTATCACAACAGTTCATGATAGAGTTTTTTTCCAAAGAAAATGTGCTATGAAATGCAAGCAATTTTTGCAAAGATAAACTCCATCACATATTTTTTCAAAATGCAGATCAACTCAAGATTTATGCTCAGATTTGGTTAACAACTGAATCTTTTCTACTTGCATCTAGCTACTTTAACTGACTTTTCCTTAGTGCAACAATGTTATCTTCCCAAGATCCGCATTGGTGCCTAGTACTTGGTCAAAAAGAACTCTAAAAATGCAAGAATAGACTCATGAATCTTTTCTACCTGCATCTAGCTACTTTAACTGACTTTTCCTTAGTGCCACCATGTTATCTTCCCAAGATCAACCATGGTGCCTAGTACTTGGTCAAAAAGAACTTTAAAAATGCAAGAATAGACACATGTTACCTCCTCTTTAGCTTTCTTGGCTTAAATCTTCCACACACCTGCACTTTTACTTCCACAATGTAATGAGCAACTATCAATTTACAAAAATTTCAGCACTTCCAATTCTAAAAGATGATCTATTGCTTTCTTTTCCCAAAAGACAAACAAAAGACATCTACCTTTTCATGTTCACATTTCTTGATTAAAGAGTGTTACCTTTTCCTTGTGTTTGTTACCATCATCAATAGAAGATCCAGCAAGGTCCAACTTCAATGAAGCTTTTGAATTACTCCCCGGCAACGGCGCCAAAAAATGTTTGTTATTGATCTTTGGAGTTGTCCTCTCCAATAATTTAGCATAAAGAATCAACAAGACATCTTTATTTTGTCAATCCTGGAAGTATTCTTGAGACCACAACCCCTTCAAGATGATAGAATCCAAGACATAAGAGAATAATGGCTGGAATTCTGAGAATAGTAAAGATGAAGAGGAAATTTCTAGGGTTTGGATTATCTTGAGCAGCTCTACACCATTTTCTACAATCTTGGTGTCTATTCCATGCTATTTTATCAGCAGAACACAATTATGAAGTCAAAATCAAGAAATATCACCTGCATCATACAGACGAGACAATCGCGATTCTGTGCAAACAGACAATTTTCAGCTCCAACACCATTCTTCATCAACTCATCACTCAACACAACAATATTCAGCTCTCTTCATACACATTCTACAGATTTACACAATCAAAGCTCACAAATCTCCATGGATACACATGAATAAGACTCACAAATCAAAGAAACCACATAGAAGAGGAGAAACACGATTTTCAGCAGAAACTCCTTCTCTATTCACTTGGATAGCATGTACACAAATGATTAACCAACCACCTCATAATAGAGGAAATTAGCTTATATACATTTTCAAGTGTCCCTTTTCACACTTGAATTTTGGTCCTTTCCTCTATTATTCTAAAAATATGCTATCTAGGAGTTTCCAAAAATTCTAGAAAAATTACATAAGATTCTATTCTACATAAGGAAGACTCTTCCTTATTTTTACAACAGTTGCATAAATATTTTTACAAATTTATATCATTTACAACAATTATTTTCCTTCAAAAAGGTTTCCAAAAATGCATCTTCCAACACTCTTCAACAAGGTCTTTAACCATATCACTTCTTTTGTAGCCTCTACCAATCCTTTATACTCAGCTTCTGTAGATGACAAAGCAACTGTATGTTGCTTCTTTGAGCACCAAGAAACTAGTTTATCTCCAATATAACAGAGATACCCATGAGTAGACCTTCTATCATATGAATCACCTGCCCAATCTGCATCACTAAATAATTTGACTCTTGTATCAGAAGTAAATCCACAATATAGACCTTCACTTAGGGTTCCTTTGATATATCTGAGTACCCTTTGAGCTGCAATCCAATGAGTCTTCTTTGGACAATGCATGAATTGTGATCTGGCCTTGTCAAGGTAGCATAGATTAAACTACCTACCAAACTCTGATATTTCTTCATGTCATTGAATTCTTCACCTCCATACCTGCTCAACTTATGATTTACCTCCAATGGCGTGCTTGAAGGCTTGCAATCCTCCATGTTGAATTTGACCAAAAGATTCTTTAAGTACCTCTCTTGTGTAACATATACTCCATGTTGAGTATATACAATCTGCATTCCTAAGAAATAAGATAAGTTTCCCAAATCACTTATCTTAAACTCCTTCTCTATTTGTTTCTTAAGCTCATTAATTCCTTGAGCATCTATACCTATGACAATAATATCATCAACATAAATACACATGTATATGTATCCATTTTCACTTGCCTTTACTCGCAACCTACTATCTGCCTTTGATGCTTGAAATCCACATTCATTCAAGAACTTAACAGGCCTGTAATTCCATGCTCTTGGAGCCTGCTTCAACCCATACAATGCTCTCTTGAGCTTACACACATAATCTGATCCAATTGAATCCATGAAACCTTTTGGTTGCTCCATATATACTTCATCTGCAATGCATCCATTCAGGAATGCATTCTTCACATCTAATTATGATAGCTTCCATCCTTTACAAGCAGCAATAGCAATCAATGATCTAATTGTAGACATCTTAGCAACAGGACTAAAGGTTTCATCATAATCTACCCCATAAGTTTGGGCATAACCTTTGACCACAAGTCTAGCCTTGTATCTAGACACCTTACCATCTGCAAAACTTTTTGTTTTATACACCCACTTACATCTAATGACCTTCTGATTCTTTGGTCTTGGCACCAACTCCCATGTTTCATTTTCAAGTAGAGCATCATACTCTTCTTGCATTGCCTTCTCCCAATTCTGTTTACCTTTAGCTTCTTCATATGTGATTGGATCCTCTTCTGTCTTCACAATGTAAGCATAATTTTTTGTTGTTAAGAAAGATGTGTCATAGCTATACCTGATAGGCTCTTTCCTTTCCCTTTGACCTCTGCACTTCTTGAAGTCTCAACCACATTTGATTCTAGATCAAATCTTGGCCCATCTTCAACATTATCCTGCAATTTACTTTTATAATCAACATCATCAATATCTTCTTCATACACACTTACTTTTGCCTTCCCTTTCCTTTGTATTTCTTTGTCATTTGTATAATCAATTGTTGACCCTGTATACCGTGTGCTTTGCTCATCAAATGTAATATCTTTGGTAACAAGAAATTTCTTTGTGGATGGACTCCACAATCTGTAACCCATCTGTCTATCATCATACCCAATAAACACATACTTCTCTGCTTTGGGTTCTAACTTATGTCTCAATTGTGAAGGAACATAAGCATATGCTAAACATCCAAATACCTTACAATGATCAAGAGTAGGTTTCTTACCCCACTATGCTTCATAAGGAGATCTTCCCTCCAATGCTTTACAAGGTAACCTATTCACAAGGTATGTTGCAGTGTTGATAGCTTCTGCCCATAAGTAATTTGGACAATTCTTTTCCTTCATCATTGCTCTTGCAAACTCTATAAGAGTTCTATTCCTTCTTTCTGCAACTCCATTTTGTTGAGGGGAGTACCTGCAAGTTACTTCTCTTTTATACCTGCATTCCACAAATAATCATCAAACTCTTTAGAAAAATACTCTCCCCCTCCATCTGATCTCAACCTCTTGAGCTTTTGTCCTGTAATCCTTTCTGCATAAGCATGATAATGCTTGAATGTCTTGAACACTTCTGATTTGTCCTTGATTACATATAAAGTAATCCATCTGGTTGCCTCATCAACAAACAACACATAATATCTGGATCCATTTATGCTATAGTCCCTTGAAGGACCCCACACATCTGTATGAATCAATTCAAGCATATTTGAATACTTATATCCTGATTTATAGTATGAACTTTTGTGTGCTTTACCTAATTGACAAGCTTCACACTTGTACACCATGTGTTGCCCTTCAACTTTTGGAAAACCAAGCACCACATCATTCCTTGACATTTCCTTTATGGCTCTCTAATTGAAATGACCTAACCTTTTATGCCATAGGTCTAACTCATACATCTTTTGACTTCCATAAGTAAACAAAGCACGTCCTACATTACCTTGAACTTTGAGAGTAAACAACCTTCCTTCCTTTTTACCTGCAATAATGTTTCTATATCCCTGATTTGGATCTTGCACATAGACACCATCATTTGTGAATCTGACTTCATATCCCTTCTCCACTGCCCTACACTTATCAGATTTTTAGGAATAGTAGGAACATAAAGTACCTTGCTCAAGAGTGTACTTCCATTCTTTGTCTTCACTGATCCAATACTTTCCACCTTGTGCTTTGTGTTGCCACCTGTTTGAACTGTATGTCCATTCACCTTTGCTTCCATATCAGTCATCAAGGATATATTGCCACTCAGATGATTGCTACATCCTGAGTCAATATAAAACACCCTTTGATCTTCTCCTACTGATTCATGAGTTGCATTCAAGATAAGAGTCATATCATCCTTCTGATCTGATGCATAGTTATAATAATTTTTGTTGTAGGACTGAGGTTGAAAACTTCTTCCACCTCCTCTAGCATATGATGTCCTACCACCTCTTCCTCTGAAGTTGCCTCTTTGGTTTCTGCCTCCTCTACCTCTTTGATTAAAACTCTGATTATTATTTCCCCCATTTTGATTGTTATACCAACAATCATTTGCCAAATGATTGGTTCTGCCATAAATCCAACAAGCTTTAGTATTATGTTTGTTCTTACCTCCTCTTCCTTTACTTTTGAAGTTCATCTTTCCTTTTGTAAAGTTAGCTTGACTTGAAGATCCTTCATCATCATTTGAGTGCTTCCCTTTGCCATTCTTTTTCTTGTCCTTGGACTACATAGCTTGACTTGCACTCCTATCATTATCTCCATTAATGTCCTGCTCAAAAGTTAGCATGTGTCCTAGCAATTGATTAAGATCAAGAGTAAAGTGATCTAGTATTCTATGGACAATATGAAAGGCTTCCACTTCTCATCTCCTCTCAGACTTGTAAGTATTTGCCTTACCAACTTATCCTCTTCAATGTCTTCATCTACTGCTCCCAAGCTATCTACAATATCCTTCATCCTTGCCACATAATCAGAAATTGATTGTGAGCTCTTCTTCTTGAAAGTTGTAAACTATGCCCATAATGAGGACTTCCTAGACTTGGTTGTGTTTTGGAAATGCTCTTCCAAAGCATTCCACACATCTGTTGCACTTTCCAATCCTCTGATGTGAGGTAGAAGATAATCATTTACAGCCATGTAAATGATGCTCCTAGCTTGAGCATCCTCTCTCATCCAGGTCTTCAAATCTGCAAGCTCTTCCCTAGTTGGAATACTGGGATATGCAAACTCAGGCTTTTCTTCTTCTCGTGATGAATGCCATCAAATCTTTGCTCATGAGGTGTGCCTCCATCCTCATGGACCAAGCTGGATAGTTCTCCCTATCTAGCTTATCAATCTGCAAGCTTTCTCCCATCTTTGATCTTCTGTGTTTGCAATTACTATGATTTATAATAATAAAGTGTACCTTTGATATGAAGCTTCAATCCTTTTTGATCCTTTGAACTCGTACTTTATACTTCTGCAAGTTATCTGCAAGAATTTTTCCTTGTCCACCTTCAAATAGAAGGAACTTCAATATCTGCAGCAGTCGGGACTTCCAATGCCTTTACTTCACTTGTATTGCACCTTCAGCTCTGATACCACTATTGGAGACCTCTTAATCTCCAAAGGTTTGATCTATACTGATCTAAGAACACTTCTATATCAGTCATGGATCAAAATTTACACAAATATTGTCTTCATTTATCAAAACTTCCACTAGCACTTCTCTGAGTGAAGAAATTCCTTTTTCAGAAAGTCTGCTTCAGAAATTGACTTCAATACCTGCACATATCTTCAGATTTCTTCAAACCAATGATGCACAAATCTCCACACTGCCTTTGCGCAATCATATGAACCATTAGTTCTTCAAAAGAATAATTAAAACTTTAATTTGATCCTTAAGATCAAAGGTATGTCAAAAACTATCTTCCAGAAATGGCGACTTTGACATGGTCAACTTCTTAAGTTAATTTCTCACAGCACAGATCCCGTTTTGCTAAATTCTTTTATTCATAGCTTCCCTACCTTCTAACTTAGATTTTGAATGCTCACTCATTAAAAACTTTACACTATGCACTGAGATCTAAGCAAAACATTGACACAAAAAAGTGCTCGACTCTGAGAAGTCTATCTGCAGATTCTACATACAAATGTTCCTATTGATCATTCTCACAGTAGGAAAGGAATTAGATCATAAAACTCTGAACATAGCTTCATTAGATTCCAGATTAGATGTGTACAAAAGGATTTCTGATCCACGTGATCAGACTGAGAGAAATCTACAAAATACTCATTGCTATTTTTTGAAGATGACTCTCTTCACATCTATCTCTAAGACACTTGTCTTCAAATGAATCGTTTCCATATGTTTCTTTACATCATTGACTTATATACATATGGTTCTAGACTTATCCCACGTCCATTACATTACTCCTTATCATCCTAAGGATTATCTCTAATCAGATTACAAGAATTTCCACCTGTAATGTACATATGTATACAAACTTCATTTTTGAGATCTCTTCACTTTCTCAAGTGTCTTCACATACACGATGTATTGGCATTACACTTGGAAGGCTTCATATGTACAACCTCTTGTAACTTTGCATTATAGTTACCTTCCTAAAAGTGGAATAAATCCAGGAGGAGTTAGGAAGTATATAATCTCGTATCATTTAGTAGTTGATTCAAGAGAGAATCAGTCCTATACTTTAGGATGCACTTTTTGGTAGAGATTTGAATTTGAATTCAAATCTTTGGATCCAACAAAAACTATAAAAGAGGATATGAAATGCCCACGTGTATGTCGAGGTCCAGAGATCATATTCATGTACTTTCAATGAGAAGAGCACCTCACCTCGTAGCTCAATCAATTCTCACTCATTGAGCAAAGGTCTATTGCCAATGACATTGTACTTTTACATGGTTTAATACATACATGGTCATTACTTCTTATTCACACATCTTTGTCATACTCCATCAGAACAATGAACTTTGCGGAGCTTATTCTGAGTGTATAGTGGATAATTTCCCTTGAATTGAAGCATGATAGCTTTAGTATACTATCTATTTTAATCCTACAAAGTTTCATTAGTAATGCTTCTCGCAATCATGCAATATTAATCAATCTCTGCTCATTGGTCTGTGACTGTCAACAACCGTAAATGTCGGGATGCATGCTTGATTTGCTAAACATATTTCTCTGCATATATTTCATCATTTTGAATGATATCACTCATGATTGGTAGTTTGTTAAGCTAATTGAAGTTCCCCAAAAGGAATTTTATCAACTACTGCTGTACTCAGAGAATGGTTCAAAACTCTGAGTAGATGTATCAACCAAAATAGCAAGTTTTGGACCTTAAATCATATGCCTACCTATCTTTTTTGATCCTATCATTAGTGCATCATCTTCCAAGAAACATATGTGATTACTTATGCTTATTAGCTAGCTAAAGAGGCCCACAACACTCTCCATCCATCACTTATAGTAGGGGTGAAGCAAGTTTTAGCTGCACCAATTCATCTCTTGTGATTATCCACCATCTCCTCCAACAGTGGTATCAGAGCAAGCTCAATCAAGATGGGAGATGGATTTCCATCCTTCATTGAAAAATTGGATAGGAACAACTACTTAGCATGGTCCCTAAGGATGCAAACATACCTTCAAGGGAGAAGCTTATATGGATACATCTGAGCTATGCCAATCTTTGTTGGTGTAAATCACAAGCCTACACATTTGGCTTGAAAGATATCTTGAAGATCTTACATAAGTGAAGAAGCATAGGAACCATTGCTAGTGGTTAATTACCACTTTATCTCATTCTAAAAGTCAAATTGACTTGGAATCTCTTGTAATCACCTACCAAAAGGATTCTTGGAAAAGTTAGTTGTTTGATTGAACGAATATCTCCTAGTATGTAGGAGCTTGATCATAGGGAGCCAAAAGTTTGAATTTGAATTCAAATTTTTACTCATTCCTTATAAAAATGGACATGAAAAGTCGCGGGTAGAGATGATCACTCCCGAGCCTCTCATTACTGATTTTTGAGTGTGTATGAGGTCTACACTCTAGCCCACACCTCTCTACACCATTTGGCAATGAAGTTCATGCCAATGGAGTTGTATACAAGTGTTTATTAATACATACATTCACATTGTCCATCTCTGAGTTCTCTGTTAGTCTACTCAAACGTCTGTCAACTTGTGAAGGGCATATCTCGGTAAATTCTTCACCAAATTCAGTGATTCAAAGCTTGTTGGATTCAGATTGAAGTTATCTACATGCTATCAAAGTTTTGAAGAGATTCTACTCAGCCATGATGGAGAAATCTGTGTCGAGGTGATCTCTGGTCATTTTTTGCTATAGTCCTAAAAAGTCGGGGGTATAGCTTAACTTACTAAAATGATTTCTCTTAGCATAGTTTATCTTTTTACATCATTCCACTTGAAATAGGTAGCTTACTAAGCTAATTAGATACCCCTAAAAGGAATTTTTCCAATTCCTACTGTGCTGGTCATACTGAGGAAAATACCCAACAGGTGTCAAGCCATAAATAGAAGGTTTTCTTGAGTTTGTGACTTTCAAAGTTATCTACTTTGATTCAATCATTATACACATCATTTCCAAAGTACATAGGACATTTTATGGTGTCATTGGAAAGCTAAGGAGGTCTAATTATCAAGTCTGAAGCAAAAGAGGGCTGGTACAAAGCAGGTTTAGCAGTACCTACTCACTCTCTTAGAGCATCCATCCATCTATCCCAACAGTGGTATCAGAGCAAACTAAGGTAAAATGGGAGATGGTTTTCCTTCATTCATTGATAAATTGGACAGGAACAACTATCAAGCATGGTCTCTAAGGATGAAGACCTACTTACAAGGAAGGAGTCTCTATGGATACATCTCAAGAGATGAGGAATTGCCCTCATTCAAAACAAGAGGACTACCAACTAAGGAAGAACATGAAAGGCTCAACACATGGTGTGCTAAGGATGCATTGGCAAGGTCTTATTTACTCAACTCTATATCTGATTTTCGTTTGCCACATATTAGAAATTGTAAGACATCCCAAGAGACTTGGGAAACCTTGTCATCATATTTTTCCTCCAACACAAGGGCTAGGAAAAATTAGTTGTGGATTGAATTCACAACATTAAGGAAGCAACCTAAGCAAGTTGTTTCAGAGTTTGTAACCAAGATTAAAGATGTAGCAGATCAGTTAGCAAGCATAGGAGAAGAGATTGAAGAAGAACAGATTGTAAGGCAAGTGATCAATGGGATCAAGGCTGATGACAAATGGGAAAGCTTCACCACTGTTATGGATCTTTACATGGACATGCACACTCCAGATCTTACAACTCTCATGGGACAATTGTTTACTCATGAAGCAAAGCTCAACAAAAATGGAGACACATCCAAAGGTTATAACTCTTCTGCCCTATACACTGATAAGAAGTCTAAAGATAAAGGCAAAAGCAAGAAGGTGGAAGATGAAGGCTCTACCTCTCAAGCCAACTATGTAGGAAGAGGTAGATCATCAAGAGGAAGGGGCAAAGGAGGTAAGCAAGGAAGGGGGAGATCTTATAACACCTCACCATGCAACATTTGTGGTTTATCAAATCATACTACAGATGAGTGTTTCAGGAATTACAAGAATCAGAGAGGAAGAGGATATCAAAGAGGTGGATACTCACAGTCAAGAGGTAGATTCAACCATCACCAAGGCTACAACCATAACTACAATAATAACTACAACAATAATTACAATGGCAACTACCAAGGAGGATTCAAATCCAGGAAGGATTACAACAACTACATAGAGGAGCAGGATGACTCTCTTCTGATCATGAACATGACTTCAAAACTAGGTACAAATGATGACCACCTATTCTACATTGACTCAGGATGCTCAAATCATGTGGCTAGCAATGTAGCATTACTCTCTGATCTTGAGGAACCAAAAGGTAAGCATCAAGTTCAAACAGGTGATGACACAAAGCATTCAGTAGTTAAAGTTGGAAATGTTAAGACTTGTGATGGAAATCAGAATTTGTTGAGCAGGGTACTCTATGTACTACCAACCATTACCAAAAACTTGATGAGTGTTGGTCAGATTGTAGAGAATGGTTTGCAGGTTAGATTCAACCAATATGGAGCATTTGTGGAGGATCCAAGACATGGGTTCAAGAGGATTTCTTAAGGAGAAAAATCAGGTAGAATTTTCACCTTTGAGTTAGAAGATACAAAGAATATTGCACTATATAGTTATAAAGATCAAACACTTTCAGAGC
Source organism: Ceratopteris richardii (assembly GCA_020310875.1). Lineage (NCBI taxonomy): Eukaryota > Viridiplantae > Streptophyta > Polypodiopsida > Polypodiales > Pteridaceae > Ceratopteris > Ceratopteris richardii. Next base: position 39,183,791 of record CM035426.1, read on the forward strand.
TTGAGATTTGGCACAAAAGATTAGGACACATAAGAGAAAGAACCTTGAAACAAATGTGCAGGGACCAATGTGTGCTTGGGATACCCAATGTATCCAACCAACATATGATTTATAAGTGTGGTGCTTGTCAATTTGGGAAGTCTCACAGGTAACCCTTCTCAAGGAAAGGATACATGCATGAAGACTACCTAGAGCTTGTCCACACAGATGTATGGGGACCAAGCAAGGATCCTTGAGTCTCAGGTTCAAGGTACTATGTATCTTTCATTGATGATTATAGTAGATGGGCTGTATTGTATTTCATGAAGCACAAGGATGAGGTATTTAATTGCTTAAAAAAATATCTTGCATTAGTTGAAAACCAGACAGGAAGGAATTTGAAGAGGCTAAGGTCAGATGGAGGAGGTGAGTACTTCTCCAATGAATTTGAAAACTTCTTGCAGGATAGAGGCATCAAAAGAGAAATAACCACAAGGTATTCTCCTGAACAGAATGGGGTAGCTGAGAGAAGAAATAGATTAATTGTTGAGACAGCTAGATCTATGCTTAATGAGAAAAGGTTACCTAACTATCTATGAGCAGAGAGTGTTTCTACTGCCACTTACCTCATAAACAGGTTACCATCTAAGTCTTTTGATGGTATGACACCCTATGAAGCATGGCATGGTAAGAGACCCTCAATAGACCATTGCAGGATATTTGGATGTGTAGCATATGTACACATTCCTTCTCGGATTAGAGGTAAGCTAGACCCAAAGGCTGAAAAATGCATCTTTATTGGGTATGATTTAAATAAAAAAGGTTACAAGTTTTATAATCCTACCAATAAGGGATTCATGGTAAGCAGAGATGTTGTCTTTGATGAAAATGATTCTTGGTATGAGAATGAATGCAGGAAGGTTAAATTACCCTATGATTTGGAAGAGGAATTTCCAAGTCTTACAAAGGAGGAACCACTCAGAATGAAGCCTCAAGTTCAGATGATGAAGATACTATCAATCTTGAAGAAATTCAAGAATTCAAAGCATGGAAGTCCAAAGGCAAAATGAAGATGAAGAAGCTTGAAGACATACCTGAATCCTCAACTCAACCATTTAGAAGATCACAAAGAGAAAGCAAAAAACCTATCAGATATGGGTATGATACATCTCTTGTTACTAAACATTTTGTTTATCTTGCCAAAGATTTGTTAAATGAAGAATCAGGATCATATGAAGAGGCCATAACCAAATCAGAATGGAAAGAAGCTATGGATGAGGAAATTGAAGCACTCAAGGAGAGTGACACATGGGAGTTAGTACCTAAGAAGGACTCCATGAAGGTAATAGGATCCAGATGGATCTATAAGCTTAAAAGGAATTCTAATGGCACAATTAATAGGTACAAAGCCAGATTGGTAGCCAAGGGTTTTGCACAAACCCAAGGCATTGACTATGAAGAGACATTCTCACCTGTGGCCAAGATGCCAACAATCAGAGTGTTGGTAAGTGTGGCTGCATCAAAAAATTGGAATATGTACCAATTGGATGTCAAGAATGCTTTCTTGAATGGATGGATTTCAGAGGAGGTATATATGTCACAACTTCCTGGCTATGAGGACCCTAAGAAGGTAACATATGTTTGGAAATTGAAAAAGGCTTTATATGGATTGAAGCAGGCACCTAGGGCATGGAATTACAGGTTAACTACATATCTCCAAGACCAAGGATTTGTCATGAGCCAGGCAGATACTTCTCTGTTCATCAAGAGAAGTAATTCAGAGGTAATATACATTTGTGTTTATGTTGATGACATCATCATTACAGGTAAGGATGTCAATGGAATCAGATATATCAAAGTCAAATGATGAAGGAGTTCAAGATCAATGATCTTGGTCTATTGAAGTATTTTTTGGGACTTGAGTTAGTCTACACTAACTCAGGGATATATATTACTCAGAAAAAGTATATACAAGACATGTTGAAGAAGTTTCATTTGCAGGATGCCAAAGTAGCAAGCACTCCGATGGAGGTAAACCTAAAACTAAGTGCCCATGAAGGTGATGAAGTCAATGACATTACAGGTTATCAAAGTATGGTGGGTAGCTTGAACTATGCTACCTTAACAAGGATAGATATTGCATATGGAGTTAGTGTGCTAAGTCAATTTATGCACAAGCCTAGGATACCTCACTTAGAGGCTGCCAAGAGAATCTTGAAGTATCTCAAGGGTACACAGAACCATGGTTTGTATTTCCCTTACACTTCAAATATTGATATCAAAATTTATTCAGATGCAGATTGGGCAAGATGCAAGGATGATAGGAGGAGCACTTCTGGATACATTTCTTTTGCAGGTGACAAACCAATTTCATGGTCTTCAAAGAAGCAACCTACTGTTGCTTTGTCTTCCACAGAGGCAGAGTATAGAGGACTGGCTAATGCCACACAAGAAGCAATTTGGATTAAGCTTTTGTATACAGAATTGGGATTATATACTAGGTCACCAATTATCTTTGGAGATAATACAAGTTCCCTTCACCTTGCAGCTAATCCTATTTATCATGCTAGGACCAAACACATAGAGGTTCATTACCATTATGTGAGAGAAAAGTTGATAACCAAAGACATTCAACTAACCTATGTATCAACAAACAAGCAATGTGCAGATTTGTTGACTAAAGCTTTGGATGGAACCAAACTTTGCAGGTTCAAAGCCATGATTGGATTGCAGGATATACTTGAAGATTGAAGATGAATAATTAAGCCAAAATGTTTGGCTTGAGGGGGAGCTGTTGGTGTAAATCACAAGCCTACACATTTGTCTTGAAAGATATCTTGAAGATCTTACATAAGTGAAGAAGCATAGGAACCATTGCTAGTGGTTAATTACGACTTTATCTCATTGTAAAAGTCAAATTGACTTGGAATCTCTTGTAATCACCTACCAAAAGGATTCGTGGAAAAGTTAGTTGTTTGATTGAAAGAATATCTCCTAATATGTAGGAGCTTGATCATAGGGAGCCAAAAGTTTGAATTTGAATTCAAATTTTTACTCATTCCTTATAAAAATGGACATGAAAAGTCGCGGGTAGAGATGATCACTCCCGAGCCTCTCATTACTGATTTTTGAGTGTGTGTGAGGTCTACACTCTAGCCCACACCTCTGTACACCATTTGGCAATGAAGTTCATGCCAATGGAGTTGTATACAAATGTTTATTAATACATACATTCACATTGTCCATCTCTGAGTTCTCTGTTAGTCTACTCAAAAGTCTGTCAACTTGTGAAGGGCATATCTCGGTCAATTCGTCACCAAATGCAGTGATTCAAAGCTTCTTGGATTAAAATAAAGTTATATACATGCTGTCAAAGTTTGAATAGATTCTATTCAGCCATTTTGGAGAAATATGTGTCGAGGAGATCTCTGGTAATTTTCTGCTACAGTCCTAAAAAGTCGGGGGTATAGCTTAACTTGCTAAATTGATTTCTCTTAGCATAGTTTATCTTTTTACATCATTCCACTTGTAATAGGTAGCCTACTAAGCTAATTAGATACCCCTAAAAGGAATTTTTCCAATTCCTACTGTGCTTGTCATACTGAGCAAAATACCCAGCAGGTGTCAAGCCATAAATAGAAGGTTTTCTTGAGTTTGTGACTTTCAAAGTTATCTGTTTTGATTCAATCATTACACACATCATTTCCAAAGTACATAGGACATTTTATGGTGTCATTGGAAAGCTAAGGAGGTATAATTATCAAGTTTGAAGCAAAAGAGGGCTGGTACAAATCAGGTTTAGCAGTACCTACTGAGTCTCTTGGAGCATCCATCCATCTATCCCAACAATCTTGAGGAGAAAGAATCAACCAACAAGGGAAGAGCAAGAAAGGTTGACCACATGGTGTGCAAAGGATGCTCTTTCCAGGTCATATCTACTCAACGTAATCTCTGATTTCTTGTTACCACATGTTAAGAATTGTAAAACCTCCAAAGAGACTTGGGAAGTGCTTTGATCATACTCTTCTCAAACACAAGAGCAAGGAAGAATCAGTTGTGGATGGAATTCATAACCTTCAAGAAACAACCAAAGCAAGGAGTGGCTAATTATGTAACCAAAATGAAAGATGTAGTAGACCAGCTTGCAAGCATTGGAGAAGAGATAGAGGAAGAGCACATAGTGAGGCAGATCATCAATGGAATTAAGGCTGATGACAAGTGGGAGTCCTTCACCACAGTAATGGATCTCTACATGGATATGCAAATACCTGATCTCAACACCTTGATGGAACAACTCTTCACCCATGAAACTGAGTTCAACAGAAATGATGACAAATCAAGAGGTAACCAATCTTTTTCCCCTTATATAGATAAAAATAAGGCTAAGGATAAAGGTAAAAGGAAGAAACAGGAAGAAGAGGCTAGTACCTCTCAAGCTAATTATGCAGGAAGAGGAAGAGGTGCTAGAGGAAGGGGTAGAGGAGGAAAACAAGGTAGGGGAAGACCCCACAACAATTCACCATGCAAACATATGTGGTCTCAACAACCACACTACAGAAGAATGCTACAAAAATACAAGGAACCAAAGGGGAAAAGGCTTCCATAGAGGAAGCTATGGGAAAACTAGAGGCAGGTACAATAATGGTGAGGCAACTACAACCATAACTTCAATAAAAAAAAAGAACAACAACTATCAAGGAGGCTTTAGAGGAAGAAGGGACTTCAACAACTATACTAAAGATCAAGAAGACTCTCTGCTCATCATGAACATGATATCCAAGCAAGGTAAAGATGATGAACATCTTTTCTACATTGACTCAGGTTGTTCCAATTATGTGGCAGGGAATGTAGCACTATTATCTGATCTTGAAGAACCCAAGGGGAAGCATGAAGTACAAATAGGTGATGACTCTAAACACTTATTCAAGAAAATTGGAAATGTCAAAACATTTGATGGTAGCATGAACCTTTTGAGCAAAGTTCTGTATGTGCCTACTATAACCAAAAACCTAATTAGTGTTGGGCAAATTCTAGAGAAAGTTCTACATGTCAGATTCACTAAGCATGGAGCATGTGGAAGACCCCAACAAGGCTTCAAGAGGATTGCCAAAGGTGAGAAGTTAGGAAGATTGTTTACTTTTGAAATTTAAGACACAAGGAACAAAGCATTATTCTGTTATAGAGACCAAACCTTATCTGAGTTGGAAATATGGCACAAAAAGCTAGGGCACATAGGAGAAAGAACTCTGAAGCAAATTTGCAGGGATCAAAGTGTGCTTGGCATTCCCAATGTGACCAAGCAACACATGATATACAAATGTGGAGCTTGCCAATCTGTCAAAGCTCACAGGAAACCATTTAACAGGAAAGGATACATCCATGAAGATGATTTGGAGCTTGTACACACTGATGTGTGGGGTCCTAGCAAAGATCCATCCATCTCAAGTTCAAGGTAATATGTCTCATTTACTGATGACTACAGTGGGTAGTAAATTCTCTATTTCATGAAGCATACGGATGAGGTATTTACATGTTTCAAGAAGTATTTGGCACTAGTTGAAAACCAAATAGGAAGGAGCTTGAAGAGAATCAGGTCTGATGGAGGTGGAGAGTACTTTTCACATGAGTTTGATCTATTTCTGTAGGACAGAGGCATAAAGAGGGAAGTAACAACCATGTATACTCGTGAATTAAATGGAGTGGCAGAAAGAAGGAACATGTTAATTGTTGAAGTAGCTAGGTCTATGTTAAATGAGAAGAAATTACCTAATTATTTATGGGCAGAGGTTGTGTCCACAGCCACCTATTTGGTCAATAGGCTTCCATCCAAATCATTGGATGGTATGACACCATATGGAGCATGGAATGGCAAAAGACCCTCATTGGATCATTGCAAAATATTTTGGTGCATTGCCTATGCACACATCCCATCACAAATCAGAGGGAAGCTTGATCCTAAGGCTGGGAAATGTATATTTATTAGGTATGATCAGAATCAAAACGGATATAGACTATACAATCCCAGTAACAAGGCATTCATAGTTAGTAGGGATGTAGTGTTTGATGAGAATAATTCATGGTTTGAAGATGATTGCAGGAAAGTCAAGTTACCATATGATTTGGAAGATGATTTTCTAACCCTCACTCAAGAAGATCAACACCAAGCAGAGGACATCAACTCAGAAGATGAGGAGTAGCTTGACTTCAAAGCTTAGAAGTCAAGAGGCAAGTTCAAATACAAGCAATTAGAGGATCTACTGGAGTCTTCCAATCAAGCTTTAAGGAGATCACAAAGAGAAAGTAAGAAGCCCATAAGGTATGGATATGATACATCCCTAGTCACAAAGCACTCTGTGTACATCACTAAAGATTCTATGGGAGAGGAGCCTTCTTCATTTGAAGAGGCTAAGAAGAACAAAGAGTGGAGAGAAGCCATGTAGGAAGAAGTGGAAGCATTGCAGGAAAACCACACTTGGGATCTAGTTCCCAAGAAGCCAGATATGAAGGTAATTGGTTCAAGGTGGATTTACAAAATTAAAAAGAACTTTGATGGTTCTATAAACAGGTACAAGGCAAGGTTAGTGGCAAAGGGATTTTCCCAAACACTGAAGTAGACTATGAAGAAACATTTTCACCTATGGCAAAGATGCCAACAATCAAGGTATTCCTAAGTCTTGCTGCATCTAAAAATTGGAGTTTATATGAGTTAGATATCAAAAGTGCATTTTTAAATGGTTGGATATAAGAAGAAGTGTATATGGCACAACCACCATGTTTTGAAGATGAAGAAAAAGAAGGATATGTATGCAAGCTTAGAAAAGGACTCTATGGTCTCAAGCAAGCTCCTAGAGCTTGGAACCATAGGCTTGTTACCTATTTGCAGGATCAGGGCTTTGTGGCAAGCAAGGCAGACTCTTCCTTATTTGTTAAGAAGAACAAATCAGAGGTCATCTACTTATGTGTCTATGTAGATGATATCATTATTACAGGTAATGATTTTGATGGTATTAAGCAGGTAAAAAATTAATGAAGGAATTCAAAATCAGTGATCCAAGGTGTGTACCTAAGTCGTAAAGCCTTACGAACTTGTGTCGATGAGACTAAATCTCAATCGCCCCACAAGTGCATATAGTGGTGGATCGATACAGGTTTAATTATCAATTCGAGGAAACAAATGAACCAAGTGTATGAGGACGTGTGCGCACATGATGGAAAGTGAAGTGGCTAAACTATAATGTATATGAAAAGACTTAACTACCCTTCTAACTCACTACTTCTCTGAAAATGCATGCCGCAATACCATTTATAGGAGTAAGCACAAATTCAAACTTTTCTCCTACCTTCAAACTCCGAGTATGGCTGATAGTGGGTTCTTTTCAAAGCTCTTGCCGAGACGCATCTATTGGTTGTATTTTCGCTTGAATTCGACAAATGCTCTTCAAGTTATGCATAAAATAGTGAATGGCAAGAAACACCAACACTCGCTTCACAACTCGTGATGGCTCACACACACACTAGAGTAGTTCAAAAGTGATAGGAAGGGATAGGTAACAGTCCTACACACACATTCCAAGCATTACACACACACAAAAGATCATGGAGAAGGAGGAAATCAGCAGGAAAGAAGCAAATTCGAATTTCTTCTCTACTTCTTCACAATGGCAAAAAAGTCCTTACAAAGAGTCACAAAATGACTTATATACCTATGCCCTAAAAATGGTCCTTTCACACAAGAGACCAGCACTTTATTGACTAAAGACTAATTCCCTACTAGTTTACAAGGGTAATGATATAGATATCTATGGATATGCATCTAAAGGACTCCTCTAGTGCATTTACATCAAAAAATATATTACAAGGTGACTATGTTACAAAAATAAAGTGTCCAAATCGGCAAAATTTTAAGGCCCTTCTTTTTCTCTGCATTGCTGCTTTTCTTTGCTCTGCAACACTCTCCCCCTCTTTATCTTTGTTTTCCCTTGAAAAGCTTTGCTTCTTGTCTCTAATTCTATGTCTGTAGTCCATCTGGTTCCTCATTAATTGATGTCGAGACCTATTGCATTGATTTTGACCCATTCTTTTCTTTTCACTGCTCGCAACCCATGGAGATGAACTACAATTGATTTGTAGTCTAGCTCACCAATAACCTCTTTAAATCTGGGTTGTTGTGTTAAGTCGGGCTACCACACGTGCAACCAGTGGAAGGTATGAAGATCTAGATTTGTAGCCTTCGATCTGGCCCTCCTGAAGATCAAGAGGTTGAAGCACCTTCTTGGGGCTCGTGATCTGTCGGATATCTTCTTGCACTCCTTCATGGATAATTGTTGGCCTTGATCCGTCCTAGCCTGTTGCGTACTTCCCACTGTTGTGTGCCCTTGTGGTTCTCTGTGTAGAGATGGGTGTTGTGTGCCCCTACGGGGCTTCCTATAGAGATATGTCTTCAGATATATTCTATTTAGTGAAGCTTCTGTCTTGATCTTCTTCATCTTTTCTTTTTGCTTGATTTCCCTCAACACCACCCTCCTCTCTGAACTCTGTCGTCCTCGACAGGCTTTAAAGTCCGGTGGCGTGAGTACATTTGAATCACTTTTTGCTCTCTATGATTAAGAGAATTTTCTTGACATATCATCAGTTCCTTCCATTGATCTGACTTTACTCCATCATTCGGTGCCTGTCTATGGTCTGCAAAAAAACAGAGTTCATAGGTTACTAGTCACACATTTAAGTTGGAAGACATTTTGACAAATATTTCTGAATCCATTTCAAAAAACCCTATAAAGAATGCTTCTTCGAATGTTTGCATGTATGGACTCAGCAAAAACATAAGTCTTGAGTATATTGCCATGAGTGTTAAGCGACTAGGGGTAGTAGATAGATAAAAATCTAGGGCATCTGCTCCCTAGTTAATTCCGATGAGGTTCAAAAATGTTTACTGCATGTGTTGAAATATCTTTAATACTGTAAGTAGCATACTCAAAATTTTGTTTGTCATTTTAATGGCTAAATCCGGTATTTTGTCGTATCTAGAGATCGAAAACTCGATGGTCTTCACCATGTACTCTTCTGTCGGTAAGTAGTTGCATGGTGGACTAGGTAATAGTGGATAGTTAAGCCATTGATTATTTAAGCTACCCTGGCGCTGTGCTTCCCAAAATTGTGTCTAGGAGTGTCTTCTAGGTACTCGACAAAAAGATGGATTGATTTGAAGCATGTACGGTGCTGATTCCCAATGTACCCGTAACGAAAGATTCTTTTCCAAAAACTTGCATCTCCAGATAGGATCTACCTTGTCAAATTCTTCTTGTGTATATGTGAATGTTTGCATGTTGAATTGTAGATTGCTATCTGGTTCTTTATTGGTGGTTATCTTTATATACTGGCATGTTTCTTCTTTTAGGAGTCTGTAAGGGATATTGAAGGGCTTCAAAATTTATTTTAGGCTCTTGCTTTCAATCTTTGCCTCTTTCATTACCTTGACCACCTGTTCTTCAAATTGTTCTGTAAGTCAAGACACGAGTAGCACGCGCTCATTTTGGCTTAGTTTTGCAATAGCCCGATTATGTCTTTCAGTGTTTGGCTCTGCTTCCTCCCTTAACAGTGAATGATGCATGGGGGGAAAAAGAGGACATACCTCAGTCTCCTCAGTAGCCGTTGTGGAGCTTGGAACTATTGGTATCCCCGTTGTTACCTGTTGTTCTATTTGGGCTTTTAATTTGGCAATTAGTTCATTCTTTTCTTATGATTTCTTTGGTGGCTTGCATAATTGTTTCCTTGTTCTTTAGGAGTTCTTCTCCTATGGCAACCATTTGATTATCATCTTCATTGCATTGTTCAATGAGTTTATTCTCTACCATCTTCCATTTTTTCCTAAGTTCATTAGTGTCGTGCATATATCTCTTTTCCCATTCCTCTATGATAGCTTGCTCTTGTTTTAGCTTGTCAGCATACTTCACAATTTTATCTTCCAATGCCTTTGTCACACTTGCGGTTGTTTCTGGCGCTTCTATGGGTTGGTTGCATAGTATGGAAGTCATAAGCTCCTTATTTCTATTTCTTAAATTGTCTGCTTCCTCTATATATACTTTGATTTGGGTTTCAAGTAGCTTACTTGTGATTCTTGCTTTCTCCGTTTCACCGGCTTCATATTTTCTTTGTAGCTCTTTAAGTTGATCTCGGAGCTGTTGGTTCTCCATTACTAGCATGGTGCATTTATCCTTGGCTTCCTGAGCTTCTACTTCCTTGATCGAGAGTGTCTTTTGAGCTTGAATTAGTTGGCGAGTGCTTCCATGGCGATTGCTTAAGACAGACTAGGGATAGTACTATAGAACACAAGTGCGCAGAGATTACTACAGTAGCGATTTCTGACATTGTTGAAGGGGTTAAATAGGAACAATACGGTGGGGTGGGGAAGGGGGGTTGGGTATCATTGTGCAGTGCGGGAGTGGTATTTGTTTTCATGCCGGCGTGCATACTTGAGTGACCGGTAAGGAGGGGCGGCTGGTAACATAAAGTTTCGTACAAAACGCGGCTATTTATAAAAGGAAGAAAAAGAAAAGAAAAAGGGAAAGATAAAACAAAACGCGGTCCACCACCGAAAAATTTAATGCGTACTAGTAGTGGGATAATATGGCCGCAGCTTCGACCCATTGATCACCTTTGGAAGTGGATTTCCGGTCAACGTAGTCAACCGAAAAGTTGCCGGACCGACTTGTTCTGAGATTTTGAAAGGGCCGAACCATCGTAGTTTGAATTTTCCTACTGCTCTATCCGATTTTGCGTTATAGAAGAGTACAAGCTGGCCTACCGAAAAGATTGGAGTCTTCAAATATCGATCGTGTGTCTTGGCTTGCCTTAGTTGTACTTCATGCATGGTTAAAAAGCTGAGCCATCGGTGCTCATCAAGTTCTCTGAGTTCATCCATCCGTGCTATCAGTGAATTTTCCGGTAGCATCTTCTGAGTGATCGCTACACGCAGGCTTGGAATGACTATTTCCATGGGTGCTATTGCTTCTAAACCATAAGCTAGTTTGAAAGGTGTCAAGCCTGTTGTTACCTTATATGTAGTTCGGTATGCCCATAGGACTGCAGGTAGTAATTGATCCCATCTTTCCGGTGCTTCCGTGATCAATTTCCGGAGGATATTCAGTAGTGATTTGTTTGTACTTTCGGCCAAACCATTGGCACGAGGATAGTACGGCGAGCTGAGTTTGTGTGTCACCTGGAAGGATTGGGTGAGTACCTTCATTAACTGATTTACAAAGTGAGTACCTTGGTCTGAGACAATTTCCAGTGGTAAACCGAAACGTGGAAAGACATCATTCAACAGACATTTTGCTACTGCCACCGCTGTGGCTGACCGTAAAGCCCATGCTTCTACCCATCTTGTTGCGTAGTCTGTACAGGTGAGTATATATCTGTTGTTACTGAAGACTGCTGGAGGTGAAATTGGGCCTATAAAATCCAATCCCCATTTTTGAAATGGTTCTAATGGCATGACTGGCTGTAAGGGAAAGAAGTGTCGTTGTAGCGGTTGTCCCGTCCTTTGACAGTTATCACAATGTTTGACAAATTGGGCCACATCTCTGTACATAGTTGGCCACCAGAGGCCACTCTGCAGGATTTTCCGGTGAGTCAAATCTGTGGCAAAGTGACCACCAGTAGGTGTCGAGTGAGCCATTGTGATAACTGAGTTAATTTCATGCGGAGGAACACAGCGAAGTAAGATTCCGGTGAGGTCTACATAATAGAGCTCTCCAGCAACTAATCGAAATTGGCGGCTAAAGACTGCCAATTTCCTTCGAACTGCCTTGGTCGTCTCAGATGGGAAGCATCCTTTGGTGAGAAAAGTTAAAATCTGATCATAGTATGTAGATGGTGCTTGTAGGTTGGCCGTTTCATCGGATAGTGGTTCAGCATTATAAATCGCAGGAGTCGTGTCATCTATGCCTACCGGAGCTTCACCGGAATCCAGGCGAGATAAGAAATCTGCTAGGGCATGTGCTTTTCCGGGTCGGTGAATGACATCATAATCAAATTCTTGTAAAAGTAGCACCCATCGTGCTAATCGTCCACCTAGATGTTGTTGTCTTACTAGATAGACAAGGGCAGCATGATCCACATGAAAGGTAAATTTCCGGCCTAATAAATAATGTCTGAATTTTTTGATTGAGTAAATCAATCCTAGACATTCTCTTTCAGTAGTGGAATAGTTCTTTTCTGCTGGTGCAAGCCTTCTACTGGCGTAATAAACAGGGCGAAACCACTTATCTGTTTGCTGCATTAGAATACTGCCAGTTGCAATATCTGAAGCATCGACAAAAACATGGAACGGATTGTCCCAGTCCGGTGGTTGTAAAATTGGAGCTTGTGTCAGGAGATGCTTGAGCCGATCGAATGTAGTTTGGCATTCTTCAGTCCATTCAAACTGTCGGGGAGTTTTTGTGATTAGCCTGTTCAGTGGTACTGCGAGGTGAGCAAGCCACCGTAAGTGTCTGCCATGCCATCGTATTTGGCCCATGAAACGCATTACTTCTTTTGGAGTTGCGGGTACCGGGGCTTCTAAAATTGCCGAAATCTTATCTGGGTTTACTCGGATACCTTGAGTAGATACAATATGCCCAAGTAGTTTGCCACACGAAACCGCAAACACGGATTTGTTTGGGTTAAGACAGAGTCTATAGTCTCTACACTTCTGAAAACAACATCGTAAATGACTTAAATGTGCTATCATCTCCCCAAAGATTGAGAAATCGTCAAGATATACTTGCATGAATGAAGTGAGATAAGGAGAAAATATTTCCTACATACATCGCTGAAATGTGCTTGGTGCGTTTCTTAATCCGAACCACATTACGGTGCAGGCGAAGACACCCCAATTGGTAATGAAAGCAGTTTTTGGTATATCTTCTTCAGCCATTCTAACCTGATTGTACCCGCTGTATCCATCTAAGAATGAATACATTTCGTGGCCTGCTACCCTATCAAGCATGGTATCCAGAAAGGGTATCGGGAAAGGATCTGGTACTGTTGCTGCGTTCAATTTCCGGTAGTCTACACACATTCGTAGTTGCTTATTTTTCTTTGGCACAATCACAATTGGTGAAATCCATTCAGCATGTTCTATTGGTACGATGAATCCTACTTTTAATAATCTGTCAAGTTCGGCTTTTACCTGAGATGCATAATTGGGATTCATCCGATAGCTGGGCTGCCTATTTGGTTTAGCTTCAGGCTTAAGCATGACTCTGTGCTGATATATGCGCGGATCTAATCCTTTCATATCTTTGTAATCCCATGCAAAGACGTCTGAGAATTCGCGAAGGAGCTGAATCAAGTTAGCCTGAAAGGTTTCCGGCAAGTTTTGCCTTATTTTTACAGGTCGAGGATGGTCCTTGTCTCCTAGATTGTATGTGATCAGCTGGTCTTCAGGGACATAAAATTGTTGTGGGTTCTCTGTATCCTCTGTCGGCTTGAATAGTGGTTGTAATTCAGTATCTGCTTGTTCAGACTTTTCAGTGATAGCTACTACTGTACAAACTGAAGTGTTCCAAGTATTAATGACAGACTGTAGATCAACAGTTCCTAGAGACATTAAATCGGCGTTATTTTTCAGAAATTGCTCTTCTTCATCATCTGATAGTCCATCTAACATATGAACTGGTTCAGCGAGATAAGGTCTGGCGTGAAGTTCGCAGGGTTGTATAGCATCTAGTTTTACCACATATTTATGATTAGCATCCTTGAATGTGAGCTCTTGCGCAGACCAGTCCTGTATTACCTTTGCATGCTTTAGCCAAGGTCGGCCGAAAAGGAGGTTGTAATCCAAGGTGGATTCGGACAGATCTAGTATAACAAAAGACATTTTGAAAGTCGTACCTTGTAGAGTAATGGGTACATTCCGTACAAGTCCTACGGGATGGACTCTAGATTGATCAGCCATTCTGACAAAGAATTGAACTGGTTCGATTTCGGTCCAGCCTAGCTTTTTACATAATGCTGCGGTTGCGATGTTTACGCCGGAGCCTCCGTCAATTAATACCTGTGTGATCTTCTGATTCTTATACCATACTGTAATCAAGGGCACTGCATGATCAACCGTAGAATCACATTCTGGTTGAACTACGGCGGTTGCCGGAATGCAAGAGGGTGTCGGGCTAAAATGTTGTTGAAATTGTTGCCGAATTCCAGGTACTAACGCCAAAAGTTGGCCGAGAGGTAGGGTGATAGATGCCTTGGATAAAATTTCCCAGGCCTGCTGAGATTGGTTATCCTGTTCCTTTGAATTTGAAGTCTCTGCTGTTGTCGAAGTATCTGTTGTTATGTCTACTACTGATGGTTGTTCTGCTGCTGCTCTCTTTTGTTGTGTCCCTTCTTTTATCGACGAGGTCTGAGTCACCGGAATGGGTTCTGGGAATACTGGTGGTTCTGTGGCGGTCCAGTGACTAGCCTTGTTATATATCCTATGTTGTTCTCGTATCCCTGGTTCAAATACTTCTGCCGCTGGTTGTAGTTGTTTACCTGATCGGGTCTGGACTGTAGCAGTTTGTGTTTCTACCGGAGTAATTTGTACCATGTTGGCCATTGGGTTTTGCCGCTCCTTCTTCCTTTGATCATACTCAACTGCGTCTTTGCAATATCTTCTAATGTGTCCGAATTCTCCACAAAAATGACAGCGTGGCGGTGGTAAATTGGGATTTTCCGGTGGTGGTTCGTTCTGCCAACGGTTTGCATTATAGTTATTGTTTCTCTGTCCTCGGTAGTTTCGATATCCTTGCGGTTGATTGTTTCTCAGTGGCGGAGGTACGTAATGATTTGCTGCCTGTCCATGTTCTTGAATGACAGCATTGACTGTTGTTGTTCCTCGTATTCTGGTATTGTAAACGCAATTTCCGGTGGTGTGTCCGGCAGTGTTGCAGATGGCACAGAACGGTTGATTAAGCGCACAATTGGCACTAGTATGCCCTGAATTCTTGCATATGATACAATACACTTGTCTGGTTATATCTTCATTCATAGTTCTGTTTGTTTTTAACCACTCCATATCTTCTGTAAATCCACCGACCTTGGATTCTAGTTGTAGAGCCATGGCGATGACTGCATCCAACGTCATAGCTCCCACACATCTTATAATCATGATCTGCTTCAATTGCGGAGTTAAACCATTGATAAACCACTGAGAGATGACATCATCTGGTAAGTTAGCGTGGGCCGGTGGTATCTGTCTCAAGTGCGTTCTAAAGAGTGTGGCGTACTCTTGAACAGTCTGATTCACCTTCTATCGGTTGTTCTGTAAATAATCAAATATTTCGCCGGGATTCTTCTTTAACCTGAATCGTTGCAAAAAAGCGTCTCGAACTGCATCATAGGTACCGAAATGATTAATGTCGTATTCCGTAAGCCATCTAGCCGCTTCATTGACTAGAGTAGATTGAAAAACAATGGCCTTGTACGCTTGATCTGGTGGATGGTTAAGAACTGCATAACTTATCTCAAAAGTTCGTACATGAGCGTCTGGGTCATCTCCTGGGAATCCACCGAATTTCGTGTAGGTTACTCCTGTTGGAGGCGGCCTTGGTTGACCTAACTGTTGTTGTTGTTGTCCGTTCATCGTAAGTATCTCCGGTCCTTCTTCTGTATTTTGAGGTTGAGTAGTGGAACTATCAGAATCTGATTCGCCGGACTGCGTGCCTTCCGGTGTGCTGTTTTTGCGCAGGATACTTCGGTCCTTAGCTTCGAATAGGTCTCCTTCTTTCTGGATGTCTAATATCCGAAATCTTTCTTCCAGACACGCGGGTCTGGCTGAGGATTCTGCAAAAAATGCTAATCCTTGACCGCCCGTTGGTGTTTCTATCACCGGAATATCACCGGAATGAGCTGACAGTCTACCAGACTGTAGCGTTTTTTTGCTTTTACTGATTTCTTTTCCTAGAGTTTGTCTAATTTCCAGTGGCGTCTTAATAGATTCTGGAATTACTATACTTTGGTTAGGCTAGGTCGAGGTGACACCAGCATGTACCAAAGGCGCTGATCGATCCACCGGAATATGACCGGAATTAGTTCTGGCGTCCTTAACGTGCTCGACCACTGAGTCAGGTCGCGTTATACCTTCTTCTCCTAGAGTTGTTTTTTGTACTTTTCTTGTTCCCGTCGTCTGGGTCTTAGGATACGTTTCACCAGACCGAGTAATCGGCATGTAACATTGCTCAGTGATACTATCTGAGCAGTTTGCAACAATCTGGGTCTGTTGCTACTGTCAGTAAATCAAATGTTACTGGATGTTTGCTTCTTACAAACCGCTTAGCACTCTAATGCCACTTTCTCACAAATAACTCATAATCAAAAGCTACTTTACCGCAGAGACTGGTAAACAGTTGCCACTTTCCCACAGATAACTCATAATCAAAAGCTACTTTACCGAAGAGACTGGTAAACAGTTGCCACTTTCCCACAGATAGCGCCAATTGTTAAACTGATTATGGTTTGAGCGTTACTTTACTTCCTATTCAAATGTTTTACGTTCAATTTGGTTCTAAATCTTCTAACCGTGATTCGTTCTCTTAGCCACGTGGGTCCTTGGGAGTGGTAGGGGTCTGTTAGACAGAGGCCCTGTACTATTTTCCCAAACTCTCATACAGGTATTAAACACACGGTCACGTCTTAGCTCAGTCCTGGTCTCTGAACAATACTACTACGCGACTTATTGGGACGTTGACATTTCCGGTCTGAATCTGCTATAGTAGGAGAGCAGTAGTCCGGTCCTGACTTAACTATTTAACTACTTACTTCATTCGCCGAGTATTGCACAGAACACACCTATTCTTGACTCAAAGACACATCGAACAGTATACTTCAAAGTATACAAATTACCGTATGTAGTCATCATCCAAAGCGTAACAATCGTATCACTAGCTCCTAAGGCGCACAGGCTTTTACAGATACAAGTCCTTCCTGGAACGAAATCTCCAGAAAACACAGACTATTGTATCGACTTCCAGTACTTCACAGAACTTGACAGAACAGTAGCGAGATCACTCCACACTCCTACTTTACCGATATATATTAAGCACACTTAACAATGCTCAAATACACCACCATTACCAACCAACTTCGTAGCACACTGTCACTTGTGCGTAATTACCCTTTAAGATACGAACAACTACTAATCAAACGCAGCAGAACAGGACAGAACCATACAGATACAAAGTAGACACTTCAACAATATGTTATACTTCCCAACAGAGGTACTTCACCATAGAAGATACACTTAACCGACAGACACGAATCGAAGGGTAACTTAACAAGACCCTGTAGAGCCCGAAGGGGTATGCGCTCAGACAGACTAGAAGATGTACTTAACCAGACACAGTAGTTCCCCAGAATGGGCGTATTCACGGACAGAATCGACACCACAAGTCCCGAATTGGACGTACTCACAGACAGAATCGAAGATGCACTTCACAATTAAAATCGACTAGACGATACACCTTAACAGAACACAGCAATTCCAGAATGGGCGTCGTTTGCCATTTTCTTCTCATTTCCTTATATAGAGGATTTACAGTGGTGCGCGAATCTCTGCGCGTTTCTCAAAAGGCTCTTGCTATTTAAGGCGCCTGTCCTAGTACAACTGTCCTTATTCGGCGGCCGTCTAACAGGTGCGATATATGGATGTATATTTGGAAAGCAAAAATGTTGATGAATCAGTCGGACTTCTTCTTCTATATCAATACGATTGATGTCCATAAATGTTTGTGTCTTATTCCCTTAGATTTTATCTTTCAAAATTGTGTTTCCATCCTTTTCCCAGCCAACAGCTTCTTTGATTAAGTCATGAGTGAATTGGATGATTACCCATTCTCCTGCCGCATCTAGAACTCTTGCTTCTGGCACTAATGGGTCATGTAAAGCTGGTTGGAGAGTATTCATCACCTGAGTACATCTGTGGAAGTCTGGTTTGTAGATTGGTAGTTCGAAGTACTTTTGAATTCCTGCCCTTGTCATTATGTTTACTATTGATGGGAGTTCATGTACGACTTTGAAATCTTGAGACATCACTAGGAACTGATGGTTCGTGCCCATAATCTTTATTGTCACTAAGAAAAGATAATCCCTGGCGGGCTGATCCTCTCGAAACCAATGACCTTTGGCTTTTGTCACACTTTGTAATGGGAACTTTAGCACCTCTTCTTGAATCGTTGCTTCAGAGTCCTCAGAGGCCATCTGCACTTGTAATAGAAAGAAAATCAGCTTCTAATAGAAATCAAGTCATGTGTTATGTGTGGCTTAGTGATATGTCGCTTATTGCATCACTTCGCTTCCCCTTGCTTAAGTAAGTAAGGCCTCTTACCACACCTCTTTTGATTTTTAATCCTGAAAGAAGACCAAAATTAGTTCTAGCCAAAGCGTTTATTTATTTACACTGTAAGTTCATTCGTATGGAAGTAGAATCTACGACCTATTGCCATGATAAAAATGTGCACCACTAATTTCGTCAAGAAGGTAATGTGCCGAATACATGGCCTTGTAATGCAGCCCTATTATGCATGCTTTAGGTGCATTGGACTCTTCATGAGTGCAAGTAGAATCTTGTTGAGTCGGTTGTTCTCGTCTTGGATGCCTCTTGGGTCTCCATATCCATTTTGTAGTTGGTGGTTGAGGTATTTGGTTCCTTCATTTTTGTCGTTCTCTGGTCCTTGTTGTCTTCTTTCTTGAAGTCTTATTGGTTGATGTCATGTTCCTGTTGTACTTGTGTTGGTTCCTTTTGGACCTCCTTGTTTCTCTTTGCTGGCATAATATCTCATTGAGCTTGTCTCACTCTTGCTTTGTTGTATGTCTCACCTTTTTTGGAATCCACATATGCTGTTGTGTTTTTTGGGCTCCTACTAATGATTTTGGAAGCCACATATGAAGGAGTCTTGGTGATTTTGATTGCGGTTGTGAGTAGTGGTTATCTCTCCTCGTTTTCATTGAATGACTAGTCTGTTTCTTAGTTGAATCATTTGGTTTAGTCATTCGATCCTTTCGCATCCATTGCAGATGAGTATTCCATGGATATGATGCTCGAGTAGTCGACTTCCATGTGGATGTTTTTCCCTTGGTGTAGGTAAGTTTAGGATCATTGTCCTCACTTTCTCTCTTAGATTCATCTCTCATGGGAAAAAAAGGCAAAACATCAAGTAACACGTTCGTATCTGTAGGAAATTCTAGCTTAGGGTGTTGTTTGGGTATGCTCTCACTTGATTCATCTTCTATTTCCTTTTCTAGGGTGTCTTCTTCAAGCTTGATAACTTCCTGAGCATGAGAAGGTCTTTCTTCTAACAAGCTAAAGATTTCTTTATGTCCTATTTTGGCTGATATGTATCCTTGTGCTAGATGAATGCTCACTTCGTTCTCCATAATCCAATCTTGCCCTAGGACCAAATTTTCTACTAAGTCTTCATCCTTACACACCAAAACTCTTTGCTCCATCAAAGAATTTCCTAGGTGGAGGGATATTAGGGCTTCTCCAACACATTCTATGACCTGGCCTCCAATTCCTACCATGTGTGCTTTAGTTCGACTTATGATCATTTGGAGATGTGTAATTAACATCATTCATATGCAACTTAGGGCTGCTCCTGAGTCGATCGGGGTATCTATCAATCAGTACTCTGTGGCTCCAATCCCTAGGTTTAAGTATGGTTGAGATATGCTAAGGTTCTTTTTGTCGGCTTTCTAGACTTGGTAATTGGCCATGGGAATGGGTTCTTCTCCCTGTAGATATCGTTCATCCCTTTGCCTTATCCACTCCTTTCGTTTCTTGATACGCTCTAGGGCTTCTTGGTGTGATTCATCTCTAATTCTCTCTTCTTCTTTTTTCGGATTTTGCACTCCTATGAGTCATGCTAACATCTGATCCATCAATGGCTCCATATATCGTTTTACTCGACAACCACTTATGTAGTTAGGAAGTATATCTCCATCTAACGTGGCTAGATTCACTGCTCTGCTAGTTGAGATCCTATTAATCAATAAGGGTCCGTATCCGTGTTCTAGGATGTGTGCATCATATATGCTTTCTGTCTCCTTTTAGCGACATAAATTCCCGCAATCGCCTGTAGTCTTGTTTCGTGTAACTTCTCAATATGCTTGAGTTGCTTAGATAGCTCATGTCCTGTCCACTCATGTTGTTGTGCTACTCGTAAAGTAGGTACCAAAAAATCGATTGGGAGGATTGCATTTTGTCCATACACTAGGTTAAAAGGAGTAGTTCCAATGATTGTCTTCAAAGCCACACAAAAGTCCCAAATTGCATGATGCAATTGTTTGTCCCAATCCGACCTTCCACTATTGACTATCTTTGTCAACACCATACACAACACTTTATTGGAACTTTCTCCTTGACCATTGGCTTGAGGGTGATAAGGGGCTGATCTTTTATGAATCACTAGGAATTCACTCATCAAAGACTCTATTACTTCGTGAAGTGCGTTCCTCAATCACTTACTATCTCTATAGGTAGTCCAAAGCAAGTAAAGATGTGCTCAAAGAGAAACTTGGCTGTGGTCTGAGCATCATTTTTTTAGTTGCTTTTGCTTCTACACATTTAGTTAGAGAATCTCTTGCCACTATTATGTACTTAGCATGTGATCCTTTGGGTTAATTGGTCCTATGAAATCAATACCCCATTTGGAAAAGGCTCTTGCACAAACCATGGTTCTTAGAGGCATGTCATCTCGTCTAATAGGGTACTTCGCTCTTTGGCATACCTCACAACTTTGTACTTAGGTGTTTGCATCCATGTGTAGAGTTGGCCACCATAGGCCTGCAAAGAGAATCATTTTTACAGTTCTTTCTACTGAAAAATGTCCTCCTACGACACTTGCATGTGCCATTTCTAATACAGGTAAGTACTCTCCTTCATGCACACATAGTCGTAGTTGATTGTCTTTTCCTCATTTGAATAATTGCCTTCCCACTATAAAATAGTCCTTACTCATTTCTTCTAGGGATCACTTTCTAGCTAGACTTGTTCCTTCCTCATGATTTCTTGTTTTTAAGAACTTCACCAATGTCCTACTCCAGTTTGGTGCTATTGTAGAGAATTGTAATGATGTATGGTCTTCTGGAGTATTCTCTTGACATTCTAAGAAGCTACCGATGTACTCATGGACATCCTTGGCCATATCTGGCCAATAAAATCCTAATCATTTTAATTTTCTAAGTGCTCCATGGGTTCCCTTGTGCATTCTCCATCCGTTTATGTGAGTTTGCTCAATCAAGGTCTTTTGTTCATCTTCATCTACACATCTTGACAATACACCGTTATGTTCTTTATGGTATACACTTCTTGCTACAATGTGTAGGTTACATGATTGCAGAATTCCCTTCTTAACCTCCTTGTTAATTGGGTGTTGTGGTCCATGGGTGAGTATTGAAATCAACTTCTCTGCCCACTGGACATACTTCCAAATTGAACAGGTAAGTGTCTGGTAAATCATCTGCTACTCCATTAGGTGGTTCTCCATGTGTTAACCTAGATAGATGATCAGCTCTTATGTGGGTATTTCCCTTTTTTACTATCACTTCAGCGTTGAGCTCCATTAGTAACAGAAACCATCTTAGTAGCCTTCCCATGTTACAGGGCTTATTGACTAAGTACAATAAGGCCTGATGATCTATGAAGAACTTGAACTTGTTGGCTAGAAGGTAGTGTCTAAATTTCTTCACTGCGTACACCATTCCTTAACCTTGTTGTTCCATAGTTGTATAGTTTCTTTCAGCTTGATTCAGTTGTCTGCTCACATAGGCAATAGGGTGCTCTAATTTTCCTTCATCTGCAAGTTGAGCTAGAATGCATCCTGTTGCATAGTTGGAGGCATCTACAATGATATGAAAAGGCTTGTCCCAGTTGGGTGTTTTTAGAATAGGTGCTGTGCTGAGTCGTTTTTTTAGCTCATTAAATGCTTTCTCGCATTCATCTGTCCACGTAAATTGAGTCAACAATCCATACAATGGCTTGGCAATTATGGCGTACATGTGAATAAATCTATGATAGTATCCACAATGCCCCATAAAAGCTTGCACTTCCTTAGCACTTTTCGGTCTTGGAAGTTCTAGGTTTACTTTAATTTTATCTTTCTCAGTAGAGATTCCATTCCTAGATACAATGTGTCCTAGGATTTTTCCTTGTCTCACCATAAAGATGCATTTCTCAGGATTCAGGCACACTCTATATTGTTGACACTTTTCAAATATCCGTCGCAACTCTGGAATATGCTCTTGTCTCTGACATGAGTATGTGCATAAGTCGTCTACGTATACTTCCATACTCTTTCTTAGGAATTCCTTGAAGACTTGACA
This sequence comes from Ceratopteris richardii, assembly GCA_020310875.1. Lineage (NCBI taxonomy): Eukaryota > Viridiplantae > Streptophyta > Polypodiopsida > Polypodiales > Pteridaceae > Ceratopteris > Ceratopteris richardii. Next base: position 39,206,111 of record CM035426.1, read on the forward strand.
CATCAACCTATGGAAAGTAGCAGGGGCATTTGTGAGTCCAAAAGGCATCACTCTAAAAGCGAAGACTCCCCATTCAATTGTGGATGCAGTCTTATGTTGGTCCTTTGTAGTGATACCCACTTGGTTGTATCCAGAGAATCCATCGAAGAAGCTATAGACTTGCTTACCTACAACTCTTTCCAAGAGATGATCAGTGATAGGTAATGGGTAGCTATCATGGATCGTAGCTATGTTTACTTTCTTCAGGTTAATACACACTCTTAATTTCCCATTCTTTTTGGGGACGACCACTAATGGTGACACCCATTTGGTGTGTTCTATCTCGTAAATGAATTTGGCTACTAATAGCTTGTCTATCTCCTCCTTATTTTTTGCTGAATATACATCATTATAAGTGTAAGGGCATTGCTTCAATGGTTTTTCATGTCATGGGTATTTGATGAGAACAAATGGATGGTTCTACGCCTTTGAGATCCTTGTAGGTCCATGCAAACACATCCCGATACTCTCGAATTAGTCTTATCAATTCTTCTCCCTCCTCATGTGACACATCTTTTCCTATGTACATGCATCTTTCTTCCCCATCTTCCATAGTCACTATTACTTTCTTTGTTTGTTCCTTGTTGTCATATGATTCTCCTTCCCTTGCCTTTCTCTTAGGCATCTAGATGGCTATCTTCCTCTTCTCTACTTCATATCTTTTGAAGTGTTCTGGAACTTCCAACAGTTATGGGGTTGATTCGGCATTATCTAACGTTTCCTCATGGTTTGTTCTCATCTGAACTGCTTCTTTTGCTAACACCTTGGGTGTTCCTTCTTTGTTATCAGTTTGGATTGTTTCTAAATACCGTTCCTCTGAATCAAACTCTAGTTCCATCTCTATGCTTTCATAATCTTCCTTCCATTCCTTTTCTAACACTTCTCCTGCATCTACCTCTTGAAGGACTACCATGTAAAAGCTTACATCATAACCTTCTTCGTCCATGCATCCATTCATAGTTAATACCTCTTCATTTAGGCATACATCCAAGGTGGCTAGAATCTCCATCCAACCATGTGGTTTGAATGCTTCATCGGGAAAAACTTGGGCCATATACATAGGATCCTCTAGGAGTCGGTAATTTTGATGTCCGATAGGCCATATTTGAGTTTTTTTCTCTTCTCTCTTTACTTCCTTACACATCCATAATTAGGCATCTTCGTACATCCATGATTGGTCACTTGAACTAGCAATATGAATTGACAAGTCATCCTCTTCCTTGTGTATAAGATTCCATTGTAGTGGGGATACATCCTTATATGCAAATGTATGCAAATTTATCTTGGTAGTAGTTCCTTGATGTTGTAGGTATAAAGCGTCTCTTCTCCAATCTTGTACTACCCTAAGTTGTCTCATGAACTGTCGTCCTAATATCATTTCATAGTTATTTGCTTTTACAAATTGACATACAATTAATGTGTGCTCAAACTCCACTCCACAGGTGGTTAACTTAATTTTCTCCAGTATTCCAAGGGGTCTTTGTACATGGCCGTCTGCTAATTGAAGCTTCATACGTGTTGGTCGTAGGACTGGCTTTGCCCATTTCTCCCAAATCTCTTTGGTGGCTATGCCTACACCTTCCCTTGTTCTAGAATGGCTTTGGTCATGTATCCATTATATGTGATGGGTAAACATGTGTTGCCCTCGTCTCCTTCACTAAATTCTCCGACTTTATCCACAAGGATTTGTATAGTAGAAGGGAATTTAGTTTCTTTATTTTCTTTTTTACTCTTCTCATTCTCTAATTTCAACTTTTCCGCTAACTGTTTCCATATTTGTGCCTTTGCACGTAGTAGTTCCTCCACAGTCAACCGACATTGTACCTTGGTCTTCTTGAGTTTTGTTAGATTGTGAGAGGTCTTACTTGAAGACTCGTTTTCCTTTCCTTGTACTGTGGGAGCATGGAAGATTATGGATTCTTTCTCATATTCTGCCATGTAGTTTGGTAGGGTAGAAATGCTTTGTGATTCCTCCCTATTTTAGTCTAACATGGACACCTCTTCATATACTTCATCCAAATTTGAGGTTGGCTAATAGTCCTCAACATCTAATTCCTCAAAGGGTGGTCTTGAAATTCCATTCTTTTTCCATCGGTCTTCCCAAATCCTGGCCCACAATTCTCTTGGCCAACCAAAAATTGATTTGTTCCGAGTGCTAGGTAGTTCTTCCTTACTATCTTTCCCTTTTGGTTTCTGCTCATTCTTTTTAAAACATTCCTTATATTGATTCTCAGATATTCTTGTCTTTGGGAGGACTGGGATAGTCTGTTCTAGAGTGGCTTGAGCTACCTCTATGAGCTTTGTGCATATAGCAAGTCTCTCCTTCTCTAACTCCCCTTGTGGATAAAGTTTTTCATGCTGCTCAATGTTTGGTCTAGTCGTGATTCTGGCTTGGTAAGCTTTCAACCACATGTCCAGATCGTCTGGTCTTGGGTCTTCTAAGATTGATCCTGGTTTGTTTGGTTCTTGTGTATGAGGTGTAAGTGGGGTTTCTTCTTGTATTTTTGGTTTCTCAGGTTTCTTACCATCTCTTATGTTCTTCTTGTCCTCCTTAATTTTTCTTTTCATCCATTTGTCTCTAAGTTTTTCCTTCTATCCTTCCAACTTTGGGTCTTCTTTGTTTGGGTACTCTCATGTGGGCCTTCATAATCTTCCACTACCTATATTTTGGGTTCTAGGTTTTTATTCTTTTCTTGTTTAGAGTGTACTTTGGCTTGAACTCGTGTGATAGCTTTTAGTGGTACTGTGTATTCCTTATCACTTCTTGTTGATTCAATTACTTCAATCACATTGATTTGTGTTGTATTATGAGTCTTATTAGGATTCTTTGGGCAGTCTCTAAATAGATGTTCCTTTCCACATTCATTGCAGTACCCTTCCCAAGTCCTAGGAGGTGGTGGGTTATATGGCAGGGTGCATTCTCTTATGAAGTGGTCTCCTCCACATCTATAGCATGTTCCTTTTGGCACAGGCGGTCTAATGGGTGGTCTCATGGGAGCTAGTGCCTTGGGTGCAGTGCACATTAGGGTTTCAAACTCCAGCCCATAGTTGTTGTCATATCCCTGATAACTGTTGGAACATCAAGCTTACACTATGCTTGAGGTGGATTTGATCTACATCAAAGGCTATCGTGTCGAAACAATATCCATTGGAGAGTTCTTTTTCTTATGCTCATTTATTGTATTTTTTTGAGAGATTTTTGATGGTTCATTTACCGTTGTAAAAGCCTTGAGCTTTACACATGTAAAGGTAGAAAGATAGAGCCCAAATCCCATGAATTTGTGGTGGTTGAATTTGCATTCAATCAAGCAATCAAATCACCTAAAAGTAGATCAAACTAGATCTTCACTTTTCCTAGATTGTAGGGAAGTGAATTGATTCCCTCCAACAACCATTCCCACCTTCATTTGAATTCAAATTTCACTTGTAGAAGTCATGGAACACTCCTAGAGTCTATATAAAGACTTGAAATCACTTGTACATTACATGGAAACAATATACATGCACTTGTGACCATCATTGTCTTGCTCCTTCAATTCTCTGCATCATCTTCGTCACCAACAGTAATCTTGCAGAGGCTGCTGCTCTCTCTCCAAAGCTTCAAATTGAGTACTAGATAGCTCATTGGAAAGGTATTAGTGTCTAGTTTATGCCTGTAAATGTTCCAAGCATTTGGTTCAATAGATTGGGAGAAATCAGGGGTTGTCTATCTCGGGGTCAATCTCTACGTATTCCTGAAAAATAGGAAGTACCACCGGTGAATGTCTCATTCATTCCTATAGCATATTTTGCTTATGCCTTATACTTTTGTGCATTCTATACATTCAACCCTATTTTTATCACTCCCATAAAAGGAGTTTTTCTAATTGTAATCACACTGGTCGCTATGGGCATTTGAAGTTCATTGTCTCTTCCATAGATAGTAAGTTTTTTGAGCTATTCGACCCGTGAACCTATCTGTTTTGTATCGACTCATTTTCCTTGATGCTCCAAAGTACATAGTGTGTTTCTTTGCACTTATCATATGCTTATAAGGTCTATTTGAGTCTCCATAAGCTCAAGGGCTGGTCTTGTGCCGGATAGCTAGACCAAACTTCGTCGCTTCGAAACGCATTTTCTACCTTCTACAAGCTTCTCCAAGTTCTTTCAGTGGTATCAGAGCTAGATCAAGATGGGTGACGGCTTTCCCTCAATGATAGAGAAGCTTGATTGACAAAACTACGCGGCTTGGCAAATCAGGATGGAGGCCTATTTGCAAGGTAGAAATCTTTATGGAATTGTAGCACGTGATGAAGCTATGCCTATTCCAAGATCCAAAGGAGGACCTACACAAGAGGAGACAGATAAGCTCACACTTTGGTGCGCAAGGGATGCTGAAGCAAGCTCGTACATACTAAACTCTATCTCTGACTTTCTATTACCTCCAATAACTTTTGCCGCCAGATTGGTTGAAATATGGCCCCTTTTTTGGCTTCTTCCGGGATGTCCTCTGGTTGGAACTGTGTTGCAAAAGAAGGATACCTATTGGTGACTCTTTTGATCTCAACATTGTAATCTGCCAATAGTACAAAGTAGGGCTTATATTGTAACTCTGAACTGGTTATCAGTCGCCTAGGAGCCTAGTGCCTGAAATATTCAGATTGAAGTATTGTCTCCTCAATGGTTTTCATGGCCAGCATCTGAGTGGCTATGCGCTCTTCGTGCGTTGGCCCCATCTCTTCCACTTGTTTCATCCATGCCGAAGGTGGTTCCTCATATGTGTCTTGTCCTTCATCAGTGACCCTGCCTCCTCGAAGAGGTTGAGGCTCATAATTATCTTCAAAGGTTTCTTCAACTGGAATGATAATAGCCTCCTCTTTTGTTGGTTGATCGGGTGGAGATGGAGGCCTTTCATACTGTAACAATTTAATCTTTAGCTCTGCCACTTGTTGTCGTAGCTCAAGTACCTCGTTGGCCGTGGAAGATTCTTGCAGTGGAGAAGTAGCAACACTCACCATCTTTCTAGGTTCTATTGGTTGCGGTGTGGGCACATGGTGTCTTTCTAGTTCCTTCACCTGGTCTGCAAGTTGGTCGTGTGCTTCCAAGAGGGTCGCATAATCTTCCAATACCTGCTGAATGTTTTATGAGGGGATAGCTTGGAATTTAGCAGGAACTATTGGTGCCCCTGGAGTGTTTTTGATGGCCACTTCTAAATTTTCTTGATTCTATTGTTGTAGTGTTCTATTCTCTTCTTGAGCAGCTACTAAGTGTCGGCAAAGTAAGGCCATGTTTCTTTGTAGTCTAGCATTGTGGGCTAGCTGATCCCGAAGTTGTTCTTTAGTCGCACACGTCTCTGTATATTTGGCTTCAAACTCCACATGAGATTGTTGGAGGGCGGTAACCTCATGTTGTAATGCAGTATTACTCAACTCCAAGGCATTGACACGTGCTTGGAGGTGGGATGACAGATTACAAAGCTCTCTATTGTTTTCTTCCAATAACCTGTATTCCTGTTTAAGTTGGGCGACAGCTTCACACATAGTGCCTAGTGCATGACTAAATGAGGTGGATGCAGAGGTAGAGGTGGAAGATGCAAGGGGTTGGGAAATGGGGGAGGGAAAAGTGGATGTTGTGCTGACAGTGGGTGTATGTGGTGATGTGCATGAAGTTACAAGTGGTGATGTTGATACAAAAGTGGTGGTGAGTGGTCCTGTGGAGGGTGAAATGTCCATGGGGTCAGACGTGATTGTGTGTGAAGTGTGAATCGTGAATACCGGAATGGTGGGTAGTGTGTTAGTGGTGGCTGTGAATGTGGGGGAGGTGGTTTGGGAATGGGAATTTCTTTTATAATTCTCAATTTGTGATATCACATTTACAAGGTTTGCCAAAAATGGAGGCAGGGTGATTTGTGTTGGTTCTGAGGAAGTTAAGAGGGGCACAGTGGGTTAGGGTTGGGAAAGGGGAAATGTAGTAGTGAGGGAAAATGGTGTGTTAATGTTTGGGTAGGGACATGTGGCTGTCCAAGAGCTGGTTGATAAGAAGGGTGGCCTATTATGGTTTGATGGGTGGCGGGATGACCTATCTGAGCTTCGAAAAATGGTGTGTTAATGTTTGGGTAGGGACATGTGGCTGTCCAAGAGCTGGTTGATAAGAAGGGTGGCCTATTATGGTTTGATGGGTGGCGGGATGACCTATCTGGCTGGAACTGGTGGGTGTAGGAAAAGGGAAGGATGGAGAAATGGTGGTGTGTGGCATAGGTTCACTAAGGGTGAATATTGGTTGTTCAGGAATACTAGTGGTGAGGGGTTTGGTGGGCTGGATGGGAGGTGACGGTGGAGATGGTACATGTGTGCTTTCATCGGGTTCATCAGTGTTAGTTGGGATGGTCATATCAACATCTGCTTGAGAGGTGGTAGGGAGTGAGGTAGAGACTTCCATTTGAATCATTTTTCCCCTTCGTGGTCGTGTATCAAGCCTTCGTTGGTCGTATTGAGGGGGAGTACGATGTAACATGGTCCACATAATTTCTATAATCCCACATGTGTCTGCCAAAAGGTTCAATGATTCAACAAAATGAGGGTCCGCGTTCTCTGCTTGTAGCATTTGGTTCACCATTGCTCTGTTTGTCGCTTTTGACAACCTATGCCTTCTTTGGACTTGTTTGATTGTTTTGTATAGCCGTTTGATTTGTGTCATGTATGCGGGGGCTTCCTCATCACTCTCCTCTGATTCATTCCCCTATGCCTCTGCTTGTTCATGTGTGCCTCCCGCATGAGTGTGTTGTGCCTCATTTTCCCAATGTACTCTTTGTTCATCACGATTTGGGCGTCCTCTCTCGGTTGATGATCCGAGACCTTCAGTGTCTGAAAAGAACTCACCTTCCGATAGCTGCGTTGTTTGCAAGAAGGTCTCAAAGTCAAAGGATGTATCCTCCTCTAATGCAGCCATGGAGGCAAACTCAACATTCGTGGGTAGTGGTGGGGTTGATGGAGTGGGCTGTACCATGCCCCCCGATTGTGGTCTTTGGAGATGGATTGTGAATGGGGCCACCTGCTCTTCTTCTCTAAGGGAGACCTCGGTGGTGGACTCGCGAGGAATTGGAACATGGGAAAGAGATCCCCGCATTCTTTTAGCTGGTTGAACCCTTGGTTTTCGTCCCTAGAAGAATTGCAGCTGTGAGTATTTAAGTGCCCATGCAATCGGCACATCATAAGTGAGGCATCTGTATATAATTCTTGTAATGGCACAACAACCATTCAAAGTAGGCTTCCTCACTCCTCGTTTGCCTGCTTCATATAATTGGTCGAGGATCCACACTGGCATCTTAATAGGCAGAATCCTTGTTTCCGCTAGGTATAGTCTGTACCAAATTTTCTTGTGAGGTTGGGTGAATCGGTCTTGAGCTGGAAATGCAAAGTGTTGAAGACACATACGCAACGGTATGGCAATATTTGGGGTGAGGGCACACATCTCTTTCAGCTTCTTGAGCTTACTGCTCTTCATCGATTCTGGTATCAATGGGTCTCGATCGGAGGGTACATGGGTACCGTACATCTGAAGGGCCTCCTTGATTAGAGTTATGTTCAACTCAAACTTTTTCATTTCCTCCTGGTTTGATAGAGAGGGCACCAGGAATGTGCCTGACTGATCTTGATCTCCTATCGCTATAAGAGTAGCAATCAAGTAGTAGCATCTAAGGAAATCTGGTCTAGGCAGAGATGCACTAAAATAATCCTTCAATCCCGATTTTTGCCAAATATCTTGAAGAGGTGCTACATTTTGTAATGCTTCAAACTCTCTTGAGAAGAACTGAAATGTCCACCAAAATCCTCCACATTCCAACTTGGATTCCCAGATATGGTCTGCATCCCCCAAATCTCCTCGCATCTCATTGAACCAATGAGAATGTCCCTTTACTCTTTCTGTTAGTCTGCTTGGTGGATCCGAGATTGGAATTTGTCTCACATTCAGAAACTCCTCAGGCCTAGCTGTTAGTGGAACCTCCACAGGCATGGTATCCCAATCCATTTGAGTACTAGTGCCTGCCTGGGAGCTCCTGCTTGCTACTGTTTCCATGAGACTTTTGATGCTTATCTGCTAGAAGAAGAAAGGCACATTAGTGTTGCATAGGAAACATGATGTAATGGTGTTCCATCCACAATACTAACATGACATTCCAGATGGTTAGTGGTTAGAGGTGAAGTGTTTGTGATAGGTGTGAATGTTGGTTAATGGTTAGTGTCATCCTAGATGCATACTTTGGATATGCAATGTACTCAAATGCACCTACATCAGAGTGGATGGTTATACAAAATTGGGTCAGGGGGTTTGATACAGGGTTTAAGTCTCCAAACTTTGATTGAGGATTCGTAGCTCTTAGAGCGGGTCACAGGTACAAGTTTATGAACTAGATTGTGCGGGATTTGGGATCTTTTGGTACCCATTTCCAGACATTTCTAGGTTTGACCAAAGGTGTAATAGTGTGGGGTGTAGGTATCTTCCCTGAGCTGTTTGCCAAGAGTACTTGTGAGTGTTGATTTATGCTAGTGACCGGAAGTGAAGCTATTTGGGCTCGTAAGCAGGCCTTGGGCACCCATATCTATCTAGCATTGGGGATAGCCTTCGTTGATAGCTTAGGGACCCAAATAGAAATGGTATGTCTAGAGTGTTGCCTAGAGAACTCCTTTGTTTTAGTCCTTGACAGTGTGGCTCGCTTAATGCCTTTTTGAGAACCTGTCTCTGAAGCCGTGGTTTTTTCCCCCTTGCATAGCCATATTTGCTTCATGCCATGAGGTACTTCATATTGCCCAGGTTGGTGCTCATGCTTCTTAATCATTGGTCTCCTCAGTGTCGTGTGTTGCTGAGCCTACCCCTTTAGAATCTTCTCTGGAACAGATGGGAACTCCTCATTGACTTGTGTACCTTCAGCAAGAGTGACAATCCTCTACACCATAGAACTTTGGACAAGAACATCATTGTTATCTTCATGTGGGTTCCTGGAGGAACCAGGAGTTGGTGCCTTCTCTAGTGGTTTGAGTGATTGATTTTCAAACTCAATTGTGAGGTGGTTTTGGCCTACCCAAGCCTGAAGAAGTCCACTTCTTAGGTTGAGGTTGACTGCGTGGTCATAGATCCAGTCTTGCCCCAAGACAAGAGGTTTGGTAAGATCCTTGTCTTCACATACTAACACTTTTGCTGAAATTAGGACCTCTTGAATGTAGAGTGGAAGGTCCACCTCTCGAATGGGGTTTCAACACATCCCAACCCTATGAGATATGCCTCAATAGGATTGAAGTTTAATTGCAATTGTTGGCAGTAAGAAAGCCAAACTGCACTAGTGGCTGCTCGTGAATCAATTAAAGCCCTCACGGTCCTTGCACTCTCTCCTTGTCCTACTTCTAGGGTCACAAAAGGTCGTCGATCAACTATCCTATGGGACCGTTCACCTGAAGCCTCACACATGGCCATGTGATAACTTGCAGCTTCTTGAGTGTCAGGCATAGGCTGATCTCTACCTTGTCTTCTCAATTTCATTCGTCGGATGCGTTCTAAAGCTTATGTCTGTGCTTCTTCTCGAATCCGGTTTTCCTCTTCCTTACGTTTCCTTGCAGTATTGAGTCGATTTAGCATTTCTTCCGTTAGGGGTTCTTGATATAACTTGACTCTGCATCCGCTTATGTAACTCGGTAGGATATCCCCTTCTAGAGTGGCTAGTTGTACTGCTCCACTTGTGGAGATCCTATTGATAATCATTGGTCCGTAGCCTCTTTTCTCTAATTTTCATGCATGTTGCTTCAATGTGTAGACTAGGACTAAGTCTCCTGCTTTCAAGCCCTTATCCTTCACATGTGCATCGAAATATGCCTTTTGCCTCTTCTTGGCTGCATAAATTCCTCCTGCAGCTCTCAATCGTGTTTCACCTAATTGTTCAAGATCGAAGATTCTAGAGGAGAGCTCATGGCCTGTCCATTCATGCTCTTGTGCTACTCTCAATGTAGGTATCAAGAAGTCCAACGGTAGCACTGCATTTTGGCCAAATACTATTTGAAAGGGAGTGGCTTGGAGTACCATTTTATAGGCAACTTGGTATGCCCAAACAGCATGGTGTAGCTGTTTGTCCCAATTAGAACGTTTATTATTAACTAATTTTGTCAATACATTGCATATAATCTTATTTGTGCTCTCAGCCTGTCCATTAGCTTGTGGGTGATAGAGGGCCGACTTCTTATGTATCATCAAGAATTCTTGGAGAAGGTTTTCTATGACTTCATTCAAGAAGTGCATGCCTCTATCACTTACTAGCTCTATTGGTAACCCATATCTTGTGAACACATTCTCAAATAAGAACTTAGCAGTGGTCTGCGCGTCGTTCTTCGTTATAAGGATTAAAAGGTCCAACAAAGTCTATTCCCCATTTAGAGAATGCACGTCCACCCATCATAGGTTTCAATGGCATCTCATCTTTCCGCATAGGATACTGAGTTCGCTGACAAACATCACACCTCTTCATGTAGGTGTGTGCATCCATGTGAAGGGTTGGCCACCAAAGACCTGCAAATAGTATTGCCCTGATCACCCGATCTGGTCCAAAGTGTCCTCCTACTACACCTTGATGAGCAGTTTCTAAGATCTTCAAATATTCAGTCTCATGGACACATAGTCTGAGGTAACCATCTTTACCACGCTTGTATAAGTTATCTCCAATGAGTGAGTAATCTAGGGCTTCTTGTTCTAGACATCATTGTCTGGCCAATGTCATATCTTGAGGGAATGTTTTCGTCCTCTAGAAAGCTACCAATGGTTCACTCCAATCTGGTATTAAGGACACTTGGTATAGTGTAGCGTGATGGGGGAAGTATCTCAACCCCTAAGCAACGACGAAGCGTGAATGACCTCCACAGGTATACTTCTTTGACCTCTGCACACCAAAAATGCTTTTACTCAGAGCTTATGCATAGAACTCTAGTGAGCTTTTGTAGACCTGTAGTATCCACCAAGAGCTTTCCAACAAAACAAATTTCACTTCAAATGGATGTTTACACAAAGAGAAACAATGTCTACAACATGAGCTAGTTGAATGCTCACAACTGCTAGTCAAGTAGAGACCTCACTTCACTCCAACAAGCTTTTCTCAGAGATTATACAGAGAATGAATCTCAAACTTGAGTCAACTTTAGATCACTCTAATAGCTAACCAATGACACCAAAATCATAGCAAATGGATAAATAGAGAAGGAGAACCAGCCCTTACAACACAGAGCAAAATATTTTCAACTGAGCCTACACACCAAGAGAGATATCAATCACACAACTTCACCAAAATGAATGTTGCTCCCAGACTACTCATAGAATGCTCCAGCGACTTTGAGCATAAGATAGACTCTAATAGCTATCCAATGAGACAAGAATTACATCAAATGGATATAATATGAGAGAGAACCAATGCTAACAACTCAGGGGCAGAGAGTTGCAACATTGCCTGCGCACACACATAGATATGCCTACTAAAAGAAAACAAACAAGCAAGCAAGGGGCTAGCTTAAGCAAGGGGCTAGCTTAAGCAAGGGGCTAGCTTAAGCAAGGGGCTTGCTTATCACAACTCTAGCACCTAGTGCTCACTTTACATGAGCTAAAACTCCAAGAAGATGGCCAAAAAGAAGTGGGGATAGATGCTCCTTTTATAGTGCGAAGTGTGCCCCTAAAATCTAGGAACTACCTTTCCAAATCAGCCTCCTAACTTGGAGGACTTAGTTGAGATGACTTGGGGAGTGGTTGAGTGACTTTTCTTGATGGAATCTCGTGGATTTTGGCTTCCTTTGATTTCTCCACATGTCCATAAAAGATTTCCCACGAATTTGTAGCTTGAAGCTTGACTTTTAACATAGTGTGCTCCACAGGTGGTTTAATACGACAAACTGGGCATTCTTTACACAACTTATGGACGTCTACTTCCATAGTCGGCCAATGCACTCCGAGTCTCGTTAGTGTTTGTAGGGTTCGTTGCCTTGAGTACTCTTTCTCTAATGCAACTACATGTGTTAATTGCAACCACTTTCTGTACTCATCCTCTTCCACACAACAAGCTAATATCCCTTGATTTGTATGCTTGTACATCCCTGCCATGATATGATACTTTTGGGCTTTCACTATCTCTATCTTCTGTGTTTATTACCGGGTGATTAGGCCAGTATGTCAATACTGGCACTAATGGCTTAGCCCACTGAGGTACAACTTCCAAATTAAACAAGTAAGCATCAGGAAGATCATCTGACACTCCTTGTGGGGCCTCTCCGGAAGTGAGCCTTGAGAGATGATCCGCTCTCAAGTGAGTCTTGCCCTTCCTCAACACTACCTCAAAATCATATTCCATTAGTAAGAGGAACCATCTTACTAATCTACCTGTATTGCATGGCTTGTTTACCAAGTAAAGTAGAGCTTGATGATCAGTAAAAAATTTAAACTTATTTGCAAGCAAATAGTGTCTAAATTTTTTTACTGCATATACCATGCCTAATCCTTCTCTCTCCATAGCGGTATAATTTCGTTCAACTGCATTTAACTGTCTACTAGCATAGGCAATTGGAAGATCCATATTACCTTCCGCCCTAGGCTATGCTAGCACACATCTGATAGCATAATTGGATGCATCCTGTTGGCTACTCCCAAGAACCCCCTAATTTTGGGACTAACTCTGCAGTTTAGTCTCGAACTTCGGTCCTCAGAGCTCAGCGCGCGCACAGAGAACAATGATGAACTCTTTCCACCCAGCCACACATGTATTCCGAGATATGTAAGCCCATCTAAATATGTTAAGAGGTGGTTCACACCTCTCCCAAAGGGTAACTCCATATAACATTTCCTTCCCCTTAACTCCATTTTTATCCTCAAAAATGGTACTGGAAGGTCTGAAAGAAAGGTATCAACGGAATAGTACTCCCACTATATCCCCATGTATAAAAATACATGGTCTTGTCTCCGTGTTGTTTCCCCACATCCTTCCCCTTAAGAAGACTCTTGGGAAGATAATCTAAAATTAGGAAACTGTCTCTGAAGGGCGCTAACCTGCTCCCATGTGGCACTATCTGTTGAACCATCTTTCCACTTTACTAGACACTCTTTATACAAGTGACTTCTCGTCCGTTTCTCTCGAGTGCGTAGTATGCTCTCAGGCTCATGTGGAATAGATTGAACAGAAATAGGCTCTACTACCTCACTATCTGGAATGAGGTTGTCAGATTCACCCAGCCTTTTCTTAAGCCGGCTAACATGAAAAACTGGATGGATTTGACTTTTCTCTGGAAGTTGGAGCTGGTAAGCCATCTTTCCTATTCTCTTAAGTATTTGGAAAGGTCCACAATACCTAGGAGATAGTTTTGGACAAGGTCCCGTCTTCATGGTTTCAGATCTAGATGGAACTCTAAGATAGACTTGCTCTCCTACCTCAAAGTTGATATCTCTTCTTTGAGGGTCAGCATAGGCTCTAGCTCTATCCTGAGCTCTCCTAATGTTGTCCTTAGCAAGCCTAAGCATATCGTTCATCTCTTCCAAGAAGTCCTTTGCAGCTTGAACATTTTCATTCTGCAAGCCTACTGCATAAGGAGCTCTTGGCTGAAACCCATACATAAGCATAAATGGACTATGCCCGGTGTAAGAGTGCTTGGCACTATTATATGCAAACTCTACTATAGGTAAGTACTCTTCCCAATTAGTTTGCCTTTCATTCACATATGCTCGAAGCATGTCCTCTAGGATTTGGTTAACCCTCTCTGTTTGCCCATCCGACTGTGGATGCTCGGTCGTACTCATGCTAAGTCTCGTATCCAACCTTTTGAAGACTGCTCTCCAAAAGTGGCTAGTAAACTTCCTATCCCGATCAGAAACTATATCTAAAGGAAGACCATATAACCGGTATAGGTTCTCCACAAAAAGTCTTGCCAAATCTGGTGTCTTCACTGTAGTACATGTTGGAATAAACCTAGCCATTTTGGTTAACCTATCCACAATTACCAAGACCGAGTCGTGCCCTCTCTATGTCTTGGGTAATCCGACTATAAAGTCAATGGAGATACTCTCCCACTTCCCGTTAGGAATATCCAATGGGTGGAGTAGTCCTCCAATCCTCAACCTCTCAGCTTTGTTGACCTTGCATTTGTTGCACTTAAGCACATACTCTAGGACGTCCTTATGAAGTCCAAGCCAATAAAACTGCCTCTTAACAAGATCATGAGTCTTGTTAACTACTGGTGTCCCGCACTAGGTGTGTCATGACACTCATACAAAATATGCCATCTCATCTCAGTATCTCTAGGGACACACATCTTTCCTTTATATAACAGATATCCATCATGGACACTGTAATTCTTCCACTTGAATCCTTCTTGAGTACCCGTCGATACTCCATCCTCACTGGAAACATGTATATCACGATCCCCATTCTCTATGGCTTCCCAAATCTCGGAATATGCAGGATCAAGCCTACATTTTCCTCTAATGGACTCAAGTAGCTCACTAGTGACCTGAGTAAAACTCAATCCATTGAGCATAGGCATGCGGCTAAGAGAATCAACCACCACATTAAACTTTCCCTTCCTATACCTAAGCTCATAATCAAACTCCTGAAGGGTCTCTGCCCATCGGGCCTTACAACCTTTAAGGTTTGTTTGATTAGAGGGCCACTTAATGCTCTCTTGATCAAACACTATTGTAACTTTGGCACCATACAAATAATGACGCCACTTCTTCAAAGCATGGACTATTGCATACAACTCCTTCTCATAGACAGAGTAATTCTTTTGAGCCGGTTCTAGTTTCTTGCTCTCAAAAGCTACTGGTCGACCATCCTGGACTAAAACCGCTCCTATAGCAAAGTCACTCGCGTCAGTCTCAACCACAAGGTTTGTTGGGATCTGCTATATGTAAAAGTGGAGCTGTAGCAATTGCTACTTTCAACTTTTCCATACTTTGCTTCTGTTTGTCTCCCCAATGAAAGGCTTTCCCTTTCCCTTTAAGCTGTTCCGTCATCGGGACAGCAATCTTGGCATAGTTCTTAATGAATCTTCGATAGAAACCTGATAAACCTAGGAAAATCTGCACCTCTTCCAGGTTCCTTGGATGTGGCCATTCCATAATAGCCCTTACTTCTTCAGGATCCATCTGGATTCCGTCTTGGGAGACTATATGCCCAAGGTATCTAACCTCTGTCTTGAAAAATTCACACTTTGATTCCTTAACAAAGAGTGAATTTTCTCTTAGCACTTGAAATACTTTCCTCAAGTGTTCCAAGTGCTCTTCTTCTGATACACTATAGATCAGAATGTCATCCAAAAATTCTACCACAAAGTTTCCTAGATAAGGCCGCAAAACACTATTCATGAGTTTCATGAAAGTGGCAGGAGCATTGGTGAGACCAAAAGGCATCACCAATAACTCAAAGTGCCCATATCTAGTCCTAAATGCAATCTTAGGGACATCATCTACCCTAATCCTGATCTGATGATATCTTGATCTAAGATCAAGCTTGGTAAAATACCTAGCTTGATGTAACTGATCAAATAGATCTTCCATTCTAGGCATTGGAAACCTATTTTTGATAGTTACCTTATTAAGTGCTCTATAGTCTATACATAATCTCATAGAGCCATCTTTCTTTTTAACTAGGAGCATTGGCGATGCCCATGGTGAGTTACTAGGTTTGATGAAGCCTTTATCTAAATAATCCTGCAACTGCTTCTCAACCTCCTCATGCTAAGAAACAATAAGCCTATAAGGTGGTCTACAAATAGGGTTAGTGTCAGTAACAACCTCTATGGCATGGTCAATGTCCCCTCTCTCAGGTGGTAGCCCTCTAGGTAAGTCAGTGGGAAAAACATCTCTATACTCAAACATAAGATCCTTAAAACTTTTAACCACACACTCTTGCAAAAAAGAATAGTAGAAAGTCCTGTTCATATTTACATTCCTAGCATGAAAATATACATCAGGTGACATGCTGAGAATAACAGAGACTATACAACTCTAGTGATGAAATGAGAGGTGCACTAGGTACATCTCTCTCTCCCTTAATACAAACTTTACTTCCATCCTTTTCAAATTCGAGTGTGTTATTTTGATAACTACGTTTAAGTGTGTCTCCCAATCCCCATAGCCACTCTCTTCCTAAGACTAGATTTGTCCTCTCCATGTTCATAATTTGGAAGTCCATATAATCTGTATAATCCTGCATCTTGACTTCCAAATTGGATACCATAGTATCCCATATTCTTTTATCTTGTCCTTGCATCATAGATACAATGTATTTATGTGCACTCGACTACTGGGGAATCTTTAATTTCTTGACCAAAGCATAGTTTATGAAGTTATGAGTAGCAGAGTCATCTATCATGACCCGCACCCTGGTCCCGTATACACTACCATGCAGTTTAACTAGGTCATGTGGTCCAAACTGCAGTGACCACAATGACTAAGTCAAACAACAGGTGTGCTCTATATCCTCGTGCATCACCTCCACTCCCTTGCAGCTAGAGCTACCATGAATAGGAAGGGTCTGCACTAGGTGGACCGCCTTTTTGCACTTTTTGGAGGCTGTACTAGACTCTGGTCCCTTTTTCTTTTCTTCCCCCTTCTTGAGTGGACAGTTCCACTGTGAATGGCTAGGAGATAGGCACCTAAAACACAGGTTCTCTCTTTTGGCCTTCTCAAACTGGTCTGTGGATATCTAGGCCCTTGTGATCTTTGTTTTTTAATAAAAACTTTGTTTTTTCCCAAAAGGCAACTTCTTCTTAAATTTAGTCGTGCTAAGAGGCTTAAGGGGCTGATCCATCTCCATAGGAGTATACTAAGGACGGTTATGGTCCTCATAAATCTGTGCATATTTGATCGCCTCCTCAAACGTCTTAGGCGCATTCCTTCTGACTTCCCTCTTTATGGCTTTATCTAAGCCCCTAACAAACCCTATGGTCTTCTGAAAGTCATCTAAGCCTTTAAGTTTCAAAATGATCTCTCTATAGTGGGATAGATAGACCAAAAGAGGCCTACCTCTCTGAGTAATCCTGTCCCACTCATCCCAATTCCTCTCCTCCTCATTCTCAGGAAGAAAATCTTTTAGAAAAAGAGTCTCAAACTGAGTCCAGTCAGTAGGGATAGTGTTCGCCTCCTTAAGACTCATCCACCACTTATAAGCACGTGGGCCGAGGGAGAGACTCACCTCTAGCACACGATACTCAGGTGGGGTGTCCTTCAATTGATGCAAATTATGCCACTTTTGTAAAAAAGTGTAGATTGCATCCTTGTTCTTGTCTCGGTCATCCCCCGTAAAGGTAGGTGGCTTTAAGTCTTTCAGGAGGGGAGCTTCCCTAGAGGTCTCTCCTTTATGCTTACTAGGAAGAGAAGTATCTTTCCTAGTGAGCTCGAAAGGAATAGGAGGAATCTCTCTTTCCTTTCTAGCTAGGACAGAGGTGACACTAGTCTCAACTGACATCATTTGAGACTTAAGCTGTTGTATAAGAGATGTGATGCTACCCAAATCTTTCTCTAGTTTAAGGGTTTGCTCTTTCAAGCCTATGAATTGTTCACAAGTGACGAATTCATCTATAAGTTCTTCATAAGTATATTCTTCCTGTGAAGGCTCTTTTTCTTCTAAGTTCTCTTCTATTTCTTGCCCTAATTCTACTTCTTCCATTCTAGAATCAGGATCCTCTAGTTGCTCTTTAGATGGAGAAATGGTTTCAACTACTTGTTTGCCTTTAGTTTCCATATTTAAGTTCCCTTCCCCCATTTGCTAACTAGAGTGTATGAAAATGAATGGAAGTAAAGTTCAAATATGCAAGAAGAAGAGAATGTTGGCTGCTCCCAAGAACCCCCTAATTTTGGGACTAACTCTGCAGTTCAGTCTCGAACTTCGGTCCTCAGAGCTGAGTGAGCGCACAGAGAACAATGATGAACTCTTTCCACCCAACCACGCACGTATTCCAAGATCCCTCTCTCTCAAGTGTTACTTTCCATTTCAAATGAGTCCCCGCACATGGCTCTACACATGGGTGCCACATGGCACTCATATGTAAGCCCATCTAAATATGTTAAGAGGTCGTTCACACCTCTCCCAAAGGGTAACTCCATATAACACATCCACATGGACATGAAATGGCTTGTTCCAATCTGGTGTGGTCAAGATTGGTGTTGAACACAACGGTCGTTTAAGCTCATTGAAGGAGTTCTCACATTCATCAGTCCACTCAAAGTTAGTCAGAAGTCCATATAGAGGCTTTGCAATGATGGCACACATGTGTATAAAACGTCGGTAATATCCACAATGCCCCATGAAATCTTGCACTTCCTTGCCATTCTTTGGCCTAGGGAGCTCTGCGATTTCTCTCACTTTCTCTTCGTCTGTGGATATGCCATTCTTTGACACTATGTGTCCTAGAATCTTGCCTTGTCTGACCATGAAAACACACTTTTCTGGGTTCAAGTAGACTTGATATTCTCTACATTTGTCAAAGATTTGCCTGAGTTCAGGTATATGTGTCTGTTTGATGTTGGAATGAGCACAGAGATCATCAACATAGACTTCCAAATTCTTCCTCAAGAACTCTTTAAACACGTGACACATCAATCTTTGAAAGGTAGCGGGTGCATTGGCAAGCCCAAATGGCATTACCCGAAAAGCAAATATGCCCCACTCTGTGACAAAAGCCGTCTAATGCTGATCTTCTGGAGCAATGGATACCTGATTGTAACCAAAAAAATCCATCAAGGAAGTTGTACACTTCCTTGCCTACTACCCTTTCTAATAGATGCTCAGTGATTGGAAGTGGATAACTATCTCTGATAGTGGCTGCATTAACCTTCTTCAAGTTAATGCATACACATAGTTTACCATTCTTTTCGGGCACCACTACAATGGGGGAAACCCATTCATTGTGCTCGATTTCATAGATAAATCGAGCTTCCACTAAGCGATCTATCTCTTCTTTGATCTTGGCAGCATAGTTGTCATTGTATGTGTATGGCTTATGTTTAGAGGGTGTGGCATCTGAGGTCATGGGGATCGTGTGTGAGCATATGTTAGGGTCTACACCTTTCAAGTCCTTGCATATTATTCCATGTACGAACCATTTCTGGATAAGTTTCTAGGAGATGCAACCGCCAGTTAGGTTGGAAGATGGATCCTTGTGTAGCACTTTTAGGTATATTGTCGGGACTGAATTGAGTGGCAAAGGTTGGAGCCTTGCCACATCATCATTGAATTTTTGCATTATAATCCGCTAAGAGCACACAATAGGGCACATATTGATCGTCATTTTAGGCTATCCATCGGTGATGAGACATGCAGCAGAAGTATTTTGATTTTATAATAGTGTCCTCAATCTTAGACATTGACTGAATCTGTACCACTACTCTATCATCATGCGTGTTGGCCATTTTTTCGTGCATCTGCAACCATTCTGGGGCTTCTACCTCTAGTGTGTCCAATCCTTCAGAGGTTTGTTGGCCACCCGGCATTGGCATAGGAACATATGGTTCCTCATATGATTCGTCTACTTCTATGGGCACCAATTCTTCTAGTTTGGGTTTTATGACCAGAGAGGGTTGTCTTTCATACTCAAGTAACTTGCTTTGCAACACAATGACCTATTCTCTCAATGCATTTACCTCTTCTGTAGTTGTGGTAGAATTTGTGATCTTTGTTTGTTCTTCTTGCATCATTAGCTGTTGGTGAAGAGTATCCCGTTCTTTGCCCAATTCGTCATGCGCTTCCAGCAGATCAGCATAGCTTTCAAGGATCGTTTT
Source organism: Ceratopteris richardii (assembly GCA_020310875.1). NCBI lineage: Eukaryota > Viridiplantae > Streptophyta > Polypodiopsida > Polypodiales > Pteridaceae > Ceratopteris > Ceratopteris richardii. The sequence continues at coordinate 39,225,917 of CM035426.1, forward strand.
CATAGTCTCTGAAGGGAGTGCCTTAAACTTTTCCGGGCCGATCTCATGAGGGGAGCCTTCCATTTCTGCCTCTAGGTTTTCTTCGTTTTGCTTTTGAAGTCGTTTGTTTTCCTCTAGAGCCATGGCCATGTGTTTCCTTAGTAACATCAGATTACGACATACTTTGACATTCTCGAACTGATAAAGTTCAAGTAATGCTATTACTTTTTTAACTTCAGATGATTCTGATTGTTGGGGAGCTTCTAATAGGGTCTGATGGGCATGCTCGAGCATAGTATAACATTGATTTAGATCAGCGTTCTCTTCTTCTAGTGATGCAAGCTGCTTGTGTAATTGATGGTGGTCCGCAGTTATCTGACGATGATGGTCTTCTAGGGTTTGATATTCATTCTGCAGCTGATATACACATTGATGTAATGTAGAAAACATATTATTTACATTTAAGAATGCTGGGAAAGTGGAGGATGCAGGGGAAATGGGGAAGGGGAAAGGGACACTGAATGAAGTGGAAACAAGAGGTGATGTGGGGAGAGAGGGTATGGGAGATTGTGGGGGGAGGGAGTGGTGCTGTGGCTGGTGATGTTTCCATGGTTTCAAAAGTGTGTGACCATGTAAATGGGAACAGTGGGTGGGGTGGATGTGATGTTCATGAATAGTGTTGTGAATATAGGCATGGTAACCCCTCCAAGTTGGGTGTCGAAAGAAAGAGGAATTCCCTTAACATATGTAATGGTGGTGGGGTGGTCGTGTCATGGGGAGAAGTGAAATTGTGCAGTGAGAGGTGAGGAGTGTGGTGATGGTGGTGCCTCATGGTGTTCTTCTATTTGAGTAGTGTCTCCTGGTGTCGTGACATCTATGTGAATTTGCTTCCTGGAGCGAAGGGGGCGGGTAGGCACTCATTGCTCAAAGCGATGAATGTAGGCGAGAGTTGAATGAATGGCTTCATCCAGGACAAGCGCATCCGCGTGAAGGTTCAGGGACTCAATACATTGGTCGTCTACCCCTTCTTCTCCCAACATTTGACTTATTAGCATCTTCCCTGTTTCCAGTGACAACTTGTGATGCTCTTGGACTCTTTTCATAGTCTCATACAATCTTTTGATCTGCGCAAAATAGGTTGGGGCACCCGCTAGTTTTGAAGTTTCTTCTTGCTCCTAGTTGTGTTCCTCGTCTGCCTCCTCTTCAGTCTCTTCTTCATCTTCATCTACATCGACTATTTCAGGTTGGGTAGGAGCTAAAGTCCTTGTGGTTGGTTGCAATCCTCAGGCCTGCTCTTCCTCCATCTCAAGATTAGCCTCATTAATCATCCTGGAAATTTCTTCATCTGTTAAATCATCTAGAGTGTAGCCATGTGGGAACTCCAAGTCAGAGGGAATCGGAGGGAAAACAAGACTGGTCCCTTCTGCACTTAGCTTGGGTAAACGAATAGTAAATGGACGGACACGTCTTGTTTGAAGTGGCATCACCTCTGGTGTGAGGGTGGTACCCCTTGCTTAGGCACAAGGTATTTGGACTGCTCCTCTCATTTTGTTAGATGGTGGCCCTGTTGTTGATGGTTGTCTCTGGAACTCTCAGGACCACACCAATGCTCTTTGAATGGGCACATCATAAACTAAGCACCTATAAATGATCCTTGTAAGCGCACAACATCCATGAAGCACATTCGTATGTTTCTTGTTCCAGCGCTGATGGGCCAAGTGAATTTGATCAATGATCCAGTGGGGTAGATTGATGGTGAGATTTTCTATCTCCGCCAAGTACAAGCTGAACCAAATTCTTTTTGGTGGCATAGTGAAGCATTCTTGAGTTGGGAAGGTGAAGTGTTGCATGATTGTGCGTAAGTGGAGGGTGATGGTTGGTGTCATAGCTACCATATCTTTCAGTTTGTTGAGATCTTTGTGCTTCATTCTTCCTAGAATCAATGTTTCTTTCTCTGTGGGAATGTGCATACCCTTCATGTCCAGGGCCTCCCTTACTAAGTTGAGGGTAAGTTTGAACCGTTTTAGCTCATGGCCTGGTGTTAATGAGGGGAGCACAAAGGTACTATCTCCTCCTTTTGCTCTGCTCGGGGTGATAGTGCTGATCAGGTAGGAACAACGCAAAAAATCAGGTTTAGGTAATAGTGCTCTAAAGTAGTTGTCCAGGCCAGCTTTGGTCCATACTGATCTCATCACTTCTGCGTCCTGATACTTTTCGAACTCGCGAGTAAAGAAATGGTATCTTCCCCATTTACCATTAAATTCTAGTTCACCTTCCTAGAAATATGTGCCCTTTCCTAGTGGACCTACGACATCACTGAACCAGTGTGCATGTTTGCCGACTTGTGATGCGTGCCCTTGTGGAGGGTCCTGAATTGGAAGGACATGCACTACCCTTAGTTCCTGAGGCTTATGTAACTTGGTAGAATATTACCTTCTAGAGTGACTAGTTGAATTGCTCCACTTGTGGAGATTCTATTGATAATCATTGGTCCATAGCCTCTCTTCTCTAATTTCTGTGCATGTTGCTTCAAGGTGTAGACTAGGACTAGGTCTCCTACTTTCAAGCCCTTATCCTTCACATGTGCATCAAAATATGCTTTTTGTCTCTTCTTGGCTGCATAAATTCCTGCTGCAGCTCTCAATCGTGTTTCACCTAATCATTTAAGATCGAAGACTTGAGAGGAGAGCTCATGGCCTATCCAGCCATGCTCTTGTGCTACTTTCAATGTAGGTATCAAAAAGTCCAATGGTAGCACTGCATTTTGCCCGAACACCATCTGAAAGGGTCTGGCTTGGAGTACCGTTTTATAGGCAACTCTGTATGCCCAAATAGCATGGTGTAGCTGTTTGTCCCAATCAGATCGTTTATTATTAACGAATTCGGTCAGCACATTGCATAGAATCTTATTGGTGCTTTTGGTTTGTCCATTAGCTTGTGGATGATAGGGGGAAGACTTCTTGTGTATCATCAAGAACCCTTGGAGAAGATTTTCAATGACTTCATTCAAGAAGGGAGTGCCTCTATCACTTACTAGCTCTATAGGTAGCCCGTATCTTATGAACACATTCTCAAATAAGAACTTAGCTATCGTTTGAGCATCATTCTTTGTTGTGGCTTTTACTTCTACCCACTTGGTTAGATAATCAGTGGCAACAATGATATACTCTGCATGGGAAATTTTAGCTGGGGGATTAATAGGACCTACAAAGTCTATTCCCCACTTAGAGGATGCACGTCCACCCATCATAGGTCTCAATGGCATCTCATCTTTGTGTATAGGATACTGAGTTCACTTACAAACATTACACCTCTTCACATAGGTATGTGCATCCATGTGAAGGGTTGGCCACCACAAGCCTGCAAATAGGATTGCCTTAATCACCCGGTCTGGTCCAAAGTGTCCTCCTACTACACCTTAGTGAGCAGTTTCCAAGATCTTCAAATATTCGTTGTCGTGGACACATAATCTAAGATACCCATCTTTTCCTCGTGTGTATTGATTATCTCCAATGAGAGTATAGTCTATAGCTTCTTGTTCTAAGCTTCTTTGTCTAGCCAATGTCATTTCTTGAGGGAATGTTTTTGTCCTCACGAAGGCTACTAATGGTTTGCTCCAATCTGGTACTAGAGACACTTGGTACAATGTAGCATGCTCCACAAGTGGTCTAATACGACAGACTGGGCATTCATTACATAACTTATGGACATCTGCTTCCATGGTCGACCAATGCACTCCGAGTCTCCTTAGTGTCTGTAGTGTTCTTTGCCAATGCACCCTCATGTGCTAATTGCAACCATTTTGCGTATTCATCCTCTTCCACACAACATACTAATATTCCTTGATCTGTATGCTTGTACATGCTTCCTGCCATTATATGGTACTTTTGGGTTTTTACTACCTCCCTATCTTGAGTGCTTATTACTGGGTGGTTAGGCCCATATGTCAATACTGGCACTAATGTCTTAGCCCACTGAGGTACAACTTCCAAATTAAACAAGTAAGCATCTTCAAAGTCATCTGATACTCCTTGTGGGGCCTCTCTAGATGTGAGCCTAGAGAGATGTTCTGCTCTCAAGTGAATCTTATCTTTCCTCACCACTACCTCAAAGTCATATTCCATTAGTAAGAGGAACCATCTTACTAATCTACCTGTATTACATGGCTTGTTTACCAAGTACAATAGCGCTTGATGATCAGTAAAAAATTTGAACTTATTTGCAAGAAAATAGTGTCTAAACTTTTTCAGAGCATATACCACGCCTAATCCTTCTCGTTCGGTGGTCATATAGTTTCGTTCAGCTGCATTCAATTGTCTACTAGCATAGGCAATTGGAAGATCCATATTACCTTTGCCTGTAGGTTGTTCAAGTACACACCCAATAACATAGTTGGATGCATCCACATGCACATGGAATGGCTTGTTCCAATCTAGGGTAGTCAAGATTGGTTCCAAACACAATCTTCTTTTGAGCTTGTTGAAGGAGTTTTCACATTCTTCCATCCACTCTAAGTTATTCAAAAGGGAGTATAGAGGCTTTGCAATGATCGCATACATATGAATGAATCGGCGATAATAGCCACAATGCCCCATGAAAGCCTGTACCTCCTTGACATTCCTTGGCCTAGGTAGTTCTGCAATGGCTCTCACTTTTTCCTCATCCGTGGATATGCCATTCTTTGACACTATGTGTCCTAGAATCTTGCCTTGCCTAACCATGAAAACACACTTTTCTAGGTTCAGGCAAACTTGATATTCTCTACATTTGTCAAAGATTTTCCTGAGTTCTGGTATATGTGTCTGTCTAATGTTGGAATGAGCACAGGGATCATCAACATAGACTTCTAAATTCTTCCTCAGGAATTCTTTAAACACATGGCACATCAGCCCCTGAAAGGTGACTGGCGCATTGGTAAGACCAAATGGCATTACTCTAAAGGCGAATATGCCCCACTCTATGGAAAAAGCTATCTTATGCTGATCTTCTGGAGCAATGGCTACCTGGTTGTAGCCAGAAAATCCATCAAGGAAGTTGTACACTTCCTTGCCTGCTACTCTTTCTAGTAGATGCTCCATAATAGGAAGTGGATAGTTATCTCGAATGGTGGCTGCATTAACCTTCTTCAAATCAATGCATACATGTAACTTTCCATTCTTCTTGGGCACCACTACAATGGGGGATACCCATTCAGTGTGCTCAATTTCATAGATGAATCCAACTTCAACCAATCTATCTATCTCCTCTTTGATCTTAGCAGCATAGTTATCATTATATGTGTATGGCTTTTGCTTAGAGAGTTTGGCATCTGAGGTCATGGGGATCATGTGTGAGCATATGTCAGGATCTACACCTTTCAAGTCCTCGTAGCTCCAAGCAAATACATCTCTGTATTCTCTTAGCAAAGCTATCAACTCATGCTCTTCTTCCTCAGTGAGGTCATGTCCTATGTAAGTGCATATTTCTTCTCCTTCTTCTATGGCTACAACTATTTTCTTGGTGGTTTCTTTGTTATCATAGGCCTCTCTAGATTGTACCTCATGTTTAGGCATTCTTACCCATATTTCTTAAAATTTTCAGGGACCTCAAACAAAGATTCTTCCTCTTCTAGTGTGACTTCTCTCTGCTCCCCTTTCTTGCCTTCATTCTTAGTGGTCACTTGTGTGGTTAATCTCACCTCATTCGTAATTTCTTCGTGTCTCTGAGGGTGAGCTTCTACTTCGTAGAAATATTCCTCATCTGATGCAAAAGGTGGGTCCATAATAATTGACTCTAAATCGGAGTCGCTTGCGTCCTCGAATGCATCAATGCTAGGTTCACATTCTTCAATAATCAGATCACACATGATTGGCTCTATTGTGAAGAATAAAATGTCATAGCCACTCTCGTCACAGTGGGGTGTGTCCATTGTTCTTAATTGATGGCTACATCCATGGTCGCTAAAATCTATGCCCAACCATGAGGCTCAAACTCTTCATCTAGAAATACTACAGGTGCATAGGCTGGGTCTTGTATTGGTCTATGCATTTCCTTTGCACCTACCTCTCTTGCCTTTTCCCTTTTCTCTTCCTCTTCGACTACTTTACACATCCATAAGTGAGTGTCTTCATGCATCCATGAGGTTCCTGATCCTATGGAATGCACAGACTCCGTATCATCAGTGGTTCTATGAATGGGATTCCACTTAATGGGGTACGTCTCTATGAGAGAAATCTTTGAGATTTACTTTGGTCGTGACACCTAAGTGTTGCAAATATAAGGCATTGGTTCCACAATCCTGTACTACTTGCAATTGTCTCAAGAATGGTCTTCCTAGAATCATCCCATAGGCTTGATTTTTGTTGAAGTCACATATAGCAAAAGTATGTTCAAACTCTACACCACAAGTGGTCAGAGTTATCCCTTCTAGTAGTCCTAAAGGTCTCTCAATGTGGCCATCAACCATTTGCAACTTCATTCTTGTTGGCCTGAGTGTTGGCTTGCCTCAATGCTTCCATAGGGAAGTGGCAGCAATTGCAACTCCTGCACCTGAGTCCAAAATTGCCTTGGTTGTGTAACCCTGATGAGTGATAGGGAGATAGGTGTTTCCTTCTTCTCCTTCGCTCATGTCCCCTATCTTGGCCAAAGGTATTTCCGGCACTGTTCTATGAGATCCTACCTGGGAACAAGGTTTTGCTACATGTGTCACTTGTTTGGCTACATGTTTCCACAATTCAGGATTAACCTTGAGTAGCTCTTCTAAAGTGAGGTTGCACTGCACTTTAGTATTCTTCACTACCTCCGTACTCCTAGGTATGATTGAGTCTTCGTTTAACCCAATAACATTGATAGGAGCGATTTTGGGAATATTGGTGGGGTTCTTGGGACAATCTCATAACAGATGCTCCTTTCCACAATCTGGATAAAAGCCTTGAATTGTCACAGATTGGGTTTGTGTAGGTGCAGGCAGAGGGCAATCATTGAATGAGGTGATCTCCCTGACATCGGAAGCACGACCCTCTAGGAATTGGAGGTCTTATCTGCCTAGGCTAAGGTCTAGAGTTGGGGTGATGACATACATGACATTCGCATATTCTGGCTCCCAACTAGACTCACTCGGTTCTTCATAATAGTATGACTCATTATGCTCGGGTGATTGCATGTAGTAAGCCTGTGGGCTATTGTTGGCATCATACGGGAAGAAGTAAGTACAAGCATACACGCAGATCTAGCACTGAAGCAACCCATTAAATTTTTTCAATCTTTACAGTACTATAAAAGTGATTCTCATCACTGACAACCATTGTAAATATCGTTTCACATTTTTATAGCTCCATTTTCTGCAAGCTGAGGAGTCCTCGAGCTTGAGGAGCTTTATAAGTAATTGCCTACCAATTTTCATATTTTTTAGACCTCGTTTGAGCCCTCAAATAAGCCCTGGAACCTAATTTTTAACTAGGCCGAACACTAGGTCTGGACAGGGCCAAAGCTAGTCAAAAACTATAAATAGAGTTAAAGAGCTCATTTTTGAGGTTAGCTTGTTGTTGATTTGAAGTGACATGAGAACTCTTTTGTAATAGAAGTTATTCCATTGTCTTGCTCTCTTTGTTCTTGTCGTGTGTGCACGTGTGTGTGTATGTGTGTGCATGTTGGTGTGCTTCTCACTCACACATTTGTGCCTTCACTTGCTCAAGGTCTTCATACCATCCTCATGTCTTCCCGGATTGACATTAAAGGAGGTGTTACTCATCATTGAGCTATACCAAATTTTGGCGCCGTTGTCGAGGATCGAGCTTTGAGGACAAGGGTGTGATGGTAAGATGTAGAGAGGACACGTTAGAATGGTAAGTAGTAGGTAATTTTCTTGCTTTTTTTCTCCATCTCCATCTCCATCTCTACCTCCATCTCCTTCTCCTTCTCCACTTCATATTCCCTCTTCCATTTCATTCTCCTCATTTGCTTTGTGCGAGTTTGAGAGAGAGCGAGTGTGTATTGTTTTTTCTGTGTGTTTTTGCATGATTCTTGCAGGTTGCAGCATCCTCACCACCTCCAGCAAGCTCAGCAGGTACAAAAATTCTCTGCGCATGCCCTGAGGCATCAAGCTCGAGCTATCGCGACACATCGAAAAATTGACCCTATCATGATTCTGAGTGCACCACGACACAGTGCAGCCTGAGAGCTCCTAGAATCACTAGACTGATCAGGAAAATTAACCATATCATGGCCTATCACGACACACCGAGGTATCGCGACACATCGAGGTATCGCGACACACCCACCTATCGCGACACACCGAGGTATCGTGACCCACCGAGGTATCGCGACACACCCACCTATTGTGACACACCGAGGTATCGCGACACACCTACTTATCGCGACATACCCACCTATCGCGACACAACGAGGTATCGCGACACACCGAGGTATCGTGACACACCAAGGTATCGCGATACATCGAGGTATCGCAACACATCGAGGTATCGCAACACACCCACCTATCACAATACACCGAGGTATCGCGACACACCGAGGTATCGTGACACACCGAGGTATCGCGACACTTCCACCTATCGCAACACACCGACCTATCATGACACACCGACCCGAGCTATCGTGATACACCGGCCTCACAAATAATTTTTTGGAGTGTAATAATTGATTGACTTGGGATAATTTTTGGGCTTGTTTTCTAACACATTGGGACTACCATAGAGCCTTAAAAGTGGGAAAAATACTGAGAAAATCATAAAAAAATTCTGGAACCATGAGAGCCTGTTTTGAACCCTAAATGCCTGATTAGTCATAACTTCCTCATAGAAATCCGTTCGGAGTGATCTTAGGCTTGTTGGACCATACCCAGGGGAAACAAAACTAAGGGATCTCTAGAATTGTTTTCCATAAAGACATAGTGCAAATGGATATCTGAATTACATAAATGAAAGTGATTTGTTCTGTCAGTTGAATCTAAGTCTTGAGCTAACTTTGGGACTTTTATAGGTCCATTGAGAGCACTAGAGGGCATCCAAAGCAAGGGCATTCTGCAAGCTTGAGAACGGGATTCTTAAGAACTAAAGAGAAAGGGATTAGCAAGTAAGGTTGGAATAGTCTCAACTTCCTTTGTCAATTCCTAGCTTAGGCTAAGTGCGAGTAGTGCTAGAAGTAAGTGAGGGTGACGATAGGCATCTATTAAGTTGAAGACTATTAAATACTCAAGTTCAAGCATAAAGATAGTCTCTTGGTGATAGATAACTTAAAAGAAAAGAACTTAACGTGGTACGAACAACTTAAAGTGCGGGAAGTCACTCAAGTATTCCTGACGATGTGATATCAGACAAGATCATAAACACGATAATCAACTAAAAAAAAAAAGAACCAAGTAACTGATACAAATTGAGCTGCAACGAGGTTGTACTTTGGGCAAAAATTGGGGCGACTCGATTAGGCATATGAACCTTAGATCAGGACGACACCTAGGGAGAGATAGACAGAGTCTTAGGTCTTCAGAGGCTAGTGTCAATCACACTGCTAGGTCTTGGGCCCAATAGTTGAGCCATTATTCGCACTACCCTAGCTCTGAAACCAGTGAGTCCGAGATGTCTCAGGGTATGGAGAGACCTATAGGAAGTTTAGGAGTGCCATATTTACATAGGGTCAAAGGCCCCTATAAGACGCAATTGAAATACCTTAGGACCAACCGATTAGGTGCTTGCATCTATGAGGATGGCTTAGGAAGATCTGTGGTCCAGATCAAAAACCCAGATCAACCCATTGGACTAGAACATCCAGCAGTTAAGTTTGGAGCATACCTGGACAAAGAAGGGACCATATACATGGTCACCAATCACCCAGATAGGACAGACGAATTTGGGAATGTGATTCTAGAGACGGACATAGGCGACCTAGAGCAAGCGAACATAAGTGGAGAGCCTAAAACCCCTTGAGGCAAATCAGTCCTCACTAGAATTATCACGTCGAAATGGGTTCCCCAGGATAATAAGAGCATAGATCTGCTCTGAACTGAGAGATTGATGAAGCCTTTTGGAGGTACAAGCCTGGTCAACCTAATGGGGTTCAGCACTCACTATCTATGAGTTTAAAGATCCGGATAGTCCAGGCAAAGTGACCTATTTAGACAATACTTTAGAGAGGATCTTTGTAGTCATGGAGCATGGTAGGCATGCCTACACTTGGAAGGGTGAATTTGTTTTCCCCCAACCAAGATCTTATGTCTCTTATGGACACCCAGGAGCAGGAACATCCCAAGCTCATGGAGCTCAAAGGGGCAAAAGTAGAGATAGACCAGAAGTGAGTTTCGCCAACCCGTTGGGAAGAGAAAGAACGAGAATGAAAACGGATAGAGGGGAACCTGAGAGACTTAGAACTCCAAGAAATCCAAGAAATGTAGAGGAATTCGCTCTGCCAAGACCTAGAGAGCACACGAGGACTTTGAGACCTACACAGCTAGTTAAGTCATGAAGAATTACTTCGATGGCACTGGAGATCCATACGATCATGTGGCCGAATTTAGACAAGTCTTGAGAGTTGAACAAGTTGAGGACCTATTCATGCAATACAATGCTTTCGGTCTCACCATTAGGAACACAACCCTTACATGGTTTCAACCTCTAAATGAGAGACAATTCAAAAGCATAGACCAACTTCTTGAGGCTTTCATCACTGAATTCTATAAGAGTGGCATACGACATAATACTTCCTCCCTGATTCATAGCTTCAAGCAGACACCTCAAGCGACTGTTAGACTGGCAGGAAGAAGGTTTAGGCAATACTTAGAGAGATGCCCTGTTCCAGAGTTGCCCACTCCAGCCAAACAGGTAGCTTTATCCCTAGATGGACTGCTGAGTACAAAGTTGAGATCATACGTGTACCTGAAGGACCCTAGGACCATAGAAGCATGTGTCTAGACATAGAGGATAATCTAGGAGAGGAGCTGGAGCTTTCAAAGATCTATCAAGATTCAGATAGCTCGTCCAGCCTCTCTTCCAGACAATCTACATCTATTGAGGAACTAGCAGAGAAAGTAGCTAAAAAACTAGGTGTCTCGAGCAAACAGATACCCCGATTTACCCCAGTCAGATGATGCTATACATGTGGAGGTGACCATATGGCGAATGTATGTCCCATTATGGCTCAACCCCAAGTGAATCCTAGTAGCCAGTACTACACCATAGAATGGAGGTACACCAATCACACCGCCCAAGATTGCCCATACAATAAGCAAACAATTAGGCAAACATACTCACAACCATACCCTCAACAAGGGAGATACCAGAACCAGTACCCACCTCAACAATATGGTAGACCACAATAACCCTATCAGCAACCCTATCAAACCCAACAAAGGCCTCAACCTGTGTTAGTGCAACAACCCCCTGCTCCTGCTAATGTGATTCTAGTAAAATACACAGCTGCAGAAGAGAATCTGAATAGAGCCATAGTGCTAGTGACACCATTGCTTTCAGACAGTGATCCCGGTGATCATATTTTTGACTCTACTCACATTGAAAGCCCGCAGGCTTATTACATGCAGTCACCTGAGCATGAAGAGTCATACTATTATGAGGACCCGAGTGAACCTAGTGGGGAGCCTGAGTATGCAAATGTCATGTACACAAACCCTAACTCTAGACCTCAACCTAGGCAGGTACGACCCCCATTTCCTAGAGGACCATGCTTCAGATGTCAGGGAGATCACCTCATACGTGATTGTCCACTGCGTGCCCCTACACAACCCCAACCAGTGACAATTCAGGGCTTCTGTCAAGATTGTGGAAAAGAGCATCTCTTACGAGATTGCTCGAAGAACCCCAACAACCTGCCAAAAATCACTCCTATCAACGTCATTGGACTAGTTGTAGACTCTACATGAAGTGTAACATCCATAGCCCCAGTGCATGTGGTCACCAGAGCTCAAGCCTTGCAACAAACTCAAGGAGTAGGGCAAGAAAAGAGTCTTGAGGTTAGTGAGACAGAGAGTATAACCAAGAAAAGGACAAGAGCATGGAGAGATAGCCAGGAGAGAATGAAAAGACAATGGTCACAGAAAATGAGCGAACTTGAAGAAAGCTTGAGAGAAACCAAAGCAAAGATAAATGAACTCGCATCTCAAAACCATGCTCACACTACCCCACCACCACCCTTTCCATCTCCCTCCAACCCATCACCTTCCATTCCCCAACTTTCTAATCCACCACACGTGACCCACCCACCACCCAGAGTAGGATCAGTCCTAGCCAATCCCACTCCTGAGGATCTAGAGATGATGCTTAAAGCATATCAGGCCAGAATCCACGAAGGGCCAACCATGACAGATCATGACAGATGTTACCCTAGAGCTGATCTAGAAATAGAGAGAACAAAACTTTGTGCTAAGATGGTAGAATTGGCGCAAGCTATGTTTGAAGCTAGTCGTTTGTTCAATGGCTCTAGCTCCACTAGAACACCCTTGCATTTTGATGGTCTATTAGATAGATTGGAGAGGTTACTTGGAAAGTTTGGAAATGGAGCCATCTCATAGTCTAAAGCGAGTGCAAGTGATAGAATAAGCATTCTTCCTCAGAAAGCTTATGTGCCTAACTCCACTGAACCAGACACATCTTCTTCTATGACTTGGTATTCTCCAGCATTTTTGCGAGAGATTGAAGAAGAGAAATGGGCTAAAGAAAGTGCTCCTCCGATTGATATTGTGGATGACGCGCACGATAAATTCCCACAAGACATTCCATCCATCTATGGAGAGCGGGAGAGTGCCCAATCTCATGAGAGGTTAGACTTCGAATCTAATTCCTTGCAGGAATTACCCCATTTCACCAGCCCCTGGGAAACTAAGTCTACTTGCCTGAGAGCGCCCACGGTCATGATAAGAAATGAAGATTTGATCATACCTAGGAATATAGAGGTAGTAAAAAACACTAAAGTGCAGTGCAACCTCACTTTAGAAGAGCTACTCAAGGTTAAGCCTGACTTGTGGAAACATGTAGCCTAACGAGTACCAGATGTAGCGAAGTCTCGTTCCCAGGTAGGATCTCATAGAACAGTGCCAGAAATACCATTGGATAAGATAGGAGACATGAGTGAAGGAGAAGAAGGAAATACCTATCTCACTGTTACCCATCAGGGATACACAACCAAGGAAATTTTGAACTCAGGTGCAGGAGTTGCAATTGCTACCACTTCCCTATGGAAGCGTTGGGGCAAGCCCGCACTCAGGCTGACGAGAATGAAATTGCAAATGGCCGATGGTCATATTGAGAGGCCCTTAGGATTGCTAGAAGGAATAACACTCACTACATGTGGTGTAGAGTTTGAGCATACGTTTGCTATATGTGACTTTAGCAAAAACCAGGCATATGAGATGATTTTGGGGAGACCATTTATGCGGCAATTGCAAATGGTACATGATTGGGGAACCAATTCCTTGTGCTTACAACGCTTAGGTGTCACCACCAAAGTTAATCTCAAGGATTACTCTCATAGAGATGTACCCCCCATCCAATGGAATCCCATCCATAGAGCCAAAGATGATACTGGGTCAGTGCATTCCATAGGATCAGAATCCTCATGGATGCATGAAGACACTCACTTATGGATGTGAAAGGTAGCAGTACAAGAAGAGAAGAGAGAAAAAGCCAAAGAGGTAGATGCAAAAGAAACCCATAGATCAATTCAAGACCCGGCCTATGCACCTGTAGTGTTTCCTGACGAAGAATTTGAACCGCACGACTGGGCGGAAATTCTAGCAACAATGGATGTAGCCATCAATGAAGAACAATGGACACCCCATTATGATGAGGATGGGATGTGCATTCCAACCATAATGATTATAGTTCAAAAAGGATGTGAACGGTGGTTATTCATCATGTGCAAGAAAAATTCTCATCAAAATCAATGCCTCTCTCTTGAGCATAACCTTTGGGAACAAGCCTAGACTTATATGTATCACTTTTTCAATAAGGCTTATGTTTCAGCTTGAAAACCCATTAAGAACCAATGGCTTTTTCTCTTGGAGGAAAATCACATAAAGACCGAGTACCATTCTTCATAATTGCATTATATTTCGATCGCATAGCAGCCATCCAATTTTTTTAAATTTGTGCTTCATCAAAAGAAACATTCTCATTCTCATTACAAACACTAGAGATGACCATTGCATAAAACTTTGATGCAAAGGAAGCACTATGAGAGCTTCAATTAGTATGGTATGAAAAATCTTCATCTAATTTGTTGTCCCTCAAAGTCTCCACTAGCCATTTAGGCATAGTTTTTGTCTCTTCTATATTGGCTCTCTGATAGAGGTGCTAAACTCGAGAATGGTGCAAAGACTTATAGATAAATCTCTCAATCACCCGTATTTTGGCAAGGTCTTCTTACTTTAGGCTTTCCAATTGTCATTATAGCACAGTGATGACTATCAATATGAGGAGATCCACCTCATAATTGTCAATGTGAGGAGACATGAGGGAGGTATGATGACCATGAGCAAGTTAGAGTACAAATGTGTGAGTGAGAAGCACACCAACATGCACACAAATACACATACATGTACACACAATAAGACAAAGAGATGGAGCAATGAATTCTTTGATTAAAAAAAAAAACAAGTTTACAATCTCCTTTGTTCACTTCAATTCCCCAAAATGCCAACCTCAAAAATGAGCTCTTTAGCTCTTTTTTTATATTTTTTCACTAGCTTTGGCCTTGTCAAGACCTAGTGCCCAGCCTAGTTAAAAATTATGTTCCTACGCTATTTTGAAGGTTCAAATGAGCTCTAAAATTACAAAAATCATTATGTACATAGATATAGCACTCCTCGAGCTTGAGGACTCCTTGGCTTGAAAAAAATGGAGTTGGAATTAACAAAAACGAGATTTACAATGGTGTGTAGTGATCAAAATCATTGTTTCATAAGAAGTTGCATTAAAAAATTTGATAGGCCCACTTGTCAGATCTTCTTTGAATTTCTTTTCTGCTTGGTTCTACTTGGGCCCCTCTTTGTCTGATTCTCTCTGACTAGTTTGCCACATGCTTCCTTGTCTCATCAAGCCACGTGGACCTCCTTGGCTGCCAGCACCCCCCTTCTCGCATTTGTCATCCATGACATACCTTTGTTGTGAAGGGTGTGCAATGTAATATTCAATGATGTCAATAGCTAAGTGATGTTCTTTGATTCTAAGACCTCTCGCTAGATCTTTCATTAATTTGTCCCAATCAATAGGACATGGTACCTTCCAATGTGGAATGTGTAGCTATTTTGCATGCAAGGCATGTTCTACTACAAATTATTGCAATAAATTTGTGGGTCTAAAAATGAAGATCTTTGAGTGGTATTCCCAAAATTGTGTGGAGAATATTTCCTCAAAGTTCTACTTATAACAAGTAGGTAAATACTTGATCCAAGCATGCCAAGCATAGATTGTATTGATGGAGAGGTTTTTACTCATATCATAGGCCAAGTCCAGTTTACCCTCATTGAAGCCTGGGGTAGAGATATACAAGGCTTTGACATTTGAAAATGTTTTGAAGACCACCGTCATTAGCTCAAAAATCTTCATACACATCTTGGCAACAACATTAGGCACATTCTTGAATCAAGATGACCAATGGCATATGGTTGATATCATGTAAGTCACAATGGGTGGTCCTTTTGTTGGAGTGAAGTACGAGTAATTTATCCAATCTAAGCAACCCTTAGTGGTGTTCACCTTGAATGCAAATTTGGGCCATGGTCTTCGGCATGATACACAGCAATAACATGGGTTATATCTCATATACAATGGTGTTTTGGACCATGTATGCATCATTTTTGGATATGTATCGAGTAAGCATGCATGCTAGTTAGGTTGAAATATGGTCCCCTTCTTTGTTGATTGTGGCAGGTCCATTGGCTCAAATTAAGTTGCAAATGTCGGTCCTTCTCCAGTCACCCTTTTAATCTTTGCATTGTAGTCAGCTAGTAGTACAAAGTAAGGCATATATTGAAACTCGAATGTGATGATGAGCCATTTATGAGAGAGAATCTGGAAATATGCTGACTTGCATACTGTGTCTTTGAGATTTGACATTGACTAGATCTGTATGGCCACCCAATCTTCATGTGTTCTACCTATTTGTTCGACCCATTTGAGCCATTTGGGCACTTCAATTTTGAAGATGTATTGGCCTTCTTCTGTGGTGTGTCCCATCAGTACTGGTATGGGCTCAAAGGGTTCCTTGAAAGTTTCTTCCATGGTTATTTTGACTATTTCTTCAGGTTTGGGTTCCATCACTCGAGAGGGTGGTCTTTCATATTGTTGTAGCCATGCTTGAAATTCATCAACCTATTTTTGGAGGTTTCCTAGTTCTTGGGTGTTTGGTTGGAGAGGAATGGCCTCTTGTATTTGTGTGTTGGGATTGGCTAGCTGCTTCTTGATATCCACACACTCCTCTTCTAATCTTTAGTATGACTCCAAGAAATTGGTGTGTTCTTCTAATAATATTCTGATGCTATCAGAAGGCATGACTTGGAATTGAGTGGAACTAATGGTTGTTCTTGGGGTTCCCTCCATTACTGCTTTGAGATTATCCTGATTTTTTTGTTGAAGCCTCTTATTCTCCTCCATGGCTATGGACATATGTCTTTGTAGAGGGCCTATATTCCTATGTAATTTAGCATTCCTTGCAATTTGACCACATCTCCTCAAGATTTTGGACTGTTTCAATATCTATTGTTTGCACTTTGGTGTTTATTTCATCATGCACTTGTTGGAGGGTAAGGAATTGATCTTTTAATTCACGGTTAGCTCCTTCTAACTCTATTACTCGAGTTTGTAATCATTGAGACTCGCATAAGAGGACCACATTTCTTTCTTCTAGTTGTTGATAATCTTGTTGGAGTTATGACACACACTCAATCATCGTATTAAATGTATTATGTACATATGTAGATGCAAGGGTGATAGGGGGTTGAATGCAGGGGGAATGGGAGTTGTGAATTCTATGCATGAAGGTGTGATGGGTGCTAGTTATGTTGGTGGAGGGGGGATATGGGATTGTAGAAGTGTGGGGAGAGGGGGTTGTACCATGGGTGGAGAGACATCCATGGGATCGAAGAGTGTCGCGCATGTGCGTTCTACCATAAAGATGGGGATGGTGGTGTGTGTAGTGTCAATGTAAAGTGATGTTGTTACAAATGGTTTTGGACCCCAATGATAATGGTGTGGTAGGGTGAAAGAGGGCTTCCATGAGGGGAACCTAGAATGGTGGTAGGGTGGGAGTAGTGGTATGGGGTACAAGTGTAGAGTAGTAAGGATTAGTGGTGAATGGGATTTGGGTGCAAGGTCTTCCTTGCCTCAGGATCCCACAACCCATATGCTTTAGACTCTTCACTATATCCTAGGAAGACACACTTTTTGCTTTTTGAATCCAACTTTGATCTTGTTGAATCAAGAATATGTGCATAACAGAAACAACCAAAAATTCTAAAATGCAAAACTGAAGGTTTTTTACCAGAATATACTTCTTGAGGACTCATACCCTTCAGTGCTTCCATGTAGCTTTGATTGAGGATATAGACTACTGTATTGATTGCTTCTGCCGAGAATGAATCACGCATGTCTTGAGCCTTTAACATACAACAAGCCATTTCAACTATTGTCATGTTCATATGCTCAACAATGCCATTTTGTTGAGGTGTATGAGCAGTGGTAAGTTTGCATTTTCACACCATGCTTCTTACAGTAGTTATCAAATTTTGTTGACAAGAATTTGTTGATATATTTAGGTAGTGATGTGTGTCAACACACTATGATTGTAGGGCCACTTTTTTCCCTCTTTAGGAGGTTTTTTTACCGGGCTTGTATGTACGCCTTAGCCCCAATGTAACCTTTGTGCATTCTAGTGGTAATACATTCAGTATTGTGTTTTGTGCTCCAAGCTTCTTCTTCTTCCTTGTGTTGTTTGTGTGCTTCCGTTGACATCTAACTCCAACAATTGGTATCATAGTAGGTCACCACTTCATCTAGGGTGTCGTTGACACCCCTCCGGTCACAATCTCAAAATCGTACAAAACTTGGTGAGCATACTCAGGGTGATTAGGAGATCAAAACAACTTTGTCGTGTGGTGCCAAAATTGCAATTTGAGCTCATTTCGGCCTTCGAACATGCTATCGTAGCGCTTGTGTAGGCTATTTTATCTTTTTGTGCCAAAGATATATACAGGTTTTGGTTCGTCAATATAAACGACTTGAAGTGTGCTACAGGTTTAGAAGAACTCATCATTTCTACATCAAGGTATTTTAGTCAATGGCCATGGCTGAAAGTAGTGATGTATTTCATATGTTGGATATTGAGGATAAGTTGGGTCATACCAATTACCCATTGTAGGCTTATATGATGCGACATGTATTGGTTGAAAAAGAACTGTGGAACATTGTATAGGGTGTTGAAAAATTTCCTATTACACTTGCAAATACAGGTACTGAAGTTGATGTAGATGGCATTGAAGATGCTAATATTCTTCAGATTTCGGTTCGTGCTACGATTTTTATTGCACCTACTCCAAAGCAAATTTGTTGGGATGGCAGAGATGCTCATGCACATGCATTGATAGCCTTGTCTGTCAAACATGTCATTATTCCTCACATTTGCTCTTGCAGAACACCTAAGGATGTTGGGATACACTTACCACATTGTACTAGGATAGGAATGAGGCTCGTGTTTCTTACCTATGAAAGCAATTGGAGAGTGAGCATATGAATGAAGCTGATTCTATGGACAATTTTCTAACAAAGATCAAAGACTTGAAGGAACAGTTGATTTTTGCTGATGAAGTTATACCAGATAGCTCACTTGTGCATACCGTTTTGAATGGTCTTCTTGATTCATATCATAGTTTTGCTTCTACTCTTCACTTGATGATGAAAGGCAATCCAAATGCCTTGTCATTTGAGTAGTTAGTCTCTGTTCTATTGCAGGAATATCAATCTAGGTAGAATAGGTCCATTATGCATGTTGCAGATCAAGCTTTCGTGGCTAGTCAGAAGGGCGGAGAAAAACGGAGCTCATCTACTAGTAAGCAGAAATTTGCAAATGCTACACACTTGAAGAAGGAAGACAAAGATGAGAAGAAATCAAAAAAGCAAAAATTCTTTTGTAAGTACTATAAAGGAAACGATCATTCCATAAAGAACTGTCCAAAAGTGGCTACAAAAGAGGTAAAGAAAAAAGAGGTTGGAATAGTTGTTGCAAAGGCCTCTACACCAAAAATAGAGTCTGCTAATCTTGTGCAGAATGAAGAATGGGTGTTTACTACTGTTTGCAGGTTTGACCCATCTTCTCTTGAATAGTGTGTCTACAGTAGACTCACATGTTTGGTACTTTGATAGTGGGGCAACCAAACATATTACCTTGTAGCACAGTTTCTTCACTTCACTCGAGTTTACCCCTATAAGGAATACTATCACACGTGCAAACAACTCCTCTTATCATGTGATGGGAGTTGGTAAGATCATTCCAACTACTACTGATGGTACTTCTTTCACTTTGTTGTGTGCTTTATTTGTGCCAGGGATGAAGAAGCATATGTTATCAATTTTTGCATTGGCCCAGATTGGCTTGGTTGTGAGCTTTCTTGATGACAGATGTACAATTCATGATCTATCAAATGGCAACATGATTATTGCTTCTGGCATTTTATGTCGTGGGTTGTATAAGCTCACATACTATGAAAAATCTCTGAATGATTTAGCATATGCAGTACATGATTCTCAAGCTATGTCATATGCAAAGCTTTGGCATGCACACTTTGGTCATCTCAATGTTGCTAGTTTGCTACGCCTGCAAAAATCTGAAATGGTATCCTCTTTGCCCAAACTTGAGGCACCCAGAAAACATGTCTATGAAGGCTTTATTTTGGGCAAAATGTAGTGTTCCTCCTTTCCAAAAGATGATTCAATTCAGGCTCCTTAAAAATTGCAGCTTGTTCACAAGGATGTCTCTGCTCCTATGCAGACACCCTCCTTTGGAAACTATCTTTACTTTGTGACTTTCATTGATGATTTTTCCAGGCATGCATAGGTATATCCATTGAAAGCAAAGTCCGAAGTGTTCATGTACTTCAAAGAGTTTTTTGTTATGGCTGAAAATATGTCAGCATCTAAAATGGGCATCCGTCGTTCTGATCGAGGGGGTGAATATATGTCGTCTGACTTTAATGCATTTATGGATGAACATGGGATAAAACATCAGTGTACAATGCCATATACACCTCAATAGAATGGAGTTTTTGAATGGAAGAACAGATGACTCATGGAGATGGCGAAGTGTATGGTCAAGAGTCAAGCTTTACCACATAGTTTCTGGCATGAGGCTATCATGTTTGCAGCATACGTACTTAACGGGTGTGCCACTAACACACTGTACTCTATCACTCCATATGAGGCTTGGCATGGTCGCAAGCCATCTGTTCCTCATCTGTGTGTTTTTGGTTGTCTGGCATATGCGTTACTGCCTGAACAACATCGCAAGAAATTGGATGATAAAGCAATAAAATGTATTTTTGTTTGGTATAGTTCTGAAAGCAAAGGCTATCGTTTGTATCATCCATAGACTAAATGTATTTTGGTTAACCGTGATGTTGTTTTTGTGGAAGTTGCTATTCAGCTTTTACTTTCATGTACGAAGGAGACATCTATTAGCTCCAAAGACATGTATGATACTTTGCTGCCTCTTTTTATACGTGGACATTCTAGTGCTAGTCCTATTGAGGCAACTTCTCAGCCTTTATAGGTTTCATGTGATGATGTAGATCATTCCATTTTTTATGCACATTTGCATGATGCACTTGTTGATGAGAGAGCTGATATTGAGGAGGCAAAAACTATGCCAAAATGGCTAGTGCAGACTTTGTGTGATAGCAAATTAGATGCACCTCTGTCATACCGCACTCGTTCAGGCTCTCATGGTGCTTCTTTTGCATCAGATTTCTAAATTATGGCTACCTCTAATCTCTGTGATGAGACTGATCCTGTTTTGTTTGATGAAGCACAAAATTCTTAACATTGGATGGTTGCAATGCAATCTGAATATGATGCTATCATGAAAAATGGTACTTGGTCTTTATGTGACTTGCCTTCTGGCAAGAAGGCCATTGGCACTAAGTGGGTATACAAGCTGAAGCATAAACCTGATGGAACAGTTGATAGGTATAAGACTAAGCTTGTTGCAAAGGGTTATGTGTAGGAAAGAGGCATTGATTTTGATGAAACCTTTGCACCTACTTGTTGAATGAGTGTTGTTCGTAGCATTTGTGCACTTGCAGCTCATCATCGTTGGAATGTACATCAGTTGGACATTAAAACAACATTTCTGAATGGTGACTATAATGAAGAAGTGTATGTTTTTAAGCCTCGTGGCTTTGTGTAAAAAGGGCATGAGAACCAGGTGTGCAGGTTAAAGAAGGCATTATGTTGTTTAAAGACAGCACCACATGCTTGGTATGAAAAGATACATGCCTATCTGATTGCACATGGTTTTGAGAATAGTCCAACTCAAAGCACCTTATATGTTAAGCAGACTAATGATGTGCTTCTTATCATTGATGTGTATGTTGATGACATGCTCCTCACTGGTCCTCATGAGAAGCATATTGCTGATTTCAAGCTTGATTTGCATGCCTCATTTGAGACGTCTTATTTGGGGCATTTTCATCATTATTTGGGCATTCAGTTTATGCAAGTTGATGGCGGAATAGCTTTGTGTCAAACGAAATATATTGACACATTATTGCAATGTTTTGGCCTTGAAGACTCTAAAACTATTGCCACTCCTATGGAGATAGGTATGATTGAGTCTTCATGATGCTAGATATGCATTTGATGTTGTTCTCTATTAGTAGGTTGTTGGATGCTTGATTTACTTATGCATTACTCGGCCAGATATTTAGTTTTTTGTCTCACAGATAAGCAAGTTTATGCATTGCCCAAGTGTCAAGCATTGGCAGGTGGTCAAGTGCATCTTTCGCTACTTTGAGTGGTACCTAGCTACTTGGGTTGTTTTATCCCAAGGGGGGATCACTACCGCTAGATTTGCATGATTTTTGTGACTCTGACTAGGCTGATTGCTATGACACTCATGTGTCCACTAGTGGTTTTTGCTTCATGCTTGGTAGCTCATGCATATATTGGCTCAGAAGTAGCCTAGTATGGCCACTTCTAGTTGTGAGGCTGAGTATAGGGCAGCTTTCACAGCGACTATTGAGTGTGTGTGGCTCATGCGCCTTATGGCTGATTTGGGTGTTGGTCAATCTTCTGCCACCACCATCTTCACTAGGAGTCAGAGCACATTGGCATTGTGAGGAACCATGTGTTCCATGCTCACACTAAGCACATTGAGGTGCATTATCATTATGTCAGGGAGAGGTTCTCTACTGGAGAGATCAGCTTGGCATATGTTGATTGTTAGTCTCTCGTGGAAATGCCTTTTGTTGTTTCTTGCCCATCATGCAAGCTTCACAAGGTTCTCAAAACTCTAAAAATGGAGGCAAATGAGCAACCATCCTTGTTCTTTGCATCTCCTTCAACACTACAGATTTGAGATGCCCAAATCATTGGTGCCATAACCTGCTTACATCTTTATTTTCTATAGAAATTAAGGCACTTAACTCATGCAATTTATCATGTTCTATGACATTTCCTACTACATTACCTAATGAATCCATGATTTCTGCACCACTCTTGTTGAAGTGAAATTCGAGTCCACGATCTGATATTGCAGAAACTGACACTGACAACAAACTTCTTTTAACTGTAGGTACATAGAGAATGTCAGATAACTTTTTCTCAATGCTTGGAGAAGTAATAAAAGAGATGGTTCTAGTTCCTTTAGCTGGACACTTGGAGTCATTTCCTACCACTACATTGATGGATTTCCCATAGAGGTACTAGGGAACTATATCAATCCTTTTTGTTGGTCATATGGCAAGAAGTTGTATTATCTAAAATCCATGGTTCATCAATACGAGCTTGAACAGATGAGCATACCTCTTCAATAGCTATCCATAGTTCCAACTCTATGTTTTTTTGCACACTCTTTGTTCTTCCAAGATGATTTTATAGTCCCATTTCATTCATCAGCTTGCTTCTTTCTACAATCCCTGATGGCATGGACTTTTTTTCAAAATAGAAGCAACTTCATATAGCTTTTTTATCTTTTGCTTCTTCTTTGATTCATCAGAAGAGCCTTTTCCTTTTGCATTGGCTGCAAATGCAACAACACTTGTACTTTGCTGATTCTTCAATTGCATCTCCTCTTCTAAGAGCATAGCACAAAACTCTTCAAATGTAAGAGGAGTTGGTCTTACGGCTATTACTAATCCATCATACTTTGCTGGAAGAATATGCACACATCTTCAAGCTAGCTCCTCTGTTGTTATAAAAACACCAACTATAGCCAATTAATCTTGTAGATGTTTCATCCGTTTGATAAAATCTTCATCCTTTTCAAAATCATAATGTTTTTCATTTGCCAACTAGTTTTCTAGATTTTGTATCCTAGTGTGGTTCTTGGTCTCATATTGTCGAGCTAATATGCCCCAAGCCTCATGTGCTTTAGTAGTATGTTGAACTAGAGCGAGCATAGAATCACTTACACTAGTGACAATTGCACATAATGCATCAACATTCTGCCTCTTCCAAGCTCGTAGAAGATCTAGATCTGGCTAAATCATCAATCCTGAATTTGTTGGATCTTCAACTGGTATAGGCTCTGGATCCAATTCCATCCGTCCCATGACAATGTCAAGCAATTCGTAGGAGTCCAAAATTGCAAAAATTTTGAACTTCTAGAGTGTATAGTTTGCTTCCATCCAGATTCGCTTTAGTGAATGCAGGTGGATGAATTCGAATAGATGCAACATTAGCATTAGCTAGAGCACAAAGACCAGTGTTTGATGAACAAGCCACCATGTATCACTCGAATAATCTAATGATATTCTAGTCTACTATTAGGCTGAAATAGTGATACCTCTCAAGCTATTCGAACCTTATGGCTCTGATACCATGTAAGACAATAGTTACGCAATATAACACAAAATCAATAGCAGAGAATATAACAGATATAGTAGAGATTCAATCATTTTTCAACTACCAACAAGTACAAAGATGATGGCATTGTCCACCCATGCGCTCTCAAGGTAGAGCTTAAATGGTGATCTACACAACTCTAGATAGAGAGATACAAGGTAGAGATATGCTCGCTCGATTCAATATTTGAGGTAGTGCACAGGTCTCCTTACGCTTCTTTGCCAACGTGAGTCGTCTAAGCATATCCTCAGTAAGAGGTTCCTGATATAACCTGACTCTACAGCCACGATGTAATTAGGCATTATGTCTCCTTCTAAGGTGGCTAATTGTACTGCTTCACTTGTTGAGAGTCTGTTAATGATCATAGGTCCATAACCTCGCTTTTCTAACTTCCGTGCGTGCTGTTTCAGCGTATATACTAGGACTAAATCTCCTTCTTTCAAGCCTTTATCTTTCACATGTGCATCAAAATATGCTTTCTGTCGCTTCTTTGCTGCGTATATTCCTGCTGCTGCTTTCAGCCTGGTTTCTCCTAATCGTTCCAAGTCCATTATTTTTGCTGATAATTCATGGTTGGTCCACTGATGTTCTTGTGCAACCTTAAGGGTCGGTATCAAGAAGTCCAAAGGAAGCACATCATTCTGACCAAAAACCATCTGAAAGGGATTTGCATTGAGTACGGTCTTGTAGGCCACTCGATATGCCCAAACAGCGTGGTGTAACTGTTTGTCCCAATCTAAACGTTTGTTGTTCACGAGTTTCGTCAATACATTACATAGAATCTTGTTAGTGCTTTTAGCTTGACCGTTGGCCTGAGGATGATATGGTGCGGATTTCTTGTGAATCACCATAAAATCCTCTAACAAATATTCAATGACTTGGTTTAGAAAGTGAGTTCCTTGATCGCTCACTAACTCTATAGGCAATTCATATCTTGTAAAGACATTTTCAAATAAGAATTTTGCAGTCATGTGTGCATCATTCCTTTTTGTGGCTTTTGCCTCTACCCATTTGGTAAGATAATTTGTCGCAACAATAATGTATTCAGCATGTGTACCTTTTGCAGGGGGGTTAATGGGTCCTACAAAGTCTATACCCCACTTAGAAAATGCACATCCGCCCATCATGGGTTTCAATGGCATTTCATCTCTACGAGTAGGAAATTGAGTTCTTTGGCACACATCACATCTCTTTACATAGGTATGAGCATCCATGTGAAGAGTGGGCCACCATAATCCTGCAAAGAGGATGGCTTTGATTATCCTATCTGGTCCAAAGTGACCTCCTGCAACACCTTGGTGTGCAGTCTCTAGTACGCTCAAGTAATCACTCTCATGAACACATTGTTTTAGGTATCCATCTCGTCCTCTTTTGTATAGATTATCGCCAATAAGTGAATAGTCTTGAGCTTCTTGCTTTAGACTTCATTGTCCCACTAAGGTCATTCCTTGAGGGAATGTTTTCATCCTCAAGCGTCACTAAAGGTTCACTTCAGTCTGGTGTGAGAGACACGTGATATAATGTAGCATGTTCTACTGGTGGTCTTTCACAACAAACATGGCACTCTTTGCACAATTTGTAGACATCTGCTTCCATAGAAGGCCAATATACTCCTAGTCTATGCAGAGTCTGCAAAGTACGATGTTTCGAGTGATGTTGCATCAATGCACCTACATGTGCTAATTGCAACCAATTTGCATGTTCTGATTCATCTACACAACAAGCAAGAATCTTTTGATTATACTGTTTATATATGCTTCCTGCTATGATTTGATATCTTTGAGATTTGGTAATCTCTCCTTCTTTGATCCTTAACTTAGGATTCTTGGGTCCATATGTGAGAATAGGGACTATCGGTTTAGCCCATTCTGGTGCTATCTCAAGGTTAAACAAGTAAGCATCTGGTAATTCATCCACTATTCCTTGAGGAGCTTCTCCTGTGGTTAATCTTGAAAGGTGGTCGGCTCTAAGATGTGTCTTTCCTTTCCTGACTACCACTTCAAAATCGTACTCCATGAGTAATAGAAACCAACGTATTAATTGTCCTGTGTTACATGGCTTGTTGACTAAGTACAATAGGGCTTGATGATCTGTAAAGAACTTGAACTTGTTTGCCAACAAATAATGTCTGAATTTCTTTACCGCGTAGATCATCCCTAATCCTTCTCGTTCCGTAGTGGTGTAATGTCTTTCTGCTGCGTTCAATTGTCTGCTCGCATAAGCTATGGGGAGATTTATATTACCTTCATTTGTGGGTTGTGCTAACACACATCCTATGGCGTAATTGGATGCATCCACATGTACATGGAATGGCTTACTCCAATCCGGGGTTGTCAATATAGGTGTTGACCACAAATGTTGTTTAAGTTCATTGAATGAATTCTCGCATTCGTCTGTCCATTCAAAATGGGTCAAAAGAGAGTACACAGGCTTGGCTATGATTGCATACATGTGTATGAATCGTCTATAATAACCACAATGGCCCATAAATGCCTGTACTTCTTTTACGTTAGTTGGTCTAGGTAGATCGGCAATTACTTTCACCTTTTCTTCGTCCGTAGAGATTCCATTCTTTGACACAATGTGTCCTAAAATTTTTCCTTGTCTGACCATGAAAACACACTTTTCTGGGTTCAAACAAACCTGATATTCTCGACATTTGTCAAATATTTGTTTTAACTCTGGGATATGTGTTTGTCTTACATTTGAATGTGCACATAAGTCATCGACATAAACTTCCAAATTCTTGCGTAAGAATTCCTTGAAAACATGACACATGAGTCGCTAGAAAGTGGCGGGTGCATTTGTTAAGCCAAATGGCATCACACGAAATGAAAATATGCCCCATTCTATGGCAAAAGCCGTCTTATGTTGATCTTCCGGAGCAATGGCTACTTGATTATAGCCTGAGAATCCATCAAGGAAGCTGTAAACTTCCTTGCCCGCAACTCTTTCCAATAAGTGTTCTATGATAGGAAGAGGATAACTATCTCTAATTGTGGTGGCATTAACTTTTTTAAGGTTAATACACACACACAATTTTCCATTCTTCTTGGGCACAACCACAATGGGGGATACCCATTCGATATGCTCAATTTCGTAAATAAATCCTGCTTCTATCAAGCGATCTATTTCCTCTTTAATCTTCGCAGTGTAATTATCATTGTACGTGTATGGTTTTTGTTTTGTCGGTTTTGCATCTGGAGTCATAAGGATTCTATGAGAACATATGTTTGTATCTACTCCTTTCAAATCTTTGTAGCTCCACGCAAAAACATCTCTATATTCGTGCAATAGGGCAACTAATTCTTCTTCTTCTTCCTTCGTCAAATCATGCCCTATGTATGTACATTTTTCTTCTTCTCCTTCTATGGCAACTATTATTTTCTTGGTTTTCTCTTGATTATCATATGCTTCTCCAATGTCAGCTTTTTTGTTAGGCATTCGTACCATGATTCGTCTGACTTCTATTTCATATTTCTTGAAGTTCTCGGGAACCTCAAACAAGGATTCTTCTTCTTCTGACATGGTTTCTTTCTTCTTTCTTTTCTTGCCTTCTCTCTTGCTAGTCAGTTGTGTGGCTATTCTCACATCATTCATAATTTCTTCGTGTGTCTGAGGATGAGTTTCTACTTCCTAAAAATATTCTTCCACTGATGCAAGTGGAGGGTCCATAATAATTGATTCTAAATCAAAATCTCTTGCGTCCTCGAAAGCATCAGTGTTAGGTTCACATTCTTCTAAAATTGAATCACACATGATTGGCTCTATCGTGAAAACTGAGATATCATAGCCATCTTTGTCACAGTGGGGTGTCCATTGTTCTTCATTGATGGCTAAGTGTAGCTCAGTGATGAGTAGCACCTCCTTTAATGTCAATCCGGGAAGACGTGAGGATGGTATGAAGACCTCGAGCAAGTGGAAGCACAAATGCGTGAGTGAGAAGCACACCAACATGCACACACATACACGCACACGCGCACACACGGCAAGACAAAGAGTGAGGAGCAATGGAGTTCTTAGATTACTTTCAAGAGCTCTTACAAGTTCGTTTCAATTACAAATCCAAACTCAAAAATGAGCTCTCTAGCTCTTTTTATAGTTTTTGACTAGGTTTTGGCCCTGTCCAGACCTAGTGTCCGGCCTAGTTAAAAATTAGGTTCCAGGGCCAATTTGAGGGCTTAAACGGAGTCTAAAAAATATGAAAATTGGCAGGTAGATACTTCTAAAGCTCCTCAAGCTCAAGGACTCCTTGGCTTGCACAAAATGGAGCTACAAAAATACTAAATGATATTTACAATGGTTTTTAGTGATGAAAATCACTATTTTTGTAGGGATTTCTTCTGAAAATTTGACAGGTGCTTCTTGGAGCTCCCTACTTGCTCCTTCTTCTTGTGTGTCCACTTCCTTGATGCACTTCCATTCTTTGTCCTTGATCTTGAGCTTCAACACTCCCCCCCCTCTTGAGTCTGTCGTCCCTGACAGACCCTTTTTGTCGTGGTTGTTCCATGTAGTACATTGAGAGGTAGTGTCCGTTACGTTCAATGTAGCCTGGTCGTTTGTCCAGTTCTTTACTTTGTCACTGCTAGATCTTGCCGTTTGTAGTTCCTTTGTATGTACCTCTTCCTTGTAGTCCATCTTGATGGTGCATTTGTGAGCTGTCCAAAACAACTAGTTGCTCAAAGGAGGTGATCAATGTTGATTATGAGCAACTCTCGGTGGTGGATGGCTTCCTTGCTCTTGTTGTTGTGATCTTGATGTCGTCTGGTTCTTCCAAAGATGGCTTTCATAGTTTTCATGCCAAGTACTTGTAACCCATAATGAATGGTGGGTAAGTGCATTAGTGCATGGGTTGGACAAAATATGTGCCTTGTGCATGGCCTTGTAATGTGGCCCTACGTATGCATACTTGGAAAATGCATGGCAAGAAGTATGGTGCAAGAGATTGGGTCTTGAGCTAAGTGCTCAAGGGTGTGCTAACGAAGAGGTTTCCTAATCTATCATGGTTATAGTGTTGTTGAAACATACACGTCTTACCATGGTGAAGGATCCGTTGATCTTCATCTCTTCGTGTTGTAGTTCCATCATGGTGTTTGACCATCGGCTCGTCCTTTTTGTTGATGGATGTCCTTGCTCAAAGTTCGCTGCTGAGCCTTTTCAAGCATATAGTCTCTTTTTTTTTTTTTTTTTTTTTTTTTGTAACACACGATGGCATCAAACAAGAAGAAAGAGGTTAGTATCAATAACATATTTTTGCATGTGACAATTGTGTCTCATGTGCCTGGGATTTCTCAATTGTGTCTATGCACGGCCATGTAAGGTGGCCCTATCTTGATGCATACGTTGGAAATGCATGACCTGAATGGTGCAAACGACTGGTTTATGCCAAAGGCACATGGTTGCTGTTGGTCGAGGCTTTTGATGTTACTTGCATACTTGATGAATTCTTTGATTGGAGGTGTCTATTGGATCTCGAAATGATGTAATCCTCTGGATTGGAACCCCTTTTGGAATAGGGTTTGGTACTGTAGAGATCACCTCAGGCCACTTCATCTTTGGGTGCTTTCCAAACTTTGGTATCCCGTGTGGTTGGCCTTTTGGTCCTGTGGTTGTTGTTGGTGCTTTTGGCTTCCAAACCCATATCCTTGATGATTGCCTGCTTACTTTTGCAGAAGGGTTGAGTTTATCTTCGTTTGTTCTTTGTGTTTTGTTCTTACCCTTTGCTTTCCTTGGCTTCTTTGTGGAGACCTTTTGCATGGTGGGGAGCATAGGCCGTTGTGTATGTAAGAGCTTCTTGGGTACCCACATCTGTAATCGTCCATGTTGAGCTGTAGCTAATTTTTTAGGCACCCAAATTTGTACATGATTGTGGTCGGCCTTCTTTGACTTTTTGGGCACCCAAATAGACTTCGCGTTAGCAGAAGAACTTCTGAAAGACTGCGTATTGGTGTCGTGTTGTTGGTTACTAATGAGAGGCTTTGCCCGTGTGGTTGACTTAAGTGCACCTGGGTGTTCGCCTTTCCGCACCCACACTTGTTTCACTAGCTGAGACGTTTTGCTACGCAGGTACTTTTGCATAGTCATTTGTTCTAGGCTGATCTCTACCTTGCCTTCGTAATTTCATTTTCCGTATGCGCTCTAGGGCTTCTGCTTGAGCTTCTTCTCGAATTCGCTTTTCTTCCTCTTTGCGTTTCTTAGCAATGTTGAGTTGACTTAGCATTTCCTCTGTGAGAGGTTCCTGATACAACTTAACTCTGCATCCGCTAATATAGTTTGGGAGAACATCGCCTTCTAATGTGGCTAGTTGCACAGCACCACTTGTCGAGATCCTATTGATGATCATAGGTCCATAGCCTCTCTTTTCTAGTTTCCTTGCGTGTTGTTTCAGGGTGTAGACTAAAACTAGATCTCCTGCTTTCAAGCCTTTATCCTTCACATGGGCATCAAAGTATGCCTTCTGCCTCTTCTTAGCTGCATAGATTCCTGCAGCTGCTCTCAGTCTTGTTTCTCCTAATCGTTCAAGGTCAAAGATCCTAGAGGAGAGCTCATGACCTGTCCATTCGTGCTCTTGTGCTATTTTCAATGTAGGTATCAAAAAGTCTAAAGGTAGCACCGCGTTTTGGCCAAATACCATCTGAAAGGGGGTGGCTTGGAGTACCGTTTTATAGGCGACTCGGTATGCCCAAACAGCATGGTGTAGCTGTT
Source organism: Ceratopteris richardii (assembly GCA_020310875.1). NCBI lineage: Eukaryota > Viridiplantae > Streptophyta > Polypodiopsida > Polypodiales > Pteridaceae > Ceratopteris > Ceratopteris richardii. The sequence goes on from CM035426.1 coordinate 39,256,654, forward strand.
TGTCCCAATCAGAGCGTTTAGTGTTCACTAATTTTGTCAGTACATTGCATAAGATCTTGTTGGTGCTTTCGGCTTGTCCATTAGCTTGAGGGTGATAGGGGGCAGACTTCTTATGTATTACCAAGAATTCTTGGAGCAGATTTTCAATAACTTCATTTAAGAAGTGAGTGCCTCTATCACTTAGAAGCTCTATAGGTAGCCCATATCTTGTGAACACATTCTCAAACAAGAATTTAGCAGTTGTTTGAGCATCGTTCTTTGTCGTAGCCTTTACCTCTACCCACTTAGTTAGATAGTCTGTCGCAACAATGATGTATTCTGCATGAGAACCCTTAGCTGGGGGATTAATAGGACCTACGAAGTCTATGCCCCACTTAGAGAACGCACGTCCACCCATCATAGGTTTCAATGGCATCTCATCTTTTCGTATAGGATACTGAGTTCTCTGACAGACATCACACCGTTTCACATAGGTATGTGCATCCATGTGAAGGGTAGGCCACCAAAAGCCCGCAAATAGTACTGCCTTGATCACCCGATCTGGTCCAAAGTGTCCTCCTGCTACACCTTGGTGAGCAGTTTCCAAGATCTTAAGATATTCACTCTCATGGACACACAGTCTCAGGTAACCATCTTTACCGCGTTTGTATAGATTATCACCAATGAGTGAGTAATCCAGGGCTTCTTGTTCTAAACTCCTTTTCCTAGCCAGAATCATGTCTGGAGGGAATGTGTTTGTCCTCAGGAAGGATACTAGAGGTTCGCTCCAATCTGGCACAATGGATACTTGATACAGAGTAGCGTGTTCCACAGGTGGTTTAGTGCAACAGATTGGGCATTCCTTGCACAACTTTTGGACATCAGCTTCCATAGTTGGCCAATGCACTCCGAGTCTCTTTAGAGTCTGTAAAGTTCGTTGCTTTGAGTAGTGTTGCAGAGCCTACATGTGCTAATTGCAACCATTTAGCGTACTCATCCTCTTCTACGCAACAAGCCAAGATCCCTTGATCTGTGTGCTTGTACATGCTTCCTGCCATGATGTGGTACTTTTGGGCTCTCACAACCTCCCTATTCCGTGTGTTCACCACTGGATGATTAGGCCCGTACGTCAATACCGGTACCAATGACTTAGCCCACTGCGGTACAACTTCCAAGTTAAACAAGTAAGCATCAGGGAGGTCATCTGACACTCCTTGTGGGGCTTCTCCAGATGTGAGCCTAGAGAGATGATCTGCTCTCAAATGAGTTCTTCCTTTTCTTACCACAACCTCAAAGTCATATTCCATTAGTAAGAGAAACCATCTTACTAATCTTACTGTATTGCATGGCTTGTTCACGAGATATAACAATGCTTGGTGATCAGTAAAAAATTTAAACTTATTTGCAAGCAAATAGTGTCTAAATTTCTTGACTGCATATACCATGCCTAAGCCTTCTCTCTCTGTAGTGGTATAATTTCGTTCAGCTGCATTCAATTGTCTACTGGCATAGGCAATTGGAAGATCCATATTACTTTCACCAGTAGGTTGAGCAAGCACACATCCAATGGCATAATTGGATGCATCCACATGAACATGGAATGGCTTATTCCAATCTGGTGTGGTCAAGATTGGTGCTGAACATAATCGTCGTTTGAGCTCCTGGAAGGAATTCTCACATTCATCAGTCCACTCAAAGTTAGTCAGAAGTCCGTACATGGGCTTTGCAATGACAGCATACATGTGTATGAATCGTCGGTAATAACCACAATGCCCCATGAAAGCTTGTACTTCCTTGACATTTTTTGGCCTAGGTAGCTCTGCTATGGCTCTCACTTTCTCTTCGTCAGTAGATATGCCATTCTTTGACACTATGTGCCCTAGGATCTTGCCTTGCCTGACCATAAAAACGCATTTTTCTGGGTTCAGGTAGACCTGATATTCTCTACATTTGTCAAAGATTTGTCTGAGTTCAGGAATATGGGTTTGTCTAATATTGGAATGAGCACAAAGATCATCAACATAGACTTCTAAATTCTTCCTCAGGAACTCGTTAAACACATGGCACATTAATCTCTGGAAGGTAGCTGGTGCATTGGTAAGCCCAAATGGCATTACTCTGAAGGCGAAAATGCCCCATTCTGTGGCAAAGGCTGTCTTATGCTGATCTTCTGGAGCTATGGCTACTTGATTGTAGCCCGAAAATCCATCGAGGAAGCTATACACTTCCTTGCCTGCCACTCTTTCTAAGAGATGTTCTGTGATGGGAAGCGGATAGTTATCTCGAATCGTGGCTGCATTAACCTTCTTCAAGTTAATGCATACACGCAGCTTGCCATTCTTCTTGGGCACCACTATGATGGGGGATACCCACTCAGTGTGCTCAATTTCATAGATAAATCCAGCTTCAACCAGTCTATCTATCTCCTCTTTGATCTTAGCCGCATAATTATCGTTATACGTATATGGCTTTTGTTTAGAGGGTTTAGCATCTGAGGTCATGGGGATAGTGTGTGAACATATGTCAGGGTCAACACCTTTCAAATCCTTGTAACTCCAAGCGAATACATCCCTGTATTCTCTTAACAAGGCAATTAACGCATGCTCTTCTTCCTCTGTTAGGTCATGGCCTATGTACGTGCATCTCTCCTCTCCTTCTTCTAGGGCCACTACTATTTTCTTGGTGGTTTCTTTGTTATCATAGGCCTCTCCTGCTTGAGCCTCTCGTTTAGGCATTCTTATCATGACTCTCCTGTCGTCTATCTCATACTTCTTAAAATTTTCTGGGACCTCAAACAAAGATTCTTCCTCTTCTGGTGAGACTTCTCTCTTCTTTCGTTTCTTTCCTTCTTCCTTCAGGGTCACATGTGTTGCTAATCTTACATCATTTGTCAGCGCTCCATGCCTCTGGGGTTGAAATTCTACTTCATGGAAGTATTCTTCATCTGATGCAAATGGTGCGTCCATAATGATTGACTCTAGATCGGAGTCACTTGCATCCTCAAATGCATCAGGACTAGGTTCGCATTCTTCTAGAACTGCCTCTCCCATGATTGGCTCTATGGAGAAGACTGAAATGTCATAGCCATCCTCATCACAGTGAGGCGTCCATTGTTCCTCATTGATGGCTACATCCATTGTTGCTAGGATTTCTGCCCAGCCGTGGGGTTCGAATTCTTCGTCAGGAGATACTACAGGTGCATAGGCTGGGTCTTGAATGGGTCTATGTGTTTCGTTTGCACCTATATCTCTGGCCTTCTCTCTCTTCTCTTCTTCTACTGCAACCTTGCACATCCATAAATGAGTGTCTTCATGCATCCATGAGGATCCAGACCCTATGGAATGCACAGATTCCGTGTCATCTTTGGCTCTATGGATGGGATTCCATTGGATAGGAGGGACATCTCTATGAGAGTAATCCTTGAGATTGAATTTGGTCGTAACACCTAAGTGTTGCAGGTACAAGGAATTAGTTCCCCAATCCTGTACCACTTGCAACTGTCGCATGAATGGTCGTCCCAAAATCATCTCATAGGCATGATTTTTGCTAAAGTCACATATAGCAAAGGTATGTTCAAACTCGACACCACAAGTGGTGAGAGTTATTCCTTCTAGCAATCCTAGGGGTCTCTCTATGTGACCATCGGCCATCTGCAATTTCATTCTCGTTGGCCTGAGTGCCGGCTTGCCCCAACGCTTCCATAGGGAGGTGGTGGCAATTGCAACTCCTGCACCTGAGTCCAAAATTGCCTTGGTGGTGTACTCCTGATAAGTAATGGGAAGATAGGTGTTCCCTTCTTCACCTTCACACATATCTCCTATCTTATCCAAGGGTATCTCTGGCACTGTCCTATGTGATCCTACCTGGGAACGAGATTTTGTTATCTCAGGTACTTGTTTGGTTACATGTTTCCACGATTCACGTCTAACCTTGAGTAGCTCTTCTAACTTGAGATTGCACTGCACGTTAGTGTTCTTCACTACCTCTGTGTTCCTAGGTATGACTGAATCTTCGTTTCTTACCATGACTGTGGGTGCTCTCATACACGTGGACTTGGCTTCCCATGGGCCCGTGAAGTGGGGTAATTCCTGTAAAGAATTAGACTCGAAGTCTAATCTTTCTTGAGATTGGGTGCTCTCATGTTCCCCGTAAATAGATGGGATGTCTTGTGGGAATTGGTCGTGTGCATCATCCACAAGTTCAAAGGGAGGGGCGGCTTCACTTTCGTTATCCCATTTATCTTCTTGAATTTCTCGTAGGAAGTCTGGTGCAAACCGATTCATAGAAGAAGAAGTGTCTGGCTCCGTAGAATTAGGCACATAAGCAACCTAGGAAGGAGGGCTTATTCTATCGTTGGCTCTTTCCTCGCTTTCATAGATGTTTGGAGCACAAGCTTCCTGGGGAGGATTACTTATTCTATTACTTTTCCGAACAGGCTCATATGCTCCCTGAGAAGGAATGTAGGCAACCTGTGGAGGTACGTGAACTTTCGAGGGAGGCTCATCTGCCTTTTGGGGGGAAAGATAAGCTTCTTGAGGAGGCACATGGGCTTCCTGAAGAGGCTGGCTTATCCGTTCTCTTGCCCTTTCCTTTCTTTGAGGGGCAGGTTCCTTTTCTGATTGTGCAATTAGCCTCTCTATTCTTTCTAGCAGTCCATCAAAATGTAACTGCGTCTTAGCTGAGCTAGAGATGTTAAAGAGGCGACTAGCTTCAAACATGGTCTGAGCCAATTCCACCATTTTGGCACAAATTTTAGTTCGTTCAAGCTCTAGCTCGGCTTTAGGGTAGCATTTTTCATGATCGGTTATGGTTGGCCCTTCTTGGATTCTGGCCTGATATGCTTTAAGCATCATATTAAGGTCCTCGGGAGTGGAATCTGCTAGGACTGATCCTACTCTTGGGGGTGGTGGGTTTAGGTGAGGCGGGTTGGAAAGTGACTGGTCGGATGGCGATGGGAAAGGTGGTGGTGGGGTAGTGTGAGAGGGAGTTTGAGATGTGAGTTCAGTTATCCTGGCTTTGGTTTCTCTTATGCTTTCCTCAAGTTCACTCATCTTTTTAGCCCATTGTATTTTCATTCTTTCCTGACTATCTTTCCACGCTCTAGTCCTTTTCTTGGTTATGCTCTCAGTTTCACTAGCTGTTGGGCTCTTTTCTTGGTCTACCCCTTGGTTTTGCTGCAATGCTTGAGCTCTAGTGACTACCTGTACCGGAGCAGTGGAAGTGACACTTCCTGTGGAGTTTACCACTAATCCAATAACGTTGATAGGCATGATTTTTGGCATATTATTGGGGTTCTTTGGGCAATCTCGTAAGAGATGCTCTTTTCCACAATCTTGGCAAAAGCCTTGGATCATCACTGACTGGGGTTGTGTAGGTGGAGGTAAGGGGCAATCACGAATGAAGTGATCTCCTTGGCATCTGTAGCACGGTCCTCTTGGGAATGGAGGTCTTACCTGCCTAGGTTGAGGCCTAGGGTTGGGGTTTGCGTACATGACATTTGCGTAATCCGATTCCCAACTAGATTCATTTGGCTCTTCACTATAGTAAGACTCACCATGTTCAGGAGACTGCATGAAGTAAGCCTGGGGACTCTCAACATGCGTAGAATCGAAGCTATGGTCACTGGGATCACTTTCTGAAAGCAATGGTGTTATGGGGACTATAGCTCGGTTTAGGTTTTCTTCTGCTGCTGCATACTTTACAGGGATCAAGTTGGATGGAGCTGGAGGTTGTTGGGCTAACACAGGCTGAGGTCTTTGCTGGGCTTGGTATTGTGGTTGGTAGGTTTGTTGAGGTCTAGCATACTGTTGTGGTGGGTATTGGTTTTGGTATCTGCCTTGTTGAGGGTATGGCTGAGGGTAGCCTTGCCTAACTGCTTGCTTGTTGTATGGGCAGTCTTGTGCGGTGTGATTTGTGTATCTTCGTTCGATAGTGCAGTACTGGCTACTAGGGTTTACTTCGGGTTGAGCCATAATGGGACATACATTCGCCATGTGGTCGCCACCACAAGTGTAGCATCTCTTCACAGGGGCAAATCTCGGAATTTGTTTGCTAGAGACGCCTAGTTTTTGGGCCACTTTCTCTGCGAGTTCCTCAATTGATGTAGATTGCGTGGAAGAGTGACTAGACGCACTATCTGAATCTTTGTAGATTTTGGAAAGCTCTAGTTCTTCCCCTAGGTTATCTTCAATGTCAATGCACATGCGTACACACTCTTCTATAGTCCTAGGGTCCTTCAGATACACATAGGATCTCAATTTCGTACTCAGCAATCCATCCAAGAATAAGGCTACTTGTTTAGCTGGTGTAGGTAGCTCCGAAACAGGACATCTTTCAAGATATTGCCTAAATCTTCTTCCTGCAAGTCTCACGGTCTCTTGAGGGGTTTGCTTGAAGCTGTGAATCAGTGAGGAGGTATTGTGTCTTATGCCACTCTTAGAGAACTTTACGATGAAAGCCTCTAGGAGTTGGTCTATGCTCCTGAACTGTCGCTCATCCAATGGCTGAAACCATGTAAGTGCTGTGTTCCTAAGGGTTAGACCGAAGGCATTGTACTGCGTGAATAGATCCTCCACTTGTTCAGCTCTCAAGACTTGCTTGAACTCCGCCACATGATCATAGGGATCTCCTGTGCCATCAAAGTAATTCTTCATGGACTTAACTAGCTGGGTTGGTCTGAGAGTTCTTGTGTGCTCTCTAGGTCTCGGCAGAGGGAATCCATCCACATTTCTCTGATTCCTGTGAGCTCTAAGTATCTCAGGTTCTACTATATTTGTTTCCGTCCTCGTTCTTTCTCTGCCCACTGGGTTGGCAAAGCTTACTTCTGGTCTATCTCTACTTCTGTCTCTTTGCATTCCATGAGCTTGGGATGTTCCAGCTCCAGGGTGACCATAGGATACATTCGATCTTGGTTGGGGAAAAATGAATTCACCCTTCCAAGTGTAAGCATGCCTATCATTTTCTGTCACCACAAAGATCCTTTCCGAAGTGTGATCTAAGTAGGTCACTCTACCTGGGCTATCCGGATCCTTAAACTCGTAGATCATGACAGTTCCTATATCAGTTGGCTGATTAGATTTATATCTCCAAAAGGCTTCATCAGTTTCTCGATTGAGGAGCAACTCTATGCTCTTGTTGTCTTGGGGAACCCACTCAGGCGTGATAATCCTAGTGAGAACAGATTTGCCTCGAGGGGTTCTAGGCTCTGCACCCATGTTTCCTTGTTCCAGGTCACCTAAGTCCGCTTCAGAGATTACATTTCCAAATTCATCTGTCCTATCTGGGTGACTGGTGACCACGTATATGGTTCCTTCCTTGTCCAGGTATGCACCGTTTTCAAATTTGACTGCTGGGTGCTCTAATCCAATGGATTGATCAGGATTCTTAATCTGTACCACAGATCTTCCTAAGCCGTCCTCATAGATGCTAGCACCTAATCGGTTGGTCCTAAGGTATTCCAGCTGTGTTTTGTAAGGGCCTTCTACCCTGTGCAAGTATGGCACTCCTGAACTTCCTATAGGTCTCTCCATATCTTGAGACATCTCCGATTCACTGGTCTCAGAGCTAGGGTAGTACGAGTGGTGGCTCAACTGCTGGGCCCAAGACCTAGCAGTGTGGTTAACACTAGCCTCTGAAGACTTAAGGCTTTGTCTCTCCCTTACAAGGTGTCGTCCTGATCTAAGGTTCATATGCCTATCTAAGTAGCCCAATTCTTTGCCCAGAGTACAACCTCGTTGCTGGTTACTTTATATTAGTCACTTGATTCTTTTTATTTATTTCTCGTGTTTACGGTCTTGTCTGATTTTACGTCGTCAGGAATACTTGAATGTTCTTCGTGCTTTCAGGTTGATCGTTCCACGTTAGGTTCTTTTCCTTTACGTTATCGACAGTACAGAGATTAGGTTTTTAGTTTGGACTTGAGTTTTTAGGTAGTCTTCAACTTGATACCTACCTATCGTCGCCCTGACTTACTCCTACCTCTCGTCGTTCTTAGCCTAAACTATGAATTGACAGAGGGGGTTAAAAGTTTCCAACCTTTTGTTTCCTGCTTGGTTGCCCTTGAGTGCCCAGGAAGTGTGTTCCCAAGCTTACACTTACACTTGCTTAGAACGCCTTGCGATGCTCTCAAAGGATCTGTAAAAGTTCCAAAGTTAGCTTAAAGATTTAAATTCCAAAGCCAGAACCAATGATTTTCATTTCTGAAGCATAAACTCTAATTTGCATAGTGATTTTTAAGAAAACAATTCTAAAGACCCCTGACTTTGATCCCCCTGGGTATGGTCAACTTCAAAATACCCTATCTGATAATCAACACATTATCTTTATAAAAAACAGTTGAGGGCGTGTAGTATATGCCACGAGCTTTCCAACAAGCCCTAGAGCTCAAAAAATGAATTTCGTATGAAAAAGTTATGACTGTTCAGGGTTTAGGGGGTTAAAACAGGATTCGATCTGGCTGACAGATCCTAGGATTTTCTCCCAATCACAAGTGTAGGAACCTCCAAAGTGCTGATGGATTGACTATTTTGCCCCAAATTTATCCCAATTTTGAACAAAAACCAAACCCTAATTTTTGGTCGAAAAGCCTGTCAATCGCGATCGACAGGTCTGTCAATCGCGATTGACAGAGGTGTCCGTCGGGCCTGTCAGTCGCGATGGATAGTGTCAATCACGATCGACAGTGTCAATCGCGATCGACAGAGTCGATCGTGGCTGTCAATCGCGATCGACGGTATCAATCGCGATTGACACGTTTTCCGGATTTTTCGCCGAAATTTCAGTCAATCGGGGGCCTATTAGTCGCGATGGACACGTGGCTACGCGCAAAAGTCAATCAATCGTTGAATTTCAGTCAATCGCGATCGACGGTGTCAATCGCGACTGACAGAGGTGTCGGTCGTGGCTGTCGATCGCGATTGACGGTGTCAATCGCGATTGACAGGATCCTACGTGGCAGTCTATCGATCGTGAAGTCTGTCGATCGCGATTGACGGTGTCAATCGCGATGGACAGGATCTGTCGGTCGCGATTGACACGGTCTGTCGGTCGCGATTGACAGGGTCTGTCGGTCGCGATTGACAGAAAAACACGAAATTTTTCTACTGTTTTAGGTGATTTGGGATGTGCTCATCATGCTTGTGCTAGTGGTGAACTTTTTTTTACCAAATGATCGAATTTTCTGTCGATCGCGATCGACAGAGGCTGGCGACTGCGAGACAGATTCGACGAGTTTCGTACCTGCGCAGAGAGCTGGGGATGATGATTCAGCAAGAACCTGCAAGAAACACAACAAACATGCAAAAATAGTGCAAGCAATCTCGCTCTCTCGTTCTCTCTCACAAGTAGAATGAAGGGAATGAGGTGGAGATGGTGATATGATCAAAAAACAGAAATTTTCGCGATGATGGAGATGGAGGTGGGAGATGGTGATGATGATGATGGTGATGAAGATGGTGAAGAAAAAACAAGAAAATAGATGAAAGTGAAGAAAATACCTACAACTCCAACGCGTCAACTCTACGTCTTACCATCACACGCTCGTCCTCAAAGCTCGATCCCCGGCAACGGCGCCAAAATTTGGTGTAGCTCAGTGATGAGTAGCACCTCCTTTAATGTCAATCCGGGAAGACGTGAGGATGGTATGAAGACCTCGAGCAAGTGGAAGCACAAATGCGTGAGTGAGAAGCACACCAACATGCACACACATACACGCACACGCGCACACACGGCAAGACAAAGAGTGAGGAGCAATGGAGTTCTTAGATTACTTTCAAGAGCTCTTACAAGTTCGTTTCAATTACAAATCCAAACTCAAAAATGAGCTCTCTAGCTCTTTTTATAGTTTTTGACTAGGTTTTGGCCCTGTCCAGACCTAGTGTCCGGCCTAGTTAAAAATTAGGTTCCAGGGCCAATTTGAGGGCTTAAACGGAGTCTAAAAAATATGAAAATTGGCAGGTAGATACTTCTAAAGCTCCTCAAGCTCAAGGACTCCTTGGCTTGCACAAAATGGAGCTACAAAAATACTAAATGATATTTACAATGGTTTTTAGTGATGAAAATCACTATTTTTGTAGGGATTTCTTCTGAAAATTTGACAGGTGCTTCTTGGAGCTCCCTACTTGCTCCTTCTTCTTGTGTGTCCACTTCCTTGATGCACTTCCATTCTTTGTCCTTGATCTTGAGCTTCAACACTAAGTCCATGGTTGCTAGGATTTTTGCCCAACCATGAGGTTCAAATTCTTCATCTGGAAACACTATAGGTGCGTATGCTGGGTCTTGAAGGGTTCATGGGTGTTGTTTTGCACCTAAGGTCCTAGCTTCTAACCGTTCTTCCTCTTGTTTTGCAACTTTACACATCCATAGATGAGTGTCCTTGTGTAACCATGAGGGGTCTGACTCCAAAGAGTGTATTGATTCTGTTTTTTCCTGTGTCTTATGGATGGTGTTCCATTGTATTGGGGGTACATCCCTATGGGAATAGTCTTTAAGATTGACTTTAGTAGTCACTCCTAAATGTTGCAAGTACAAAGAATTAGTTCCCCAATCTTGTACAATTTGCAACTGATGCATGAATGATCGTCCCAATATCATCTCATAAGCATGAATTTTACTAAAATTGATGGAGAATATTAATCTCCAAAAGAACAACTTATTCTTGTGATTAGAGCACCTCTATACCAAGAATAAGTCAAACACTTCACTAATTTAGAGGATCAATTGCTAATTGTCAAAAGGTTAACAAATCTGTGAAAAAGATAAAACACAGAAAAGTCTGCTGCACTATTTCCTCACATTGACTTATCAAACGTGTAAAGTTTTTGATGAAACTTTGTACAAAGCATATCCTAGAGATTGCGCATCTACTCCAAGTTGAATCTCTTCAAAAGATTAAGTATAGCTTGAGAAATCAACTTCTCAAGTTACCTATGTCAGAAACAGTCACTCAGAACAGTCGACTTTACACCTGTAACTTTTAAGACTTGGTTCTCATTGAATAGAACCCGTTTTACAAAATGCTTCTAGACATGAGTAGCTTACCTTCCAACTTAAAGATTAAGCCCTCACTCATGCAAAACTTTAAACTGTGCTAGGAGAAATGACCAAAACATTGACTTCGAAATTTGCGCCTGTTTTAGGAACCAGTGAACACACTTCACATATGAATGTTCCTATACTTAATTCACTCAGCCTGATTACAATTGGAAGCTAAAACTTTACACATAGGTCAAGAAACTCTCAACTTAGACTTGTACAAAAACATTTCACAATTGATCTACTGTAGAAGGAGAACACGCAGAAACATCGGGCGCAAAAATTTTCATTTACTCAGAGAAATTACAACTGAGTGATGAGAGCTAACACAACTAATCTTTTTCTCTATCTCATGACTTCTATCTCCCTCATTCTTGACTTCTAACTAATGTCACATATGCTCTCATACATTCCCCGACTTTTCTCAAGATATTTATAGATAATTTGTACATGATTCTTACTAAACAAAAGATCTAAGTCATCTATGACTATACTAATGTACATATGTGTACACTTCTCTTGTCCTCTGAATGTAATCTTCTTCCACACTCTAGGAATTGATTCTTCTTTCATCATTTGATCTTCCAAGCCTTCAATTGGTGATTGGTCTGCACCAACAGCTCCCCCTCAATCATCAATTGAGGTTTTCTCTGTCTTCTTTATACTTGCCATGTCTTTGAACCTTTGTAATTTAGGTCCATCCAGACTCTTTGTCATCATATCTGCCACTTGTTCTTTTGTTGGAGTATACATCACTTCAATCTCTTTATCTAGTACCTTTTCCCTCAAGAAATGATACTGAATCTCTATATGCTTAGTCCTGGCATGAAAAACAGGGTTAGCTGCCAAATACAAAGTACTCATATTGTCTCCAAAAATTATTGGAGTACTATGATCAATCTCAAAACTTTTCATCAAGGTCTTCAACCATATCACTTCCTTTGCAGCTTCTACCATTCCCTTATACTCAGCTTCTGTGGATGATAAAGCAACTGTATGTTGCTTCTTTGAACACCAAGACACTAACTTGTCTCCAACATAACATAGATATCCATGAGTAGACCTTCTATCATCTGAGTCACCTGCCCAATCTGCATCACTAAACACTTTGATTCTTGTATCAGAAGTGAAACCATAATACAGACCTTCACTTAGAGTTCCTTTGATATATCTGAGTACCCTTTGGGCTGCAATCCAATGAGTCTTCTTTGGACAATGCATGAATTGTGACAACACACCTACTGCATATGATAGATCTGGCCTTGTCAAGGTAGCATAGATTAGACTACCTACCAAACTCTGATATTTCTTCATGTCATTGAATTCTTCACCTCCATACCTGCTTAATTTATGATTTACCTCCAATGGTGTGGTTGAGGTCTTGCAATCTTCCATGTTAAACTTGACTAGAAGATTCTTCAAATATCTCTCTTGTGAAACATATACTCCATGTTGAGTATACACAATCTGCATTCCTAGAAAATAAGATAAGTTTCCCAAGTCACTTATCTTAAACTCCTTCTCTATTTGCTTCTTGAGTTCATTGATTCCTTGAGCATCTGTTCCTGTAACAATAATATCATCAACATAAATGCACATGTAAATGTATCCATTTTCACTTGCCTTCACTAGCAAGCTACTATCTGCCTTTGATGCTTGAAATCCACATTCATTCAAGAACTTGACCAATCTGTAATTCCAAGCTCTTGGGGCTTGCTTCAATCCATATAAAGCTCTCTTGAGCTTACACACATAATCTGATCCAATTGATTCCATGAAGCCTTCTGGTTGCTCCATATATACTTCATCTGCAATGTAACCATTTAGAAATGCATTTTTCACATCCAGTTGTGATAATTTCCATCCCTTACAAGCAGCAATAGCAATCAATGTCCTAATTGTAGACATCTTAGCAACAGGACTAAAGGTTTCATCATAATCTACCCCATAAGTTTGGGCATAACCTTTGACCACAAGTCTAGCCTTATATCTAGACACCTTACCATCTGCAAACCTCTTTGTTTTATATACCCACTTACATCCAATGACCTTCTGATTCTTTGGTCTTGGTACTAGTTCCCAAGTTTCATTTTCAAGTAGAGCATCATACTCTTCCTGCATTGCCTTTCCCCAATTCTGTTTACCTTTGGCTTCTTCATAAGTGGTTGGATCTTCTTCTGTCTTTACAATGTATGCATAATCTTTTGTTGTTAGGAAAGATGTATCATAACTATACCTTATAGGTTCTTTCCTTTCCCTTGTAGATCTTCTGATTTCTGCACTTCTTGAAGTTTCAGCCTCATTTGATTCTGGATCAAATCTTGGCCCTTCTTCTACATGATCCTGCACTCTACATCTAGAGTCAATTTCATCAACAATTTCTTCACATACTTTTACCTTTGCCTTTCCTTTTCTCTGAATTTCTTCAACACCTGTATACTCATTTGGTGATCCTGTATACCACATATTTTGCTCATCAAATGTCACATCTTTAGTAACAAGAAATTGCTTTGTGGATGGACTCCACAACCTGTAACCCATCTGTCTATCATCATATCCAATAAACACATACTTCTCTGCTTTTGGTTCTAGCTTATGTCTTAATTGTGAAGGAACATAAGCATATGCAATACATCCAAATACTTTACAATGATCAAGACTAGGCTTCTTACCCCACCATGCTTCATAAGGGGTTCCTCCATCCAAAACTTTGCAAGGCAACCTATTCACAAGGTATGTTGCAGTGTTAATGGCTTCTGCCCATAAGTAATTTGGACAATTCTTTTCCTTCATCATGGCTCTTGCAAACTCTACAAGAGTTCTATTCCTCCTTTCTGCTACTCCATTTTGTTGAGGGGAGTACCTGCAAGTCACTTCTCTTTTGATACCTGCATTCCACAAATAATCATCAAACTCTTTTGAGAAATACTCTCCCCCTCCATCTGATCTTAACCTCTTTAGCTTTTGTCCTGTGATCCTTTCTGCATAGACATGAAAATGTTTGAATGTCTTGAAAACTTCTGATTTATCCTTGATTACATACAAAGTAATCCACCTGGTTGCATCATCAACAAACAACACATAATATCTGGATCCATTTATGCTATAGTCCCTTGAGGGACCCCATACATCTGTATGAACCAATTCAAGCATATTTGAATACTTGTACCCTGATTTGTTATAAGAACTCTTATGTGCTTTACCTAATTGACAAGCTTCACACTTGTACACCATATGTTGCCCTTCAATATTTGGCAATCCAAGCACCACCTGATTCTTTGACATCTCCTTTATAGCTCTCTCATTGAAATGACCTAGCCTTTTATGCCATAGGTCTAATTCAGACACCTTTTGACCTCCATAGGTAAATAATGCATGTCCCACATTACCTTGGACCTTGAGAGTAAACAATCTTCCTTCCTTTTTACCTGCAATTATGGTTCTATATCCCTGATTTGGATCTTGTACATAGACACCATCATTTGTGAATCTTACTTCATATCCTTTCTCCACAATTTGCCCTACACTTATCAAATTTTTAGGAATAGTAGGAACATAAAGTACCTTGCTCAGAAGTGTACTTCCACTCTTTGTCTTCACTGATCCAATGCTCTCCACTTTATGTTTGGTATTGTCACCTGTTTGAACTGTATGTCCATTCACCCTAGCTTCCATATCAGTCATCAAAGATAGATTCCCACTCAGATGGTTACTGCACCCTGAGTCAATATAAAACATTCTTTGATCTTCTCCCATTGATTCATGAGTTGCATTCAAGATAAGAGTCATGTCATCCTTCTGATCTGATGCATAATTGTAATAATTATTGTTGTAGGACTGAGATTGGAAGTTTCTTCCACCTCCTCTACCATATGATGTCCTACCACCTCTTCCTCTGAAGTTGCCTCTTTGGTTTCTGCCTCCTCTACCTCTTTGATTATAATTCTGATTGTTGTATCCTCCATTTTGATTGTTATACCAACAATCATTTGCCAAATGATTTGTTCTGCCACAAATCCAACAAGCTTTAGCATTATCTTTGTTCTTACCTCCTCTTCCTTTACCTCTGAAATTTGTCTTCCCTTTTGTGAAGTTAGCTTGATTTGAATTCCCTTCATCATCATTTGATTGCTTTCCCTTGCCATTCTTTTTCTTGTCCTTGGAGTACATAGCTTGACTTGTACTTCTATCATTGTCTCCTTTAAGATCCTGCTCAAAGGTTAGCATATGTCCTAGCAATTGATTAAGGTCAGGAGTAAAGTGATCAAGTGACAACTCTATGGACAATATAAAAGGCTTCCACTTCTCATCTCCTCTCAAACCTATAAGTATTTGTCTTACCAACTTTTCCTCTTCAATGTCTTCATCCACTGCTCCCAAGCTATCTGCAATATCTTTCATCCTTGCCACATAATCTGAAATTGATTGTGAGCTCTTCTTCTTGAAGGTTGTGAACTCAGCCCATAGTGAGGACTTCCTTGACTTAGTTGTATTTTGGAAATGCTCTTCCAAGGCATTCCAAACATCTGTGGCACTTTCCAAACCTCTAATGTGAGGTAGCAAATAATCATTTACAGCCATGTAAATGATACTCCTTGCTTGAGCATCCTTTCTCATCCAAGTCTTCAAAGTTGCAAGTTCCTCCCTAGTTGGAATACTAGGATCTAAAAATTCAGGCTTTTCTTCTTCTCCTGTAATGAATGCCATAAGGTCTTTGCTCATGAGGTGTGCTTCCATCCTCATGGACCATGCTGGATAGTTCTCCCTATCTAGCTTATCAATCTGCAAGCTTTCTCCCATCTTATGTCCACCTGTGGATTGAAATCTTCAAGCTTTACAAACAATGTATGTACCTTTACTTCAAATTGGACTCCTTTCGCTTTTCTTGATGTCAAATAGTCTTCTCCTTGAGCTTTGACTTCAAGCTTTCACTTCTTAGTCCTTCAAGTATTGAATTTCTTGAATCTGCAGCAGTCGGGATCCTTCTTTCTTCAAATTGATGTCTCCTGCTCTGATACCACTGATGGAGAATATTAATCTCCAAAAGAACAACTTATTCTTGTGATTAGAGCACCTCTATACCAAGAATAAGTCAAACACTTCACTAATTTAGAGGATCAATTGCTAATTGTCAAAAGGTTAACAAATCTGTGAAAAAGATAAAACACAGAAAAGTCTGCTGCACTATTTCCTCACATTGACTTATCAAACGTGTAAAGTTTTTGATGAAACTTTGTACAAAGCATATCCTAGAGATTGCGCATCTACTCCAAGTTGAATCTCTTCAAAAGATTAAGTATAGCTTGAGAAATCAACTTCTCAAGTTACCTATGTCAGAAACAGTCACTCAGAACAGTCGACTTTACACCTGTAACTTTTAAGACTTGGTTCTCATTGAACAGAACCCGTTTTACAAAATGCTTCTAGACATGAGTAGCTTACCTTCCAACTTAAAGATTAAGCCCTCACTCATGCAAAACTTTAAACTGTGCTAGGAGAAATGACCAAAACATTGACTTCAAAATTTGCGCCTGTTTTAGGAACCAGTGAACACACTTCACTATGAATGTTCCTATACTTAATTCACTCAGCCTGATTACAATTGGAAGCTAAAACTTTACACATAGGTCAAGCAACTCTCAACTTAGACTTGTACAAAAACATTTCACAATTGATCTACTGTAGAAGGAGAACACGCAGAAACATCGGGCGCAAAAATTTTCATTTACTCAGAGAAATTACAACTGAGTGATGAGAGCTAACACAACTAATCTTTTTCTCTATCTCATGACTTCTATCTCCCTCATTCTTGACTTCTAACTAATGTCACATATGCTCTCATACATTCCCCGACTTTTCTCAAGATATTTATAGATAATTTGTACATGATTCTTACTAAACAAAAGATCTAAGTCATCTATGACTATACTAATGTACATATGTGTACACTTCTCTTGTCCTCTGAATGTAATCTTCTTCCACACTCTAGGAATTGATTCTTCTTTCATCATTTGATCTTCCAAGCCTTCAATTGGTGATTGGTCTGCACCAACAAAAATTACAAATGGCAAAGGTATGCTCAAACCCCACACCACAAGTGGTGAGAGATATGCCTTCTAGTAAGCCTAATGGTTTTTCTATGTGTCCATCAGCCATTTGTAGTTTCATCCTGGTAGGTCTGAGTGCTGGCTTACCCCAACGTTTCCATAAAGCGGTGGTAGCGATGGCTACTCTGGCTCCGGAATCTAAGATGGCTTTCGTGGTGTAGCCCTGATCGGTTATTGGAAGATACGTGTTACCTTCCTCTCCTTCACTTACATCTCCTATCTTCTCTACGGGTATCTCTGGTACCTTTTTGTGTGTTCCTATCTGAGAGGGAGTAGTAGCAAGCTCAGGGAATTGATTTGCTACATGTTTCCATAGTTCTGGTTTCACCTTTAACAACTCCTCTAGAGTGAGATTACATTGAACTTTGGTATTCTTGATTACTTCTGTGTTTCTAGGGATTACTAATTCTTCATTCCTCACTATTATCGTGGGTGCTCTCATACTAATAGACTTTGCTTCCCAAGGTCCTGTGAACTGAGGTAATTCTTGTAAAGAATTGGATTCAAAACCTGTGTGTTCACTCAGTTGTTCCTCCTCTACATCATTGTAAATAGAGGGGATGTCTTGGGGAAATTGTTCTTGCAAGTCGTCTATTTCTTGAATAGGAGGATGGGTTCCTTGTTCTTTTGTCCACTTCTCTTCTTGGATTTCTCTCAAAAATTCATGTGAATATCTATGTATGGAAGACATGTTGTCTTCCCCTTCTGTGTTTGGCACTTGAGATAAGGATGGTGCATTCCTTTCTTGTGTCTCTGGGACACTAAGATTCCTATGCTGATCCTTTTTCTCTTTGCTTTCTATCAAGTATTCTAGCCTCTCCATTAGACCTTGAAAGTGTAGTTCAGGTTTTGCCATGTTATTCCAATTAAGATATCTAGAGGCTTCGAACAAAGCTTGTGCTAATTCTACCATTTTCATGCAAAGTTTAGTCCTCTCTATTTCTAAGTCTGCTCGAGGGTAGTTCTTACTCATTTCAGCTACTTGAGGTCCCTCTTTTAATCTAGCCTGATATGCACGAAACATCATGTCTAGATTTTCTGGTATGGGTTCCGCTAAAACTGATCCTGATTTCTGAGCTGGGTTCTCTTGATTTAATTCTTGTGAAGTCAATTCTAGTATTTTGGCTCTAGTTCCTTGAGACTTCATTCCAACTCAGTTATCCTTTTACTCCATTTTCTCTTGATCCTCTCTCTGGAATCTTTCCAAGATTTCGTTTTTTTACTGCTAGATTCTGCAACTTCACTACTTCCGGCTATTTTCTCTTGATTAAGCTGTTGGTTCTGTAAGAGCGCCTGGGCTCTGGTTATAGCTTGGATAGGCACGTATGTAGGGTTGGATCCATCCGTGTTGTTTACAATGCCTATCACGTTGATCGGTGTCACATTTGACACATTAGCAGGGTTCTTAGGACAATCTTTGATTATGTGCTCTTTGCCACAGTCAGCACAAAAGCCTTGTATGTTATAGTATTGTGATTGTCCTGCTATTGGAGGATGTGGACAATCCTTTATGAAATGATCTCCTTGGCACCTAAAGCATGGTCCTCTAAGGCCCTGTGGTCTTTGTTGTCTTAATTGGGGCCGCGGATTCGGATTTGTGTACATCACGTTAGCATAGTGGGGCTCCCAACTCGGTTCCACTGGTGGACTATCGTAGTGATATGTCTCCACGTGTTTTGGTGACTCTCTGTAATACGCGGGTGGACTATCTACATGAGTAGAATCAAAACTGTTTGAGTTTGGGTCACTCTCTGTGATCAAAGGTGAAGAAGGCACTAAGGCCCTACTTAGGTTCTCTTCTACAGCAGCGTATTTGACTGAGATGACATTCGCTGGTGGGGGTGGCTGCTGAGCTAAAACAGGTTGAGGTCTTTGTTGAGCCTGATATGGATAGTTTTGAGGAGGCCTATAGTAATAAGGTTGAGCATTGTATTGGCCTTGATACCTACCTGGTTGTGCATATGCTTGTGGGCAGTTATGTCTCACTGCTTGTTTGTTATATGGGTAGTCTTGAGCGGTGTGATTCGTGTATCTCCTCTCAATCATACAGTACTGGCCACTAGGGTTGGCTTGCGGCTGTGTCGCATTGGGGCACACATTTGCCAAATGATTTCCACCACAGGTGTAACAACGTACGTTAGTTGTTAACTTGGGCATCTGTTTACTAGAAACTCCTAGTTTTTGGGCCACTTTTTCTGCTAGGTCTTCTATTGAGCTAGACAATTTTGTGGATGCTAGAGAAGAACAATCCGAGTCTGTATCCGGGTCCTTGAACTCGTAGATTATGATGGAGCCTACCTCGCTAGGTTGTTCTGTTTTGTACCTCCAAAATGCTTCATCAGTTTCTTTATTTACAAACAACTCTATGCTTCTGTTGTCCTGAGGGATCCACTCTGGAACTAGTACTCGTGTCAGTACAGATTTCCCTCTAGGTGTTCTAGGTTCTTCCAATGGTTCCTTTCCTTGGGATCTCGCTTCTGTTACCAACTGAATTATGCCAAACTCATTCGTATTGTTTGGCTGCGTACTTAAGATGTACATCGTTCCTTCCTTGTCTATGTACGCGTCTCTTTCGAATTTCACCACTGGACGTTCCAATCCAATGGGTTGATCCGGGTTATGCATTTGCACCACTTGTCTTCTCAAACCATCCTCATAGATGCGAGCACCTAAGCGGTTGGTTCGGAGAAACTCTAATTGAGTTCTATAGGGTCCTTCAGGTCTTTCTAAGTATGCTACATTTGACCCTCCTTCTAGTCTTTCTGTGCTAAATGCCATTTCTGATTCACTCGTATCTGAGCTCTTGTAAGTATAACTACTATTCAATTGTTGAGCCCACGATCGTGCAGTAGTGCCTACACTAGCTTCTGATGATCTAAGGCTTCGTCGGTCAGACTTACCTATATGTTTGCCCGATCTAAGGTTCATTAATTTACTTCCTTGCACACTTAGTACACGCTCAGATCGTCAATGATTCTTTGTTCTTACTTTCTTGATTCTTTTTAAATCCCTTTAGATTTTTTTCTAGATGTATGCGTCAGGAATTCGACTTTCTATGGTACTTTGAGTTCTCGTTCCGTCAGACTTAGGTTCTTTCCCTTAGGTTTTTCGTATCGCACACCTTTATCTTTAGTCTTAGACTTGATAAATTTAAGTCTCTTATACTTGATGTGTTCCTATCGTCGTTAATCCACAAAGCTACTGTTTAGCCTAAGCTAAGAATTGACTGAGGGGGTTGAGTAATCTTCCAACCTCGAGTCAGCTTTTCTGGTTGCTCTGATGCCTAAGAAGCCGCGCTTCCCAAGCTTTATGCCCTTCACTTCCTTGCCTTGCTTTGATTTGATTGCCCTTGATTGTCCTTGCTAGACCTGCCAAAATTCAATGTTTAGACCAATTTCACAAATGGATGATTAAGCACTTGAGTATATGCACTTTTAAAAGTCCTTTCCCTTTTGCCCAAAATTCCAATGATTGGCCCCTAGCATCTTAGTCCCAACTATGTCAACCTCAAACTAGCTTATCTAAAAATCAATGTATTCTTTATGAAAAAAACAGTTGAGGTCACGTAGTACTCGTCAAGAGCTTTCTAATGAGCTATAAAGCTCAAAAAACGGACTTCGGATGAAAAAGATATGACCGTTTAGGCTCTCAGGGGGTAAAAACTGACAAACAGGTTCTTCTCCGAATATGAGCTCAGGGCTCTCCTATGAGTTCAATGATCCAAAAATTTTCAAAAATAGCCCCAAAATTGGTCAAAAAATCAAACCCTAAAATTTGTGTTTGCGTGAGCAATCGCAATGGTCTGAGATAATCGCGATGGTCTGGGACCGTCGCGATGGTCCGGGTGAACCGTCGCGATGGCGTGGCACAATCGCGATGGTCCGAAAGTGCGAGCAGTCACGATGGCGTGAAATGGATGATCGCGATGGTCTGAAAATGAACCGTCGTGATGGCTCGATCAGTGGACAATCGTGATGGCGTCAGTCAATGGTCAACGTGAACAATCGCGATGGTCCAAAGTGAACCGTCGCGATGGTCACAGATGCGATGGTGTGAGCCAATCACGATGGTCTGAGTTTGAGTCGTCGCGATGGTTTGAGGGTATCGTCGCGATGGCGTAAGTAGTGAACAATCGTGATGGTCTAGCTTGCCACGTGGCAGCGTCGGCGCGATGGCATGAGCCAATCGTGATGGCATGGGGTCGACGGGATCGTCGCGATGGTCAAGGACCGTCGCGGTGGTTCAAGTGAACTGTCGCGATGGCGTGAGACCGTCGCGATGGCGTGAGCCAATCGCGATGGTGTGACACAATTGCGATGGTCTGAGCCAATCGCGATGGTCCACCAAAATGCAAATTTCCAAGATGCGTCTGTGGATTCCTATGTGCGCAAGTGTGCTCTACACGCTGGTGTGGTCGCCTACCTCAAATTCCAAACTTTGCAGACCATCGCGATGGTCTGACACAGTCAGCAATTTCTGACAGAGAGTACATTTCTTACCTTTCTGCAGCTTTCCTGATGCTCTGGAGCTCTGTACCTACAAGAAAACTAAAAAACACACAAGTACACACAAGCACAAAAGCTCTCTCTCTCTCGCACATGCACAAATGAGAGGAAATGAGGAGAATGGGTGGATATGGTGAATTTTCTGATTTTTTGGGAAATGAAGATGATGATGCGGTGATGAAGATGGAGTGTGGGGGAGGTGAAAAACACTAAAAACTAAGTAAAAACAACAATAAAAACAAAAATTTTTACCTTCCAACGCCACTTCTTGCTATACTCTTACCATCACGCATTCGTCCTAGACTCGATCCCCGGCAATGGCGCCAAATTTGGTGTTGCTCTAGCACAACGGTGAGAACCACGTTAAGAAGCTCCACCTCCTTAATGTCAATCCGCGGAAGAGATAGGAGTGATATGAAGATCGTGAATGTGAGATGAAGTGAGAGTGAAGGTGAGAAGCATAGAGATGCACACACACATACACACACACTACGAAGAGACAAGCAAGACACAATGGAAGGTGAGAAATCAACTCTATTACTCAAGAACACTCTTACAAGTCAAAGTAGCTCTAAGCTCTTCTCTACTCAAACAAGCTAACCTCAAAAATGAGCTCTCTAGCTCTTTTTATAGATTCTAGACTAGTTTTGACCGGTTTCACATCTAGTGACCGGCATAGTTAAAAAATAGGTCCTAAGTGCTATTTGAAGGGGTAAACGGTGTCTAAAAATAACCAAAATTGATATGCTCATTCTACCTAAGCTCCTCAAGCTCGAGGACTCCTCGACTTGCACAAAATGGAGCTATGAATTACGAAAAGGGTTTTTCTATGTTACATATGTTACAATAGTGATGAAAATCACTGTTGGAGGTTTTGAAGAATATTTATAAAACATAATTCTTTGAAAAATGATTCGACTGGCTCCCTGCTCTGTCTTTACATGCTTCCGCATCTTCTATGCCTCTGGCTGCTGCCAACAACAGACCAGGGAAAATATTCCAAATTTTGTTGATTTGGTATCCATGATGATTATTGAAGAATTGGTGAGGATTCAAACTCCCAAGGAAAGACCAGTTCTGACCAGGTATTCTACTCTGGCAAAGGAAGAGGTAGAGTGTAGCTCAGTGATGAGTAGCACCTCCTTTAATGTCAATCCGGGAAGATGTGAGGATGGTATGGTGACCTCGAGCAAGTGAAGGCACAAGTGCGTGAGTGAGAAGCACACAAACATGCACACACATACACACACGCGCACACAAGGTAAGACAAAGAGAGAAAAGCAATGGAGTTCTTTAGATTACTTTCAAAAGGCTCATACAAGTTCAAATCAATTACAAGCTAACCTCAAAAATGAGCTCTCTAGCTCTATTTATAGTTTTTTACTAGATTTTGGCCTTGTCCAGACCTAGTGTCCGGCCTAGTTAAAAATTAGGTTCTCTGCCCTATTTGGAGGTTCAAACGGAGTCTAAAAAATGTGAAAACTGATAGGTAGGTACTTCTAAAGCTCCTCAAGCTCAAGGACTCCTTGGCTTGCACAAAATGGAGCTACAAAAATATGAAATGGTATTTACAATGGTTTTTAGTGATGAAAATCACTATTTTTGTAGGGATTTCTTCTAACATTTTGACATACATTTCCTGGAGCTCCCTACTTGCTCCTTCTTCTTGTGTGCCCAACTCTTTGATGCCTGAAAAATTTAAATGGCCTACTTGCCAGATCTTCTTTGACTACTGTTGCTACAAGGGTTGCCCATATTTTTTCTCATGCTATGGCATCCTTTAGCCCTCATGAAAAAACCTTCTTTTTTGAAAATTAGGAGATGTCCATGTGAACACTCTCCTAAAAGCCCTTTTTGATATTTCCTCTAAGTCTATGGTATTGAAGCCTTTTTTGAAAACTCCTTTTTGCACAAATACCAAAAATCCTCACGTAAGAATTCTCCACGCGCTCTCTCTCTCTCTCTAGGTGGTTAGTCTCATATCACATAAAGATTCTTTTCTTGATTTAGCACATGTGGTCTTTTGACCACATGTTTTTATTCACATATGCCTCTCTTCTCTATATAATGAAGAGCCTCATTTGTAAAAGGGGGGTCCCTTGGCCATGGCCTTGGCCCCCATTTTGGTAATGGAAGAAGGTGTCATTTGTTACTCTCTTGCCTCCTTGTGTGCAATGGCGTTGGTCTTGGTGTATGGATTTGCATGTGTGTGTGCATGGTTGGGAGGATGTTCCCCTTTGCTCCTTGTGACGTTGGCCATTGTTGCCATTGCTCCATGAGCGTGGGTGAACCTCTCCTCTCATTCTTTGCCCCAACTTGGAGAAACTTCTCACTTCCATGTGAGGCGGTTAGGGTTTGTTGTTCCCCTTTTCTCAACAATTTGGCACCGTTGCCGGGGACGTCGGCCTTTAGCCGTTGGTTTTTCCAAGTTTGCGTGTCCATACTTTGTGAGATGCACCTTGACACTTGGAGGAGGATGAATACGTGTGGCCTTCGGTTGGCCTTGGGTACCTCTCTTCTTTCAATTTTTTAGTAATTTGGATCTTTAATTTTGTTTGTTGCACAGAAACAACCCCTACCCCCTCTTCCTCTCTCTCTTTCTTCCACATACACATATGCATTTCCCCACACACATCTTGACATCACTTTCCCACCACTGACATGTCTTGTTCTAAGTGTTTGTCTTGGATAAAGGGATGGTTATTCTCCTCTCTTGACCTTCCCTCTGTTCTATTTTGAAAAAAAAAAAAAGGTGATGAGTCGAAGTTTTGATAAAAATGATGTCCATCCAATATATGCGAGTTGCTTGATTGGGAGTCAGTGGCAGACACACGAAATGGGTTTTAATCCAAGCATTTAGGTTTGGGGTCCGTTTGTTCACCTACCACCACCTTGATGCCACAAGTATAGTCGGCTAGCTCATGTCATTTCTCCCTCTTTTCCCCTTTACTTTTGGGGTCGGTTTTCTTGGCGGTCCTCCCTTCGTCTGGACTGCTTCAAGCTATGGTGGGGTGAAGCTCCGCTCTAGCTATTTTGAAGGGATCGAGGCTCAGTGTTGATTTGCAGGGTCTGCTCTTAACCCTACTGTGCTGAAGGTGTTGAGCTTCCCCTGTGCATGCTGCGACCATGGAGGGTAGACGCCTTGGAGCTTCGGCGTGCCCATTTGTTTTATGATGTGGGGCTTTTGTTGGTGCCTCTCTCTCGCTTCCACCTTGCTTGTCATGCCCGAGTTTTGTCTTGCTCTCCAACCTGGTGTAGGTGTTCCCCGTTTCTCCTCTTGGAGTTAAGCTTTCGTGCACGACTTTGCTTTGTTTTCGGGGTGCTGCTTCTTGCTCCTTCCTCCCTCTATATCATGGTCAAGTGTCTCTTATCGTCGGCTTCTCAGAAGGATTTTGGAATGTCTGCATACGATCTCCTGTTCAGTGCTTCTATGCCTTGAAGCCTTGCGTTGCCTGCTCTTAGTCATACTATTTTGGAAGTTGGTGCTCTCCAGGCATGACGTCTGGACTTGTTCGGAAGTATTTGGTGTCGATCTACGGAACGATGACTCACGGCCTGCGGTGCCTTTTTCCATCTCTCAATTCCTCATCATGTACCTGCTCATGGCGAAGAACTTATGGTGGGTGGCCATCACACTAGGACCAACACATCTGTGGCCCAATGACTGGGCATTCTTGGCTTGCTAAACCTAGCAACTCTGCTGCCCTCTCTCTATGAACCACAAGTGAAGGGTGGTAATGGATTCCCTGATCTCCTTTGTTGCTTTTGAAATGAAATATGGTCTTGCATGCTTCGTATCATAGGGCAAGATTTTGGGCATGATTTTGAGGCCTATTCGACGATGTGCTATGAAATATGGATCTCGGGAGTATAAATATGCTGTTTTGTGATGAAGTTGCAGGTGACCCTAAGTTTGTTTTCTCAAAAAGTTTTGTCCAAGGGCGAAGCTACTCCTTGGTGCTCCCTGTGCATCTTCCCAGGACTTCTTGGGTAACCCTTGTAGTTGTTGAACATGTCCGATAAAAACAAAAAGAAAACATCTATGTGCGCCCTTTCTAATGGAAATAGTTGAGCCTGGTAAAGTTCATGGTGTTGTAAAAATATAAGCATATCTCTTGTGTAACCTGTTGGCTCGATGAAATCCCTCTTATAGGTAAAAGTAATTTGTCTCAGAATTTTGTGTCGGAGGATACCTTCTGGTTGGATACGGTGCAGTCTTATGTGTTTGCCTGCTCTCCGTACTCATGTATGTGTGTTTTAGGGCCCATGATTTCGTTACTATGGGTTGAAGGTGTTTTGCTCCCAACACATGGAACATGGTGTTTGAAATTCTTGCAGATTAATTTCCCAAGAGTACCCTTGTTTGCTCCAGGCTGAATGGTGCTCGATCCACACTTTCTCTCCGCCTGGGCGCAGTGGTCTGTGCGAGTTCCCCCTCCATTTCCGTGGTTTTGTGTCACACCAAAAGGAATGTGCAGTTGTTGGGCATGGTTGTATGCCGCCATTTCGACTGCTGCGTATGCTTCACCTTGGGCTCCCCAAGTCTTTGCATGGCAGGAAGATGCAAGATTTGGGCTGACAGTCGGCTCTTTTGTGATCTCAAAGGCTTCTGTTTCCCGTCTACATGCTCATCTAAGTGCCCACATTCTTTCGGTTTGTATTAGCTGGGTCTCCACTTTCCTATGGAGGCCGAGTGTCGTTGCTGATCCCAGCACTCTCCACCTGTTGGTATGTTGTCTCCTGTTGGTGTCAAGATTCCTGCAACGAACTATGATTGTTTCTGGGTGATGGTGCACTTCGCAGTTTTTGTACAAACTACCTACTATGAAACGTCTTATCTATGATCAATAGATGAATGGATGTTAGAGATGCTTGTGATTTTGGACCATGTGGAGGCTATGGTTTACAGGTTGATGATGCTTGGAGGACTAGCTATGAAGGAAAAGCTCCAAGAAGGCAACTGGCTCTCCCCGATAAGACTTGGAGGGAAGGATGATGGTGGCTACTTGTCCTTGAAGATTTCTGATGATCGATATGTTTCAAAATATCTATTGCAAGATCCAGGGAGGATAGGAATAGTTTCTGTTACAACTTCATTTGCATTGCAATAATTGTGTATTTCTTGGCATCATGTGACTAACGTATGTGATTACACTATTCAAGGTTGGTGTCCAAACTTCCTGCTAAAAGAAATTGTAGTGTTTGTTTCTTGTTGTTGTAGGCATTCGGTTGAGCTACAGGATCTCTTGGTCTTGCAAATTAAAAATGATTATGTCTGTAGCATAAACATAAGCTCTGAGTTCATAAATTTGGTTTCCTGAATGATGTTGTGTATGACCTGGAATTGGGGAAGATCAGGAAAAGCTGCAGTGCTTGAGGGGTTGCTCTTTTAGAAATACTTGATGGGTTGGGATGTTACTTACAGGTTTAATAGGATAAGATGCACTTGATAGATTCCGCTCTTTTTCTTTTTTGGAAAATTGCTGGTGCTTCTAAAACCCATATGTTTGAGGTCTATCCTTCATGAGGCAGATATAACATGTTTATGTTTCATAGCAATATCATGCATCCATAGCCCAGGGACATTTCCATTCATGCTGGCTCTGCCTGATTGCAGCATCCCTTATAACTCATGTTATGCATGGTATGAAATGATTAGTGACCGATGATTAATGATCTATTTTTCTTGATGAAAAAAATGAAGTATTAGGAGAATGCATCTACCAGACCTATTGACGATTGGAATGAATCTTAGTGGGGGGGTATTTTCCAATATCTATTACCTTTTAGGAAAGACAGAATTGAGTAGGAGTGTTTGCAGTCCCTGCTTCATGGAATACTCGGGACAGACCAAGTAGTGCATGCAATATGTGTCAATTTCTATCTTAGAATACATGAAGGAAGATTGTCAGTGGCTCCTGGTCTTTGGGATGTTCTGCTGAACTCTGAGGAAAGCGACTACTTGCTCACTTTCATCATAGGTTTTGTTGCATGTGTTCACTTGTGTTAATGGACAAAAAGTTTGTGATATGATATGGTTGCTGTGTGAGATTGCTCTAGCTAAGGTTTCGTGTCCTTTTCTCCAAAGTGCCTGTTCTGGTCTTCCTTCTTTCTATACTGAAGGGTAAGAGGGTTGGGGTGTCATATGGCTAGGAGTTGGGATTTTCCTCGTATCCACTGGTGAGGCTGGTGGGTACCCTTGCTGTCTTAACAAGTTAGTGAAATTGCTCACTAGATCTTTTGCATCTGATACCTCACTTAGCTATTCTTGAAGTAAAAGGATGAATGATTGACCTTGTTGTGTGCCTCATGAAAATAACTTAAATATATGGGAGGTTGAGTGCATAATGCTTGTACCTCAAAAGGTTCTTTGTGATATGAGCATGTAGTTTTCAAAGGAAATTTACTGGTGAACATGCACATAGGGGGTTGAAGTTCTTAGACCTGAACTAAATTAAGTGTGAAGTCATGAATGAGTGTTTGTTTTTTTTAGAGAAGTAACTATCTAGTTTCACAAAGCTCATTCAAGGCTTATGTGTTGCATTACAGTCCAACACATTTAGATCATTAATCCTTGTTACCTCCTACAGATGATTTGCTACTATGCTTTGCAGGAATAATATTGGACAAGTTGTTTGAATCTCAGCAATGCTTGCAAAATGTTAAGATTCATAATGTCACACAATTGTCTATTCCTTTTTTTTGAGGCACATAATGTTCAATTGCAAGTATGAATGATGGCAGGAACATAAGTTGAACTTGCAACTCCATATTCATCTCATACAGTACAATGCAATATTCACTTGGAGATGACTGATTTTGATTGCAGAGATAAGAAGATTTTCAGGAGCACTTCTCATTAGAAGAGCAAATTTTGAGTGAAAGATGTTCCCTAAAGCGGAAACTAAAAATGAAGTTACATCTTGTGGCTGGTTCTTTTCAATTTCAGTCTACTTGTTATGTACTTTTAAATTTCAGGTTTTGGAGCTTTGAAGAGAAGGCACATTGGATGGAAGTTGGGCTGACTGCCCCCCAAGGGGATTGTGTCGCCCAGCCATAAAGACTGAAGATTTGCAGATTGAAGGATGAACTGAGGGCTTGTAGTATTGCAGATTGAAGACTGATGTGTTGCAAGTTCAAAGATCAATGAAGAGTATGGAGACCTGAAGACTGCAAACTACAGAATGGAAGATTTGCAGACCTAGAGCTTCTCACAATTGAAGACTCAAAACATGGACCAGTCCAGCAATATATGCATCTCATTTCTCAGCTTTGTCGAGGGCGACAAAGTCTAGGAGGAGGAGGGTGTTGCTACAAGGGTTGCCCATATTTTTTCTCATGCTATGGCATCCTTTAGCCCTCATGAAAAAACCTTCTTTTTTGAAAATTAGGAGATGTCCATGTGAACACTCTCCTAAAAGCCCTTTTTGATATTTCCTCTAAGTCTATGGTATTGAAGCCTTTTTTTGAAAACTCCTTTTTGCACAAATACCAAAAATCCTCACGTAAGAATTCTCCACGCGCGCTCTCTCTCTCTCTAGGTGGTTAGTCTCATATCACATAAAGATTCTTTTCTTGATTTAGCACATGTGGTCTTTTGACCACATGTTTTTATTCACATATGCCTCTCTTCTCTATATAAAGAAGAGCCTCATTTGTAAAAGGGGGGTCCCTTGGCCATGGCCTTGGCCCCCATTTTGGTAATGGAAGAAGGTGTCATTTGTTACTCTCTTGCCTCCTTGTGTGCAATGGTGTTGGTCTTGGTGTATGGATTTGCATGTGTGTGTGCATGGTTGGGAGGATGTTCCCCTTTGCTCCTTGTGACGTTGGCCATTGTTGCCATTGCTCCATGAGCGTGGGTGAACCTCTCCTCTCATTCTTTGCCCCAACTTGGAGAAACTTCTCACTTCCATGTGAGGCGGTTAGGGTTTGTTGTTCCCCTTTTCTCAACAACTACTGTGTCTCCTTGTGCTTTCTCTTCGCTCCGACTCCCTTCGTAGGCTTCCTTGTCTTGTGAATCCTTCAGTTCCTTGACTACTGGCAACACCCCCCCCCCCCTCTCTCGCGTCTGTCGTCTCTGACAGACCCTTGTCTAGTTGTGCGTTGGACATAATATTGAACCACATCTGAAGCAAGGTGGTGTTCTTCTAGTCGCAGCTCCCGTGCTAGGTTTGTTAGGGTCTTTAATGTTCTTGAATGTCCTGAATGTGATCAGCATTAATTCAAAGATTTTCATGCACATTTGGGCCATCACATCGGGGGTATTCCGTAGTCGAATGCTCTAGTGACAGATGGTAGAAATCATATAATTCACAGTGGGAGGTCCTCGTGGAGGTGCTAGATAAATATAATTTAACCACTTTGCACAGCCTTTGATGTTCTTGGCAACAATGGTAAACTCGGGCCAAGTGCGTCTGCGGAAGACTAGAACATAACAGGGATTGTATTTAATAAAGAGTGGCATGTTAGTCCAAGTACGAACCATCTCTGGGTAGGTCTTGAGAAGACGGATCCTCCAGGTGGGTTGATGAATGGATCCTTTTTTAGCACTCTCTGGGATATCATCGGGCCCAAATTGTGTGGCGAAAGTTGGAGCCTTGCCACATCATCGTTGGATCTCTGCGTTGTAATCTGCCAGGAGTACACAGTATGGCACATACTGATCGTCGTTGGTGCCGATCCATCTATGATGAGACATACTGCGGAAATACTCTGACTTTATGATGGTGTCTTCTAATTTGGTCATTGATTGGATTTGGATTGCCACTCGATCTTCATGGGTTGTCACTGTTTTTTCTAGTGTCTGGAGCCATTCGGGTACTTCGACTTCCAAGGTGTCCATTCCTTCTAAGGTTTGCTGACCACCTGGCATCGGCATAGGAACATATGGTTCCTCATACATTTCATCCACCTCAATGGGTACCAATTCATCTGGCTCTGGTTCTACAACTGGAGAGGGCTGTCTTTCATATTCTAGTAACTTCTTCTGCAGTTTCGCCACCTGCTCTGTTAATGCCTTTACTTCTGCTGAAGTCGAGGTTGTTTCTATGACTTTGGATAGTGCCTCCTGTTCCCTGAGCTGGCGACGTAGCTCATCTCGTTCCTTTTCCAAATCGTCATGTGCTTCTAATAGATCGACATAGCTTTCCAAGATTGTTTTCATTGTTTCTGAGGGAACTGCTTTGAATTGTTCTGGGTCGATTTCATGGGGAGAGCCTTCCATGGCAGCTTCCAGGTTTTCTTCGTTTTGCTTCTGCAGACGCTTGTTTTCTTCAAGGGTTGTAGCCATGTGTTTTTTGAGTAGAGTCAAATTTCGTCGGACTCTCAGATTATCTGTTTGGTAGACTTCTAGTAAGGCTTTGAGTTGTTTGACACCTGGCGCTTGTGATGGTTGGGGTGTCTCCAGGAGGGTTTGATGAGCTTGCTCGAGTGTGGTGTAACGTTGATTGAGGTCTGCATTTTCTTCTTCTATAATTGTAAGCCATCTCTGTAGTTGTTGATGATTCGTAGTCAGTTGATGATGACGGTCTTCGAGAGCCTAATACTCACTCTGAAGTTGATACACGCATTGATGTAATGCCATGAATATACTATTTACATTAAACGATGCAGGGAAAGCTGAAGATGCAAGGGGAATGGGGAAGGGGAAGGGAGTTGTGAATGCTGTGGAGTCAAGTGGTGAGGTAGGTGGAGGGGGTATGGGAGATTGAGGCTGCGTGGGGGGTGGGAGTGGTGCTTTGGCTGGTGATGTTTCCATTGTGTCGAACGTGTGTGTGACTGTGTAGATGGGAACAGTGGGTGGGGTGGATGTGATATTTGTGAAGAGTGTTGTGAAAGTGGGCATGGTAACTCCTCCGAATTGGATGCCGGGAGAGAGAGGAATTCCCATGACGACTGTGGTAATGGCAGAAATAGGCGTGGTAGTGCCAGGTGGTGAGGTGACTTGTGTAGTGAGAGGTGAGGTGGGGGGTGAGAGTGGTTCCACCTGATGTGCTTCTATTTGTGTGTTACCTCCTGGTTTTGATACATTGATGTGGATTTGTTTGTCGGATCGCATGGGGCAAGTAGGCACTCATTTCTCAAATCGATGAATATAAGTCATGGCTGCATGAACAGCCTCATCTAAGCCTACTGCGTCTGCGTGCAGGTTCATCGATTCAATAAACATGTCATCCACGCCTTCCTCGGCTAACATTTGGCTCATGATCATCTTTCCTGTCTTGAGCGACAGTTTGTGTTGTTCTTGGACTCGCTTCATAGTTTCGTATAATCTTTTTATTTGGGCCAAGTATGCCTGGGCACTTGCTAGTTCTGAGAGTTCGTCATATTCCTGATCATACTCCTCGTTTGCCTCTTCTTCTTCTGACTCTTCTTCATCCTCTTCTACCTCGACTACTCCCGGTTGGGTCGGGGCTGAAGTTGTAGTAGTAGGTTGTGGTCCTTGCATCTGCTCTACTTCTGTCTCCAGATTAGACTCATTAATCAAACGAGCAATTTCTTCATCTGTCAAATCAGCAAGGGTGTAACCCTGTGGGAACTCCAAGTCCGATGGAATCGGAGGGAACACCAGGTTGGGTCCTTCTGCACTTGGTCTGGGTAGGCGAATGGCGAATGGTCAGACACGTCGCGTTTGTGGAGGGGTCACCTCTGGTGTGGTAGTGGCTCCTCTTGCTTGGGCACATGGTAATTGAACTCCCCCTCTCATTTTCTTCGATGGAGGGCCCACCGTTGACAGCCGTCTTTGGAATTCTTGAGTCCTGGACCATACTAGTGCTCTTTGAATGGGCACGTCGTATGCTAAGCACCTGTAAATTATTCTGGTCAGAGCACAACATCCATGAAGCACATTCTTCTGTTTCTTATTCCATCGCTGATGGGCTAGGTGGATCTGATCTATGATCCAATGTGGTATATTGATGGTGAGATTTTCTGTCTCCGCTAGGTACAAGCTAAACCATATCTTTTTTGGTGGCATCATGAAGCGTTCTTAGGCGGGAAAAGCAAAATGCTGCATGATCATTCGTAGGTGGAGAGCAATGGTAGGTGTCATTGCTACCATGTCCTTCAATTTATTGAGATCCTTATGCTTCATCCTGCCTGGAACCAATGTTTCTTTCTCAGTGGGAATATGCATACCTTGCATGTTCAATGCTTCTCGTACCAAATTGAGGGTCACTTTGAATCTCTTGAGTTCGTGGCCTGGCAATAGTGAGGGTAGCACAAAAGTACTATCGCCTCCCTTGGCCCTGCTAGGAGTGATGGTACTGATAAAATAGGAGCAGCGTAGGAAATATGGCTTAGGCAAATGTGCCCTGAAATAGCTATCCAAGCCCACTTTGGTCCATATTGATCGCATTACTTCTGCATTTTGATAGTTCTCAAATTCGCGAGTGAAGAAATGGTAGCGTCCCCATTTGCCATTGAACTCAATTTCTGCTTCCCAGAAGTAGGTGCCATCACCCAATGGCCCTGCGATATCACTAAACCAATGAGCGTGTTTCCCCACTTGAGAAGTGTGTCCCTGAGGAGGGTCCTGAATGGGGAGCACATGCACCGCTTGAAGTTCTTGAGGCCTCTTAGTGAGTTGGGGTTCAAGGAGGAGGGTTTCAATGTCCACGATTTGTGCGCTAGACCCTGCTTGGGAACTGGTGCCTCCTGCTTCTGCCATTGTTATTGCTTGCTTGCTGGTTCTGTGAGAATATAGAATCATGTGTTAATATTGTAATGGACAAGATAGAACACTTTTTGTCCCCGTTACAACATTATCATGAGGTGAGTAATGGGTTAGTGGGTTAGTGAGTGCTCAATGATTGTGTGTGTAGTTAATGAATGGATAGTCCTACGAGCTAGATGGAAAGATGCAGTGTATGAGTGATGTAGTTAGCAAGTGAGGATGAATTTACACATGGGGTTCGGGGGTTTTATTACAAGTTTTAGGCTGCCAAACACAATGGATGGCTTTTGGTTTTGGTTTAGTGGAGACTCTAGAGGGCTTTATGAGTATGTTTGCTTGGGAATGAGGCATTTTTGGGACCCATTTACAAGTGAGTCTGTTCGTGCTTCTGGGCGACTGTGTGTTTGTGCGTATTAAACAAGAGTGGGTAACGGATCTTTGAGTGAGTGAACCCTGGCGTGTATGATGCGATTCGTGCGTGACTAGTTGAGCCCGCAAGCAAGCCTTAAGCACCCAAATTTGTCTTGATTGTGGGCCAGCCTTCAGCGACTTCTTGGGTACCCAGATAGATTTCACTTCCTCAAAACAAGTTTTGGATGTCTTCTTATTAGTATCATGACGTTGATTACTAATAGGAAGTTGAGATGGTTGTTGTCGCTTGACTGTAATAGGCCGCTCGCCTTTTCGCACCCACAATTGTTTCAATGGCTGAGTCATTCTGCTTCGCACGTTCTTTTGGCCTCCAACATAGTTAGTCTTCAGTAATTGATCTGTCTTTGGTTGCTGCCTCCCTCTGGCCTTTGGAACAGAAGGGAGTTCCGTTGAGTCCTTGACTTCTTTATTGAGATCACCATTCCTCTGCATCACATAGCTTTGGACAAGAACAGCATGGTCAACTTCATGTGTACCCCTGGAAGGACCAGGAGTCTGTGCCTTTCCTAGTTCCTTGAGTGTTCCATTATCTAACTCAATTGTAATTCGACTCTGATTTACCCATACCTGAAGTAGTCCACTTCTTAGGTTTAAGTTGACTACATGGTCATAGATCCAGTATTGACCCAAGACCAAAGACTCCGTGAGATCCTCATCTTGACACACTAGTACTTTAATTGTCATTAGAACATCTTGCATGGAGAGCGGAAGTTCCACCTCGCCCATGCAAGGGGTTTCCACACCTCCCAATCCTATGAGATATGACTCTATAGGATTGACTTTTAACTTCAATTCTTGACAGTAAGAAAGTTTAATGGCACTAGTGGCTGCACCTGAGTCAATCAAGGCCCATGCAGTCCTTGCACTCTTCCCTTGTCCTATCTCCAAGGTTACAAAAGGACGTCAGTCAACTATTCTATGGGGGCTTACACTTGAGACTTTACACATAGCCATATGATATTCTGGGTTCGCATAGTCATCTATCCTTGGCTGATCTCGTCCTTGTCTTCTCATCTTCATTTTTCGGATGCGTTCCAAGGCTTCTACCTGTGCTTCTTCTCGAACTCGTTTTTCCTCTTCTTTACGTTTCTTGGCAGTGTTGAGTCGATTGAGCATTTCCTCGGTGAGAGGTTCCTGATATAACTTGACTCTGCATCCGCTTATGTAGCTAGGGAGAATATCGCCTCCGAGTGTGGCTAATTGGACTGCTCCACTAGTCGAGATCCTATTTATGATCATAGGTTCATAGCCTCTCTTCTCTAGTTTTCTCGCATGTTGCTTCAAAGTGTAGACTAACACTAGGTCCCCTGCTTTCAATCCTTTATCCTTCACATGGGCATCAAAGTACGCCTTCTGCCTTTTCTTAGCTGCATATATTCCCGCTGCAGCTCTTAGTCTAGTTTCACCTAATTGTTCGAGGTCAATTAAAATTCTCGAAGAGAGTTCATGACCCATCCACTTATGCTCCTGTGCTACTCTCAATGTGGGAATCAAGAAGTCCAGAGGTAGCACCGCATTTTGGCCAAATACCATCTGAAAGGGTGTGGCTTGGAGTACCGTTTTATAGGCCACTCGGTATGCCCAAACAGCATGGTGTAGTTGTTTGTCCCAATCAGAGCGTTTATTATTCACCAATTTGGTAAGCACATTGCATAGAATCTTGTTTGTGTTTTCGGTTTGCCCATTAGCTTGTGGGTGATAGGGGGCAGACTTCTTGTGTACTACCAAGAATTCTTGGAGAAGATTTTCAATAACTTCATTCAAGAAGTGGGTGCCTCTATCGCTTACTAGCTCTATGGGTAGTCCGTATCTAGTGAACACATTCTCAAATAAGAACTTAGCGGTCGTCTGAACATCATTCTTTGTCGTAGCTTTTACTTCTACCCACTTGGTTAGATAGTCTGTGGCAACAATGATGTATTCAGCATGTGAACCCTTAGCCGGGGGATTAATAGGACCTACAAAGTCTATTCCCCACTTAGAGAATGCACGTCCACTCATCATGGGTTTCAGTGGCATCTCATCCTTGCGTATAGGGTACTGAGTTCTCTGATAGACATCACACCGTTTCACATAGGTATGTGCATCCATGTGAAGGGTCGGCCACCAGAAGCCCGCAAATAGTATTGCCTTGATCACCCAATCTGATCCAAAATGTCCTCCTGCTACACCTTGGTGAGCTGCTTCCAAGATCTTGAGATATTCGCTCTCATGGACACATAGTCTCAGGTAACCATCTTTACCACGCTTGTATAGATTATCACCAATGAGTGAGTAATCTAGGGCTTCTTGTTCTAGACTTCTTCGTCTGGCCAGTGTCAAATCTTGAGGGAATGTTCTCGTCCTCAGGAAATCTACTAATGGTTCACTCCAATCTGGCACTATGGACACTTGATATAGAGTGGCATGTTCCACAGGTGGTTTAGTGCAACAGATTGGGCATTCCTTGCACAACTTTTGGACATCTGCTTCCATAGTAGGCCAATGCACTCCGAATCTCCTAAGTGTCTGTAAAGTTCTTTGCTTTGAGTAGTGTTGCTCTAATGCACCTACATGTGCTAATTGCAACCATTTTACGTACTCGTCCTCTTCCACACAACAAGCCAATATCCCTTGATCTGTCTGTTTGTACATGCTTCCTACCATGATATGGTACTTCTGGCTTTTACTACTTCTTTATCTTGAGTGTTTATGACTGGGTGGTTAGGCCCGTATGTCAGTACTGGCACTAATGGCTTAGCCCACTGAGGTACAACTTCCAAGTTAAACAAGTAAGCATCAGGAAGGTCATCCGATACTCCTTGTGGTGCTTCTCTAGATGTGAGCCTAGAGAGATGGTCTGCTCTCAAGTGAGTCTTGCCTTTTCTTACCACAACCTCAAAGTCGTATTCCATTAGCAAGAGAAACCATCTTACTAATCTACCGGTATTGCATGGCTTGTTTACCAAGTACAACAGTGCTTGATGATCAGTAAAAAATTTAAACTTATTTGCAAGCAAATAGTGTCTAAACTTTTTAACTGCATATACCATGCCTAATCCCTCTCGTTCAGTGGTGGTATAATTTCGTTCAGCTGCATTCAACTATCTACTTGCATAGGCGATTGGGAGATCCATATTACCTTCACCTGTAGGTTGTGCAAGCACACATCCAATAGCATAATTGGATGCATCCACATGAACATGGAAGGGCTTATTCCAATCTGGTGTGGTCAAGATTGGTGCTGAACACAATCTTCTTTTGAGCTCATTGAAGGAGTTTTCACATTCATCGGTCCACTCAAAATTAGTCAAAAGTCCATATAGAGGCTTGGCAATGATGGCGTACATGTGTATAAAGCGTCGGTAATAGCCACAATGCCCCATGAAAGCTTGTACTTCCTTGACATTCTCTTCATCGGTGGATATGCCATTCTTTGACACTATGTGTCCTAGAATCTTGCCTTGCCTGACCATGAAAACACACTTTTCTGGGTTCAGGCAGACTTGATACTCTCTACACTTGTCAAAGATTTGCGTGAGTTCAGGTATATGTGTCTGTCTAATGTTGGAATGAGCACAGAGATCATCAACGTAGACCTCCAAATTCTTCCTCAAGAACTCTTTGAACACGTGACACATCAGCCTCTGGAAGGTAGCAGGTGCATTGGTAAGCCCGAATGGCATTACTGTAAAAGCAAATATACCCCATTCTGTGGCAAAAGCTATCTTATGCTGATCTTCTGGAGCTATGGCTACTTGATTGTAGCCCAAAAATCCATCAAGGAAGTTGTACACTTCCTTGCCTGCTACCCTTTCTAGTAGATGCTCCGTGATAGGAAGTGGATAATTATCTCGAATAGTGGCTGCATTGACCTTTTTCAAGTTAATGCATACTCGTAGCTTTCCATTCTTCTTGGGCACCACTACAATGGGGGATACCCACTCAGTGTGCTCAATTTCATAGATGAATCCAGCTTCTACCAGACGATCTATCTCTTCTTTGATCTTGGCAGCATAATTATCATTGTATGTGTATGGCTTTTGCTTGGAGGGTTTGGCATCTGAGGTCATGGGGATAGTGTGTGAGCATATGTCTAGTTCAACACCCTTCAAATCCTTGTAGCTCCAAGCGAATACATCTCTGTATTCTCTTAGCAAGGCTATCAATTCGCACTCTTCTTCTTCCGTCAGGTCATGTCCTATATAAGTACATCTCTCCTCTCCTTCTTCTCGGGCTACCACTATTTTCTTGGTGGTTTCTTTGTTATCATAGGCTTCTCCTGATTGTGCCTCTCGTTTAGGCATCCTTATCATGACTCTTCTATCATCTATCTCATACTTCTTAAAATTTTCCGGGACCTCAAACAAAGATTCTTCCTCTTCTTGTGTGACTTTTTTCTTCTTCCTTTTCTTTCCTTCTTCCTTAGGGGTCACATGTGTGGCTAACATTACATCATTTGTAAGCTCTCCGTGCCTCTGGGGTTCAAATTCTACTTCATAGAAGTATTCTTTATCTGATGCAAAAGGTGGGTCCATAATGATTGACTCTAGATCGGAGTCACTTGCATCCTCAAATGCATCAGGGCTAGGTTCACATTCTTCTAAAACTGCATCTCCCATGATTGGCTCTATGGAGAAAACTGAAATGTCATAGCCATCCTCATCACAGTGGGGTGTCCATTGTTCTTCATTGATGGCTACATCCATGGTTGCTAAAATTTCTGCCCAACCATGAGGCTCAAATTCTTCATCAGGAAATACTACAGGTGCATAGGCTGGGTCTTGAATGGATCTATGGGTTTCTTTCGCACCTATCTCTCTGGCCTTTTCTCTCTTCTCTTCTTCCACTGCCACTTTACACATCCATAAGTGTGTGTCTTCATGCATCCATGAGGATCCCGATCCTATGGAGTGCACAGACTCCGTGTCATCCTTGGCTCTATCGATGGGATTCCATTGAATAGGCGGTACATCTTGTTGCAAACATTTGTTTTATGTAGGGTACAAGTTTCAAATTATGTAAATACCTTTGGGAAGTCTTCAAATACTTCAAGAAGGCTCATATTATTCATAAAATGTAGCAAAAATACCACGTGAGTTCTAGAACATGGTGAGTCAAATTAGTGAGTCACAAGGGAGCTTCAGTGGTGTCCTAGTGGAAGGTCGATGTGGCTAGTTCTCAAAGTCCATCAATACTTTGCTTATTTGAGCACTTGAGTCATGTAATACCTCCATCCAAGTGTCTACCACGAATTTAGATGTATTAAGAAGGTTTTAGATTAGTTTCCCATGCTATAAAAAGAGGAGAAAAGTCGTGATCTTGTGGGATGTCCAAGAGAGTCATATGTGTATCTCTACACTGCTGTAGTTTTGTATGCAGAGATTGCAGAGCTTGTATCTCCCTCATTATATATCCAAATTACATGTTTGATAGCTCATTTGAAAGCTCTTACTGTCTACTTTCTTCCTGTAAATTTTCATAATCATTGGATTTGTGAGCTGAGAGCAATACGCTCTGCAAGTAGTGTGTGTTCTCTGTTTTTTATCCCTGCTGAAGGTCTCCATTAAACCTCAAACTTGCAGAGGTCATATCTCCTTGTGTATGTATCCAAATCATGTGTTCTTTGGATTGTTAGAAAGATCTTTAAGTCTACTTGTATTCTGGAAAGTTTTAAAGTCATTGGAGTTGTGAATTAAGAGTAGTAGTCTCTGCAAGTGATGTGTGTCCTCAGGTTCATCTCTGTTTCAAGGTCTCCATTAAAGCTGCATATTGCAGAGGTCATAGCTCATTGTGTATTTATCCATTTGAGGTGTTCTATATCTTGTTGGAAAGCTCTTAGAGTCTAGTTTATGTGTGTCAAACAGTTTTGGAAAATTCCAAGTGAGTAAAGAGCAATTTGCTCTGCAAGAAAATTGGTCTGTGCATATAAGTTTGTGAAAAAGTCAACTAGGTCCTGTTGGGTTTCACCTACTTCTAGCTGTACTTTGGAGATCAATAAACTCCAACATTGGTATCAGAGCAAGTACTTGGAGGCTTGGAGAAGGTTATCATACCTTGACGAAGAATTTGAAGCTATCAAAGAAGCAGTTCATCATCAACACTACACAAAGGTAGAAGAAGATTGCAAGGAGGCATCTGAAGCAACATCCAAGCAAAGAAAGGTGCACATACCTCATTTACAAGGTAAATATTATATTTCTTCTCATCACACACATTGGAAAGGAGGCTTAAAGGAGGAAGCTTAGCATTTGTATTATGGGAGACCAACATGCACAAATTGAGAAGCTTGATAAGACCAATTATCAAGCATGGAAGTTTAGAATCACAGCATACTTGCAAGGTAGAGG
The DNA here is from genome assembly GCA_020310875.1 of Ceratopteris richardii. NCBI lineage: Eukaryota > Viridiplantae > Streptophyta > Polypodiopsida > Polypodiales > Pteridaceae > Ceratopteris > Ceratopteris richardii. The sequence goes on from CM035426.1 coordinate 39,296,711, forward strand.
CTTGTATGGTTTGATTGACGGCACAGATATCAAACCCACATTACCAGAGGACCCAAATCAGCAACAATTGAGGGAGTTTAGACTTTGGAATGAGAGAGACAAAAGGGTTATATTCATTTTATCACAAAATATTCAAGATTCAATGGTAGGACACATACAAGATCTAGACACAAGTAGAGATGTTTGGCTTGCATTGGAAAGGTTGTATGCTACAGGTACAAGAGCAAGGAAGATTCAACTCAAAAATGAGTTGAATAACATAAAGAAAGATACAAGGACATCGGTCAATGATTACATATTGAAAGTTAAAGAGATTGCAGATCAACTAGGATCAATTCAAGCTCATGTGGAGGATGACGACTTGGTTGCACATACTCTCAACGGACTCAAAGATGATGAGAGATGGAAACCCTTCATTACTTCAGTTTATGTCAGAGGAGAATTACCAGATTTTGATCAACTTATTGCCCTCATGGTCACGGAGGAGATGAATCTAAATGGTTCTACTTCAAATCAAAAAGGATCTCAAGGACAAGCTCTTTATGTAGGATCATCAAGAGGTGGAAACAGAGGTGGAAGAGGTTCAAATAGAGGTAGAGGAAGAAGGAGCTATGATCAAAGGACTTCAAGTGGCTTCTTCAACACAAGAGGAAGAGGAAGATCAAGCGCTAGAGGTACGAGAGGCTACTACAACTACAACCAAAGACAAAGGAGTGAAGAAAATAAGAACAATTGCTATATATGTGGAAGGTATGGACACTATGCCAAAGATTGTTATCAAAATGAAAATAATCAAGGTGGTAATCGAAGAGGAGGCTATTCAAGAAGAGGTAAACAACAAGGAAATTATGCAGTTGAAGGTAAAAGTGATGATTATGATTCTCTTCTTATGATGAATGTAGAAACTAAGATGAATTGCAATAGCGATGTATGGTATGTAGATAGTGGTTGTTCTAATCACATGTCTCATGATGCTTCATGGTTTTCTAATATGCATAATCCGTCATGTAAAGGTCATGTTGAAACAGGAGATGATACAACACATAAGATTATGCAGGTTGGAGATGTTGTTATGCAGGATAAGAGCAAGAAAAATTGCTTGAAGGATGTACTTTATGTGCCAACGATCACTAAGAATTTGATGTCGGTTGGTCAAATGGTAGAAAAAGGTCTACAAGTGAGATTTAATCATGCAGGTTGCTTCATTGAGGATCCAAAGCAAAGGAGGTTAATTGCTAGAGGTCAAAAACAAGGTAGATTGTTTACATTCAAGGTAAACCCAAATCATACAAACTATTTCTCTTATGGTATGCATCGAATAGCAGAGCTTGATCTATGGCACAAAAGGATTGGACACATGAATGTACACAGGTTAAAGGAGCTATCAAAGAAGAGGATTGTTGAAGGATTACCTGATCTTACTAAGCAACATATGGTGCATCTTTGTGAAGCATGTCAAATGGGTAAGCAGAGTAGACAACCTTTCAAGCATTCAAGCTATGTAAGTGATGGTTTGCTAGATCTCATACACACAGATGTGTGGGGACCTACTAAAGAGGCATCCTTGGTTGGTAATAAGTACTATGTATCATTCATTGACGATCATAGTAGAATGACATTTGTGTATTTTATTAAACATAAGAGTGAGGTCTTTGATTGTTTCAAGAAGTTCAAATCATATGTCGAAAAGCAAACAGGAAGGTATATTAAGAAGCTAAGATCCGATGGAGGAGGAGAGTATTTCTCTCAAGCTTTTACTGATTTTTTGTATGATGAAGGTATCAAAAGAGAAGTTACATGCAGGTATACTCCACAACAAAATGGAGTTGCAGAAAGAAGAAACAGAATCATAGCAGAAGCATCTAGAAGCATGCTTAATGATATGTGTTTGCCTAATTATTTTTGGGCTGAAGCTGTTAGCACAAGTGTTTACATTATGAATAGAGTTCCGACTGCTGGAGTTCATCATTTGACACCATATGAGGTATGGCATGGAAGGAAACCAAGTGTAAGTAATTTGAAAGTATTTGGTTGTGTATGTTATGTACATGTACCTAGTGAGGTGAGATCTAAACTTGATGCGAAATCAGAAAAATGTATATTTATTGGTTATGCAGATACTCAAAGAGGATATAGATGCTATAATCCTCATACCAATAAGGTTGTTGTGTCAAGAGATGTAAACTTTGATGAATCACTTTCATGGTATGCAGATAAGAATTGTTTGCAGGTCATGGATGAAAATGAAGAAGGTGTGGTTGAAGGAGATGAATGCATAGTTCAGCCATCAGGAAGTTTAAATGATGAAAGGAGTGGTTTAGATGAAGAAAGAGGATCACCTTTCAATGGAAGATTAAGGCAAGAGTCACCTCCAAGTGTTAAAAGTAAAGGTAAACTCAAACTTGTTGAAGTTAATGATGAAGGAGAGGAAATTAGTGATGTATGTGAGTATGGAGAATCATCAAAGGTTCCTAATAAGAAAGGAAGAGCATTTACATTGGAGGTAAGAAGAACTTCAAGAGTAAGTAAGCAACCTCAAAGGTATACTTATGAATCTTTCATGAATACTCATTATGCTTTTATGACAAAAGTTGAGCAGGAAAATGAACCCACATGTTATGATGAGGCCAAAGGAGATGAACTGTGGGAGAATGCAATGAGAGAAGAAATGGAAGCACTACAGGATAACAAGACTTGGAATTTAGTTCCAAGTACACCAAAGCAAAAGGTAATTGGTTGCAAGTGGGTTTTTAAGATTAAAAGAAATAGTGATCGTAGTGTGTCTAGATATAAGGCTAGACTTGTAGCAAAAGGATATAATCAAACTCAAGGTGTGGACTATGAGGAAACATTTAGTCCAGTAGCAAATATGGCAACGGTGAGAACTTTGTTGGCTTTAGCTGCAAGTAAAAGGTGGAATATATATCAACTCGATATAAAGAATGCCTTTCTTAATGGTGAGTTAAATGAAGAAGTGTATATGTCACAACCAGATGGTTATGTGGATGCAAAATGTCCTAATCATGTATGCAGGTTAAAGAAGGCATTGTATGGTCTTAAGCAGGCACCAAGGGCATGGAATGCAAGGTTGGTAAAGTATCTTATGCTGCAAGGATACACAGCGAGTCATGCTGATCCTTCACTTTATGTAAAACATGTAGATGGCATGTGTGTCTATGTATGCATTTATGTGGATGACTTGTTGATTATAGGGAATGATGCAAAAGCAATTGATGAGATAAAAGGTAATTTGGGAAAGGAATTTAAAGTTTCAGATCTTGGTTTTCTCAGATACTTTCTTGGGATTGAAATTGTGTATAGCGATGAAGGTATGTGGTTGATACAAAGAAAGTATATATGTGATATGCTGAAAAGGTTTGGTATGCAGGAATGTAAATTTGTTTCTACTCCAATGGAATGTAATGTAAAGCTAAGCGCAAAGGAAGGTGATGAGTTGCATGATATGAATGTATATAGATCCATGGTAGGATCTTTGATTTATGCAACAAAAACTAGACCTGATATATGTTATGCAGTGGGAGTATTGTCACAGTTTATGCATGAACCTAGAGTACCTCATATGCATGCAGCGAAAAGAGTGCTTAGGTATTTGAAAGGTACCATGAACGAAGGATTATTTTATAGTCATGATGCTGATCTAACTCTTAAAGTCTTTAGTGATGCAGATTGGGCTGGAAGCAAAGATGACAGAAGATCCATAAGTGGATATGTGGTAACAGCAGGAAACAAGACATTAACATGGAGTTCAAAGAAACAGCCTACAGTTGCTTTATCTTCTACAGAGGCTGAGTATAAAGGTTTAGCATTGGCTACTATTGAGGTTATGTGGTTTAAAAAGTTGTTTCATGACTTGAATGTGCAGGTTGATGTACCACTGATATATGGGGATAACTTGAGCAGCATTCATATGACCTCAAATCCTATTTTTCATGCTAGAACAAAGCATATAGAGGTTCACTATCATTATGTTCGAGAGAAGGCCATGAACAATGAAGTGCAGGTTTCTTTTGTTGGAACAAAGGATCAAGTTGCAGATATCTTCACCAAATCCTTGGATGGACCAAAGCTTCAAAGATTCAACTATATTCTTGGCATGAAGGAAATACCCTTTGAAACTTGAGGGGGAGAATGTTGCAAACATTTGTTTTATGTAGGGTACAAGTTTCAAATTATGTAAATACCTTTGGGAAGTCTTCAAATACTTCAAGAAGGCTCATATTATTCATAAAATGTAGCAAAAATACCACGTGAGTTCTAGAACATGGTGAGTCAAATTAGTGAGTCACAAGGGAGCTTCAGTGGTGTCCTAGTGGAAGGTCGATGTGGCTAGTTCTCAAAGTCCATCAATACTTTGCTTATTTGAGCACTTGAGTCATGTAATACCTCCATCCAAGTGTCTACCACGAATTTAGATGTATTAAGAAGGTTTTAGATTAGTTTCCCATGCTATAAAAAGAGGAGAAAAGTCGTGATCTTGTGGGATGTCCAAGAGAGTCATATGTGTATCTCTACACTGCTGTAGTTTTGTATGCAGAGATTGCAGAGCTTGTATCTCCCTCATTATATATCCAAATTACATGTTTGATAGCTCATTTGAAAGCTCTTACTGTCTACTTTCTTCCTGTAAATTTTCATAATCATTGGATTTGTGAGCTGAGAGCAATACGCTCTGCAAGTAGTGTGTGTTCTCTGTTTTTTATCCATGCTGAAGGTCTCCATTAAACCTCAAACTTGCAGAGGTCATATCTCCTTGTGTATGTATCCAAATCATGTGTTCTTTGGCTTGTTAGAAAGATCTTTAAGTCTACTTGTATTCTGCAAAGTTTCAAAGTCATTGGAGTTGTGAATTAAGAGCAGTAGTCTCTGCAAGTGATGTGTGTCCTCAGGTTCATCTCTGTTTCAAGGTCTCCATTAAAGCTGCATATTGCAGAGGTCATAGCTCATTGTGTATTTATCCATTTGAGGTGTTCTATATCTTGTTGGAAAGCTCTTAGAGTCTAGTTTATGTGTGTGAAACAGTTTTGGAAAATTCCAAGTGAGTAAAGAGCAATTTGCTCTGCAAGAAAATTGGTCTGTGCATACAAGTTTGTGAAAAAGTCAACTAGGTCCTGTTGGGTTTCACCTACTTCTAGCTGTACTTTGGAGATCAATAAACTCCAACACATCTCTATGAGAGTAATCCTTGAGATTGACTTTGGTCGTAACACCTAAGTGTTGCAAATACAAGGAATTGGTTCCCCAATCCTGGACCACTTGCAACTGTTGCATAAATGGTCTTCCCAAAATCATCTCATAGGCATGGTTCTTGCTGAAATCACATATGGCGAAAGTATGCTCAAATTCAACACCGCATGTGGTGAGAGTTATTCCCTCCAGCAAGCCTAAGGGTCTTTCTATGTGACTGCCTGCAGTTTCATCCTCGTGGGCTTGAGTGTTGGCTTGCCCCAACGCTTCCATAGGGAAGTGGTAGCAATAGCAACTCCTGCCCCTGAGTCTAGAATTGCCTTGGTTGTGTACCCCTGATGGGTAATGGGAAGATAGGTGTTTCCTTCTTCACCTTCACTCATATCTCCTATCTTATCTAGAGGAATTTCTGGCACTGTCCTATGAGAACCTACCTGGGAACGAGGTTTTGCTATCTCTGGTACTTGTTTGGCTACATGTTTCCATAACTCTGGCCTAACTTTGAGTAGCTCTTCTAAAGTGAGGTTGCACTGCCCTTTAGTGTTTTTCTCTACCTCCGTATTCCTAGGTATGACTGAGTTTCGTTTCTTACCATGACTGTGGGTGCTCTCATACAAGTCGACTTGGCTTCCCATGGGCCTGTGAAGTGGGGTAATTCCTGTAAAGAATTAGACTCGAAGTCTAATCTCTCTTGACTTTGGTGCACTCTCCTGCTCTCCATAAATAGAGGGAATATCTTGTGGGAATTGATCATGTGCGTCATCCACAAGTTCAATGGGAGGAGCGACTTCACTTTCTTTAGCCCATTTGTCTTCTTGAATCTCCCGTAGGAATTCTGGTGTGAACCTATTCATAGAAGAAGAGGTGTTTGGTTCAGTGGAATTGGGCACATAAGCTTCCTGGCCGGGAATGCTTAATCTTTTACTTGCCTCATCTCTTCCTTGGTTTTGTTCTTCCTTGGCAGATCTTGCAATTATGCTCTCTAACTTCTCTAATAGTCCATCGAAGTGCAATTGTGTCTTAGCTGAGCCAAAGTAGTTGAAGAGGCGACTGGGTTCAAACATAGTCTGAGCCAACACGACCATTTTCATGCAAAGCTTGGCTCTTTCTATCTCTAGGTCAGCTCTAGGGTAGCACTTGTCATGATCCATCACGTTTGGCCCTTCTTGGATTCTGGCCTGATATGCCTTAAGCATCATGTCTATGTCTTCAGGAGTGGGATCAGCTAACACTAATCCTACTCTAGGGGGTGGTGGGATGGTCTTAGGTAGGTGGACAGATGGTGGGTTAGATGGTGATGGAAGTGAGGGTGGTGGTGGTATGTGAGAGTTTGTTTGAGAGGTGAGTTCGACAATTTTGGCTTTTGTTTCTCTTATGCTTTCTTCTAAGTCGCTCATCTTTTTAGACCATTGTCTTTTCATTCTCTCTCGGCTATCCCTCCAGGCTCTCGATCGTTTCTTGGCTATGCTCTCAGTTTCACTAACCTCCGCACTCTTCTCTTGACCTACTCCTAGGTTCTGCTACAAAGCCTGGGCTCTAGTGATCACTTGTACTGGTGCAGTGGAAGTGACACTTCCTGTTGAATCTACAACTAACCCAATAACATTGATAGGAGTAATTTTTGGCATATTATTGGGGTTCTTTGGACAATCTCATAAGAGATGCTCCTTTCCACAATCTTGGCAAAAGCCTTGAATTGTCACTGACTGGGGTTGTGTAGGTGGAGGTAAGGGGCAATCACGAATGAGGTGATCTCCCTGACATTTGTAGCATGGTCCTCTAGGGAATGGAGGTCTTACCTGCCTAGGTTGGGGTCTAGAGTTAGGGTTTGTGTACATTACATTTGTGTACTCTGGCTCCCAACTAGGTTCGCTTGCTTCTTCACTGTAGTAGGACTCACCATGTTCAGGAGATTGCATGTAGTAAGCTTGGGGACTATCAATATGTGTAGAATCAAAGCTATGGTCACTAGGATCACTTTCTAAAAGCAATGGTGTTACTGGCACTATAGGTCTATTCAAATTTTCCTCAGCTGCTGCATGCTTTACAGGAATCACATTAGCTGGGGTTGGAGGTTGTTGAGCTAACACAGGTTGAGGCCTTTGTTGGTTTTGGTAGGGTTGTTGATAGGATTGCTGTGGTCTACCATATTGTTGTGGAGGGTACTGGTTCTTGTATCTTCCCTGTTGTGGATAGGGCTGAGGGTAGGTTTGCCTAACTGCTTGCTTATTGTATGGGCAATCTTGTGCTGTGTGATTTGTGTATCTCCGTTCTATGGTGCAATATTGGCTGCTAGGGTTCACTTGGGGTTGAGCCATGATGGGACATACGTTCGCCATATGGTCACCACCGCAAGTATAGCACCTCTTTACTAGGGCAAACCTTGGGATTTGTTTACTAGAAACACCTAGTTTTTGAGCTACTTTCTCAGCGAGTTCCTCAATCGATGTAGATTGAGAGGAAGAGAGGCTAGAAGCACTATCGAAATCTTTGTAGATTTTTGAAAGCTCTAGTTCCTCCCCTAGGTTATCCTCAATGTCAATGCACATGTGTACACACTCTTCTATGGTTCTAGGGTCCTTCAAGTACACATAGGATCGCAACTTTGTACTTAGTAATCCATCCAAGAATAAGGCCACTTATTTGGCTGGTGTGGGTAACTCAGGAACAGGGCATCTCTCAAGATATTGCCTAAATCTTCTTCCCACAAGTCTCACGGTCTCTGGAGGGGTCTGCTTGAAGCTGTGTATTAGTGAGGAAGTATTATGCCTTATGCCACTTTTAGAGAATTCGGTAATGAAGGCCTCTAAGAGTTGGTCTATGTTCCTAAACTGTCTCTCATTCAATGGTTGAAACCATGTAAGGGTTGTGTTCCTAAGGGTCAGACCAAAGGCATTATACTACATGAATAGGTCCTCAACTTGTTCAGCTCTCAAGACTTGCCTAAACTCGGCCACATGATCATATGGGTCTCTTGTGCCATCGAAGTAGTTCTTCATGGACTTAACTAGCTGAGTCGGTCTCGAAATCCTCGTGTGCTCTCTAGGTCTTGGTAGAGGGAAATCATCAGCATTCCTTTGGTTCATTAAGGCTCTAAGTCCCTCAGATTCCGCTCTATTTGTTTCCGTTCTCGTTCTTTCTCTTCACACTGGGTTGGCAAAGCTTACCTCAGGTCTATCTCTATGTCTATCTCTTTGAGCTCCATGAGTTTGGGATGTTCCAGCTCCGGGATGTCCATAGGATACATTAGATCTTGGTTGGGGGAAAACAAATTCACCTTTCCAAGTGTAAGCGTGCCTATCATTTTCTGTAACCACAAAGATCCTCTCTGAGGTGTGATCTAAGTAGGTCACTCTGCCTGGGCTATCAGGATCCTTGAACTCATATATCATGATTGTTCCCACCTCATTTGGCTTATTAGATTTATACCTCCAAAAGGCTTCATCAGTCTCTCGGTTCAGGAGCAGATCTATGCTCTTATTGTATTGGGGAATCCACTCTGGTGTGATAATCCTAGTGAGAACAGATTTGCCTCGGGGGTTCTAGGTTCTACACCCATGTTTCCTTGCTCCAGGTCACCTAAGTCCGTTTCTGGGATCACATTCCCAAATTCATATGTCCTATCTGGATGACTGGTGACTACATATATTGTTCCTTCCTTGTTTAGGTAGGCTCCGTTTTCAAACTTGATAGTTGGGTGGTCTAGTCCAATGGATTGGTCAGGGTTTTTGATCTGGACCACAGATCTTCCTAGGCCGTCCTCATAGAAGCTAGCACCTAATCGGTTGGTCCTAAGGTATTCGAGTTGTGTCTTGTAAGGGCCTTCTACCCTATGTAAATATGGCACTCCTGAACTTCCTGTAGGTCTCTCCATACCGTGGGACATCTCAGACTCGCTAGTCTCAGAGCTAGGGTAATACGAATGATGGCTCAACTGCTGGGCCCAAGACCTAGCAGTATGATTGACACTAGCCTCTGAAGATCTAAGACTTTGTCTATCTCTCCCTAGGTGTCGACCTAATCTATGGTTCATAAGCCCAATTGAATAATCTCAAATTTTCCCAAGTACACTTTGCGTTGCTGAGTACTTTTGTATTAGTCACTTGTTCTTTTTTAATTGCCCTTAGGGTGTCACTTCTTGTCCATTTAATCTTCGTGGCAAGGAACACTTAAATTTTATCATACTTTGAGTGTGGTCGCTCAATTTAATTTCTTTTCCCTTAGGTTGTTTCGCAATTGTAATCTCCTAACACTTGCACTTGAGTGATTAGAGTTCTTGGACTTGATCGTTCTTAACGTGTCCTTAATTAATCAAGACCTCTATCCGTACTTAGCCTATGCTAGGGATTGACAGAGGGTGTTGAGAATTTCCGACCTTAAGTTTCTTCCCTTGGTTGCCCTTGTATGTCCAGGAAGCGTGTTCCCAAGCTTGCACTTACTCTTGCTTCGAGTACCCTTTGATGCTCTCAAAGAACCTGAAAAAGTCCACAATTAGCTCAAGAATTGAATTCAGTTGACAGACAGTTCACTTTCATGCATGTAATTCACTAACTAAATTGCCTTTTGCCTTTATGAACAACAATCCCAAGGGACCCTCAGTTTTTCCTACCCCGAGAATCACCACAATCGGATTTCGTATGAGGAAGTTATGTCCATTCAGGGTTTTGGGGCTAAAACAGGATTTAAAACAGGCTAACAGGCAGACAGGAATTCTCAAATTACTTGTGTTGCGGCCTCACAATGCAATGATACACCCTAGTGTTTGTCCCACAAATTGCCCAAAAATAGACCACTATTTTTTTCCCTAAAAAATTGGCCAAATTTGCCCGTCAATCACGTTCGCAAGCTCTGTCAATCGCGATTGATAGGTCAATCGCGATTGACGTGTCGGTCGCGATTGACAGGTCCGTCGTGGCTGTCAGTCGCGATTGATGGGTCAATCGCGATTGACACGTGGCCCGAATTTTCAGTCAATCGTGGTCAGTCGGTCATTGACTCTGTTGATCGCGATTGATGGGTCGATCGCAATTGACAGATCCGTCGCGAGGGTCTGTCCGTCGTGGTCAAGCAATCATTGACTGGGTCGGTCGCGATTGACAGGTCCGTCGGGGCTGTCAGTCGCGATTGACTGGTCAATCGCGATTGACTGGTCAATCGCGATTTATGGGTCAATCGCGATTAACACGTGCCACGCGTAAGTTCAGTCGATCGTGGTCAGTCGGTCGTTGACTCTGTCGGTCGCGATTGACGTGTCGGTCGTGATTGACAGGTCAGTCCACAAGTATCCGTTGTGGTTTGTCGATCGCGATCGACAAAAAATTGAGGAATTTCAAAATTTTAAACACATATTCATGAAGCTCTAGGCCTATACATCACAGTTATACACTTTGTTTTGCAAAATAACCAACTTTTCTGTCGGTCGCGATTGACAGAGGTCTACGCCTCGGGACCTGCACAGACAAATTTTTTTACCTGCTGGAGCTGGTGCAGCTGCTGGGGATGCTGATTCCTACAGAAAATCTCAAAAAACATAGAAACTCACAAGCACACAAACGCTCTCTCGCTCTCTCTCACAAGTGAAATGAGGGAAATGGTATGGGTGGCGTGATATGACCAAAAACTGAAATTTTTCGCGATGATGGAGATGGATGTGGGAGATGTTGAGGATGATGATGGAGATGATAAAAACAAAAGAAAATAGATAAAAGTGAAGAAAATACCTATGACTCCTACGCCTCAACTCTACGTCTTACCATCACACGCTCGTCCTCAAAGCTCGATCTCCGGCAACGGCGCCAAAATTTGGTGTAGCTTAGTGAGGAGTAGCACCTCCTTTAATGTCAATCCGGGAAGACGTGAGGATGGTATGGTGACCTCGAGCAAGTGAAGGCACAAGTGCGTGAGTGAGAAGCACACAAACATGCACACACATACACACACACGCGCACACAAGGTAAGACAAAGAGAGAAAAGCAATGGAGTTCTTTAGATTACTTTCAAAAGGCTCATACAAGTTCAAATCAATTACAAGCTAACCTCAAAAATGAGCTCTCTAGCTCTATTTATAGTTTTTGACTAGGTTTTGGCCTTGTCCAGACCTAGTGTCCGGCCTAGTTAAAAATTAGGTTCTCTGCCCTATTTGGAGGTTCAAACGGAGTCTAAAAAATGTGAAAACTGATAGGTAGGTAGTTCTAAAGCTCCTCAAGCTCAAGGACTCCTTGGCTTGCACAAAATGGAGCTACAAAAATATGAAATGGTATTTACAATGGTTTTTAGTGATGAAAATCACTATTTTTGTGGGGATTTCTTCTAACATTTTGACATACATTTCTTGGAGCTCCCTACTTGCTCCTTCTTCTTGTGTGCCCAACTCTTTGATGCATGAAAAATTTAAATGGCCTACTTGCCAGATCTTCTTTGACTACTGTGTCTGCTTGTGCTTTCTCTTCGCTCTGACCCCCTGCGTAGGCTTCCTTGTCTTGTGAATCCTTCAGTTCCTTGACTACTGCCAACACAGAGGTAGAGGTTTTGGAAATGGAAGGGGAAACAGTAACCAAGACCAAGGTCAACAACAAAATCATGCAGGAGGAAGAGGACAGTTTTGAGGCAGGGGGAGCCAAAGAGGTCGTAGAAATTTCCAAAGAAATGATTCAGGTAATGATAGTAAAGGATGCTAGAATTGTGGTAAACCTGGACACTTTGAATGTGATTGTAGGTTGAAGAATCAAAATAATAGAAGGCAGCAAAATAACTATGCATGCACAAGTACAGATGATTCTGAGAAGCTCTTCATGGTTCAACATCACATGATGAATACAATGTTTGTTGGTGTTTCAAAATCGAATGATAATGTCTGGTATGTTGATTCAAGTGCTTCAAATCACATGACCAGTCATGCGGAATGGTTTAGTACTTTGCAAAAATTACCAGTTCCTGGATATTGTGAAACAGTTGATGACACATCACATCCTATTGAGCATACAGGAAACATAGCACTATCAATGAAGGATGGAAAGGTAAAACATCTTGTAGATATGATGCATGTTCCAAATATAACAAAGAATCTGGTTTTTTTTTTACAAATGGTTGACAGGGATTACAAGTCAGATTCAATACTGATGGATTATATGTAGAAGAGTACAAGCAGGATGGAGGATTGGTTGCCAAAGGAAACAAAGTGGGTAGGATGTTCACCTTAAATGTGAATATTCTTGAAATGAATGCAGCCATGTTTGCAAAAGGTGAATGAGTTATTGCAGATATAGAGACATGGCACAAACGGATTGGACATGCAAGCTTGCAAAGGCTTAAATTGATGCAGTCAAAGGAGATTGTCCATGGACTACCAAATTTCAAAGTTGCAAAAATGAAAAAGGTATGTGCAGCATGTCAACTTGGTAAACAGTCAAGAGCATCATTTCCACATGACAACCACGTTAGTGAGAATGTACTAGAAGTAGTACATACAGATGTTTGTGGTCTAGCAAAGACCACATCTATGGGCAGTTGTAGGTTTTACGTTACTTTCATTGATAATCATACACGCAAAGTATGGGTATACTTCATGAAAGAGAAGAGTGAGGTGTTCACTCACTTCCTGAATTTTAAAGCTATGGTTGAAAAGCAGACAGGGAAGTACATTCAGACATTAAGATCTGATGGAGGAGGTGAATACATGTCAAATGAGTTCAACAGTTTTCTAAAAAATCCTGGATTCGGTGCCAGTTTTCATGTAGGTACACACCACAATAGAATGGCATTGCTAAATACAAAAATAGACATATTGCAGAAATAGCAAGAACCTTGATGGCTGGGAAGAATATGCCTCATTGTTATTGGGCTGAAGCTATGCATAGTGTTGTATACATCATGAACAGAACTTCGACTGCTGTTGTACATCAAGTTACACCTGAAGAGAAGTTTACAGGTAAAAAGCCAAACTTATCACATCTGAAAGTTTTTTGTTGTATTGCATATTTACATGTTCCAAATGATTTGAGGATGAAGCTTGATTCGAAAGCAGAAAAATGTGTCTTCATTGGATACTCCCTTGAGCAAAAAGGGTACAAATGTTATAACCCACTCACACGACACGTGAAGGTGAGTAGAGATGTGGTATTTGATGAAATGTCAAGCTTCTATGCAGATGCCAAAGAAGGATTGAATCTTGAACCAAATGACAAAGAAAATGCTGAAAAAGCAAGTGCAGAATCTCAAGTTTTGAGTGGACCGCATGCATCACCAAGCAATAGTTCCAACTCAAATCCATGGAGTGGAAGATTGCGTGGAAATTTCAGTCCAACAAATTCATCAAATACATCCAAGAAAGGTAAACAAAAGCTTTATGCTGGTAGTAAAACATGTGCAGGTTTTGAAGATGATGGAGATTCAAGTGGTTCAGAAAAGAGTCTTGATGAGGAACTTGGATTGCCCTCTATGAAGACTCCAGGAGTAAGAAGGGCACATGCAGATGATACAAGGAGAAGTGACCCAAGACCAAGAAGATCTGGGAGGGTGCGTAATTCAGTGCAACGATTGACATATGATAGTTACATGGCTCGCCATTGTGCCTACATGAAAAAGGTAATACAAGATGTTGAACCTTCTTGTTTTGAAGATGCAATTGGTAATGCAGATTGGGAAAAAGCTATGGATGAGGAGATGGCTGCACTTTATGGAAAGGATACATGGAAGCTGGTTCCATTGCCACAAGGAAAGAAACTCGTAGGCTGCAAATGGGTTTATAAGGTAAAGCATAATGTTGATGGTAGCATAAGCAAGTATAAAGCACGATTGGTAGCTAAAGGATATGCACAAACATATGGCATTGATTATGAGGAAACATTCAGCCCTATAGCTAAAATGTCTATTGTCAGAACACTTGTTGCATTAGCTACAGCAAAAGGATGGACTTTGCATCAGATGGATTTGAAGAATGCTTTCCTACATGGTGAGTTATAGGGAGAAGTATATATGGACCAGCCACAAGGATATGAAGATTCAAAGCATCCTGAATATGTTTTCAGGTTGCAAAAGGCTTTGTATGGGCTCAATCAAGCCCCTTGTGCATGGCATGCAAGGATTGCTAATTACTTAACCAGCATTGGGTTTTCTATCTGTGATGCAGATCACTCACTATATGTAAGGAAGGTTGATGATGGCATCACTATTGTGGCTATTTATGTTGATAACCTGATTGTAGGTGGTGATAATGAAGGAAGCATCAAAGAGGTAAAGCAACTTCTTATGCAGGAATTTGACATGAAAGATCTTGGTGTGTTGCGCTATTTCTTGGGCATTGAGTTTATACATACAAAAACAGGTATATGGATGTCACAAAGGCAATATGCCTTGAATATGCTACAAAAGTATGGTATGGCTGATTGTAAGCCAATTTCTATGCCATTAGATCAGAATTTGAAATTGGATACTACATCAGGTGAAGCATTGCAAAATGCTACTATGTACAGGAAAATTGTGGGAAGTCTTATATATCTCACAATTACAAGGCCTGATCTAAGTTATACTGTTGGAATTGAAAGTCAATTTATGTAGGTTCCCAAGAAGCCACATTTGGATGCTCTGAGGCGCACTCTACGTTATGTGAGTGTTACTTTGGATTATGCATTGTTTTATGAGGCTAGTGTAGATTTGCAGGTTTATGGATACACCGATGCAGATTGGGCTAGTAGCATTCCATATTGAAGATCTACTAGTGGTTTTCTATTCTCACTTGGGAGTGCAGTTGTTACATGAAGCAGCAAATTTAGGTGTAGAAGTGGGAAATTCTATCACTATTTATTGTGATAATCTTAGCAGCATAGAGTTAGCACGGAATCCTGTTTTCCATGTTAGAACAAAGCATATCGAGGTACATTATCACTTCATCAGAGAGAAGGTATTAGCAGGTGATATTGATCTTGTTTATGTGAGAACAGATGAGCACGTTGCTAATATTTTCACCAAAGCACTTGGAGCTAAGAAGTTGAAGAAGTTTTGGGAGATGCTTGGATTACAGGATATGGGGTTGAGCTTGAGGGGGAGTGTTGAGATATCAAGCTCAACATGTGATGATCCAAGATGACACGTACCAATTTTTTGTTTGTCTGACATGTATATTGGGCACTCCAGTATATGTCAGGGATACTTCATTGAGCTTTATTAGATTTATCTACCGAGAGTGATGGCACATTTGTTCCTTGCCATCTCACTCATTCGCGGACATTAGGTTTTTCCTTATGTACTGATCTTTAAATATTGCACTTGTTGTATTCTTGTTTTTAGGTCATTCTTGTACATTCCCTTTTATGTAATAGAAGAAGAAGAAGAAGGTCATTCTTCCTTACCTCAATCTGTGTGTGTGCTTCTCCTTGAGAGTGAGAGTGTATGTGTGAGCTCTCTTCCTTATCTCCTTCCTCGTGACACCCCCTTCCTCCCTCCCTCCCTCTCCCTCCCTCCCTCTCTCTCTCTCTCTCTCTCTCTCCCCCCTCCCCCTCCCCATCCTCCCCACCTTTGTCAGAGCATTTGTTTTTCTATCCAGGCCATTTCAGTGCCTGGGAGGTTTACCCTATGGCACCAAATTGTGTGCAACTAGGGTACTAGTGCACCTGGATGCCACTTCCTTAGCCACGCTCTCTTTGTTATCCCGTTGTGACCTTCTTATCAAAGTAATTCAAAATGGTTTCTTGGCAAACACCTTGGCTTTCTATGTACATGTGTTCTTGCATATGCCTTGGGTCCTCTTTCAGGGCTTGGGTGTTTGGGGTGGTCCAAGACATCTTAAGTAGTATTAGAGCACAAGCCTAGGGGATGCCTTTGGATGGGTGGACTATCACACTAGTGGTGGCAACACCATCGCCCCTGACCCATCTTGGGTGAGTCCTCTTGACATTGCGGGTATGTTTTTTCCTTCCCTCCCATGCTCTTCATGGGTGCTACCCTACCTTCCCCCCCTCCCCCAGCCTTGCCCTCAAAGTGCCACCTTCTCTACATCCCATCATTGATGTGCCTATGTGTCCCTGTCGCTACACCCCACCATCGACAACATATCCACGTGCGATTATCGCTATGCTCCACTCTCGGTGTGCCCTCATGCCATTGTCGCTATGCCTTGCCATTGGCACACCCATGTGCCATCGTCGCTATGCCCCACTGTCAGCACATACTCACCTCCACCATCGCAACCCTTGTTTGCCTGCCCAATTGCCATAGTCACGCTCTCCCCTACCATCATCACACTCTCCCACTACAACCACGCTCTCTCCACCATCATGCTCTCCCATCGTTCTCATGCTCTCCCACAGTCGTGTTCTCTCACTGTTGTCAAACTCTCCTACCCCGATCGTGCTTCCCTGCCATCAGTGCACTCTCCCATATCCCCTATGCTCTCATGTCGTCCCCTTCCACCTAGTTGCCCTCATCAAACTCTCTGTCCCAATGGCAATGATTTTGAAGATGGTCTGATCGACCTTAACTCAGAGGTGGAGAGCACCCATAATGTCACCGAATGATGCAGATGCCACCGTGCTCAAAGGGAGGCCCTTGAAGATGATATCAATTGCCTTCTCGTCTCGAATGTGGAACTCCATTAACCGATTGGAAGATTTGCTTGCTCCGCTAGCCGACCTAGTCGAGCAAAAAATCCTATAGACCAACCAACCAAACCCTCAAACAAGCCCCCATCCAACCCCTCAACCAGACCCCCAATCGAACTCAGATCCTATCAATATGTCACCCCTTAACCAGTTACAACCAGATGATATCAACAACCCAAACTTCTTTGGCCTCTCAAACCGAACCCTCCTGACAAATATTGAGGCACTTGCAACTCTATCGCCATCAACTGATGGATTGATGCGATGGAGAACTACCTCCAAATCCTCCAGGTTGGTCACAACAACTAGGTGTGCATCGTTGGCCAGTTCCTTCAACATGAAGCATCGGTGTGATACATAGTGGAGTACAACAAGCAAGCATTGACCACCTAGGATCAATTCAAGAATGCCCTTACCAACTACTTTATACCTTGCAACAAGGCCTTCTAGTCACGTGATGAGTGGTAGAACCTTCACCAAGAAAAGTTCATCGCACCCCATCTCTCAATACCGCAAGCTCATGCTCCACATCTTAGACATGTAAGATGTGGATCATCTATACAAATTCCTCTACAGATGCTCCCCATATTATCGCAAAGAGGTCACAAAATCCCCAAATATGGGAGGAGGCCGCATGCATTGCTGAATGGCTTGATGATGCATACTTCAACCAATAGGCAAAGCCCACCGACCAAGGTCAATTGAATAGATGAACAACTAACACTTCCACCAACCTCAACGAGAACCAAGTGAGAATCAATGGGAACCAAAGTCAACCTCAATGGGAACCAAGTGAGAATCAATGGGGCTAAGGTCTATGTGCCCGCCCCGCACACCACCAGAAACACATTCAAGCTCCACGAATAGATCTAATCAGGCCCATCGGGATCCATGACCAATCTGCCACCACTACCAAGGCAACCACCCTATAGAGTGATGCTAGAAATGCCGCAAAGACATGAGAGTTAACTCAACAAGGGGATTGTCGGGTAAGGAAGTGTCCATTTCTTGACCAAGGATCACAGAAGTTTACAGTGGAGACTCGAATTCCTTCACATCATCAGGAGAAAAGTCCACCAAACCAAAGGCTCATTGAAACCCAGTTTCCTTACCTGTGGTACACCAAGTCTTCATCATGTCAAACATTCGAGGGGAAAAGATTCCAATCATTCTCAATACGAGAGCTACACACAACTTCATGACATTGGAATGTGCCCGACATCCAGATCTCAAGTTAAGCAAACATCTTAGAATGCCCATTGTCTTTTCCCAAGGGCAAGAGAGCCATGTATGCCATTCAAAGGATGTCCCTGTTCTACTCAACCAGTGGTTCAGCCACTTGGATTTTCTCATCATACCTATGGAAACATTCGAAGTCATACTTGGGCTCTCTTTCATGGATCAACATATGATCAATTTCTTTGGCAAAGGCATGGACAAACTGCTCCTGGATCAAAACGGGCATGCCCTTGTGGTGGATTGTCATAGAGTGAATGCCCCTAGAGATGACCCCCCACCGAAATGCAAACATAAATGCCACCAGCACAAGTCCTAGAGAGAAACTGACTCATAAGCAAGGGCCACATCATCAAAACACGTGCCCAAGATGATCTTGCACAAGCGGTCCAACATGGTAGTGTATCAAGGGGCAATCACACACTTATGTATTCTATGACCAGTTGAGCAAGAGATGGAGTTGGTTCAGATTGAGGAATCAAATATCGGCCATCCAAAAACTTCCACTTCCTCCTTGATGAATATGCATACATACTCACAAATACACTCCCACCTCATGCAACGTCCAACATCGGATAGATATCTTGCTGGACCAACTAGCCCCATCATGAGCTCCATACAAGATGAATGAACTTAAAAGAGCTAAAACAACAACTATATGAACTAGAGGAACAAGGGTACATTCGGCCAAGCAACTCATCTTATTGGGCACTTGTTCTGTTTATGAAGAAGAAAGATGGCTCATTGCACTTATGCATCGATTATCGATCCCTCAACAAAAACACAATCAAGAGTAAGTTACCGATCCTAGTCATGGAGGAGCTTCTAGGTTGCGTTGGGAAGGCCCTCCATTCGGGATACCATCAGATTTGGGTGGATCTAGAGCACATTGAAAAGATAGTTTTTCGCACACGTTATGGTAGCTATGAATGGCTAATTATGTCATTCAATCTAGCAAGCACCCATGTGACCTTTTGTTGGAGATGAATGATGGCTTCCATGATGGAGAGTGTTAATCTCCAAAAGAACAAGCTGCTCTTGAAGTTAGAGCACCTCTATATCAAGAGTAACTCAAAAAATTTACCAATTTGAAGGATTAATGATCAATTATAAAGATTTTGGATAAACTGTGAAGAAGATGATTCTACAGAAAGTCTGCTGCACAAATCTCTCTCATTGACTTATCAAATGTGTAAAGTTCTTTATAAAACTTTGCACAAAGTGTTGCCTATAGTTTGCACACCTTCTCCAAGTTAAATCATTCCAAAAGACTCAGTAGATCTTAAGGAATGATCTCAACAAGTCACCTATGTCTAGAACTGCTCTTCTGAGAAGTCAATTCAGACACCTCTAACTTCTAACACTTGGTTCTCTCAATCTAGAACCCGTTTATGCAAATGCTTTTAGGCATAGATATCTTACCTTCCAACTTAGATTTTGGCTCTTCATTCATGCAAAACATTAACCTGTGCACTGAGAAATGATCAAATCTTTGACCATCAAGATTGCACCTATTTCAGAAAACAGTGAACACTTCATCACATATGAATGTTCGTACTCATAATTCTCACAGCCTGTTTACAATTAGGCTCTCAAAATTTAACCTTAGACTCATTAACTATGGAATTAGATGTCTACAAAAGGATTATTGAAATGATCAAGCACAGAAGGAGAATGCACAGAAACATCGGGTGCAATTTTTCTTCCATTACTAGAAAACTTTACATCTGGATGAGAGAGCTAATCTTCATACTTCTCAAGTGTCTAATCACTCCCTAATTCTTCTGAATTCTTGTATTATATACCCTCATCCATTTGCCTCAACATTTTTCCTTTGTATATATAGTCAAATATTTACAAGCTTATGACTATACAAAAGTATAAGTGAACTATCTCTGAATTAATGTACATATGTGTACACATCTTCATCTTCTGAATATGCATTTCCTTCAAGCTTCGTAACTTGATCTTTTCTTCAGTCCTTGACTTCTAAACCTTCATCAAAACTTCAATTGTTGATTGCTCTGCACCAACAGCTCCCCCTCAATCATCAATTGAGGTTTTCTCTATCTTCTTTATGCCTGCCATATCTTTGAATCTCTTTAGCTTTGATCCATCCAAGCTCTTGGTTAGCATATCAGCTATCTGATCTTTTGTTGAAGTATGTATTACTTCAATCTCTTTATCCATCACCTTCTCTCTTAGAAAGTGATACTGAATCTCAATATGTTTAGTCCTGGCATGAAAAATAGGATTAGCAGCTAAATACAATGAACTCATTTTATCTCCATAAATAGTGGGTGTACTCTGAATGATGTCAAAACTCTTCATAAGAGTCTTAAGCCATATCACTTCCTTTGTAGCTTCCACCATACCTTTATACTCTACTTCTGTAGATGACAAAGCAACTGTGTGTTGCTTCTTTGAACACCATGAAATTAACTTATCTCCCACATAACACAAGTATCCATAAGTTGATCTCCTATCATCAAGATTACTTGCCCAATCTATATCACTATAGATCTTGATGTTTGTATCTGATGTAAAACCATAATACAAACCTTCTTTGAGTGTACCCTTAATGTACCTCAACACTCTTTGTCCTGCAATCCAATGTTCTTTCCTAGGACAATGCATGAATTGAGACAATACTCCAACTGCATATGACAAGTCAGGTCTAGTTAAAGTAGCATAGATCAGACTACCAACCAAACTTTGATATAGCTTCATGTCCTTGAACTCTTCTCCTCCATATCTGCTCAATTTGTGATTCACTTCCATTGGAGTAGGTGCTACCCTGCAATCATCCATTTTAAACTTGATTAACAAGTTCTTCAAGTACCTTTCTTGAGTTACATACACTCCATGATGAGTGTATGAGATCTCCATGCCCAAGAAATATGACAAATCTCCCCCAAGGCACTGATCTTGAACTCTTTCTCCATTAAATTTTGCTTCTTTAGACTTTGAATGCCTTTCTCATATGTACCTGTAAGAATTATATCACCAACATATATGCACATGTACATAAACCCATCTTCACTTGCTTTGACAAGCAAGCTACTATCTGCTTTAGACACTTGGAATCCAAGTTCCTTTAAGAACTTCACAAGTCTGTAATTCCATGCCCTTGGGGCCTGCTTCAAGCCATACAAAGCTCTCTTGAGCTTGCACACATGATCTGGATACCTTTCATCTCTGAATCCTTGTGGTTGCTCCATGAAAACATCATCTAAAATATAACCATTTAGAAAAGCATTCTTCACATCTAATGGACATAATTTCCAACCTTTACATGCAGCAATAGCTATGAGTGTCCTGATGGTTGTCATCTTTGCCACAGGACTATAAGTTTCATCATAATCTATACCATATGTCTGAGCAAACCCTTTCACAACAAGTCTAGCTTTATACCTAGACACACTTCCATCTGCAAACCTCTTTGTCTTGTAGAACCATTTGCATCCAATGATCTTCTGACTATTTGGTTTAGGAACCAAATCCCAAGTCTCATTCTCCGTCAATGCATCATACTCTTCCTGCATAGCTTTCTCCCAATTTTCCTCCATTTTGCCTCTTCATATGTAGAAGGGTCTTCATCTGCCTTTACCATATATGCATAATCTTTGGTAGCCAAAAAGAAGTGTCATAGTTATACCTTGTAGGTTGCCATTTGTGTCTTGATGACCTTATAAGTTCTCCACTCCTTGAGGTTTCTGGTTCATCACATTCTGGATCAAATCTTGGCACTTCTTCAACTTCAACTTGTACTTCATTGTTCTCCTCTTCATCAAATATCTGAACCTTTGATTTACCTTTCTTTTGATTCACAACTTCTTCATCACCTACATAAATATTGATTGTACTTGCATACCAAGTACCTTGCTCATCAAATGTAACATCCTTAGACACAAGGAATTGTTTTGTGGATGGACTCCATAACCTATATCCCATCTGCTTATCATCATATCCAATGAACACATATTTTTCAGCTTTGGGTTCCAATTTATGCCTTAATTGTGATGGCCCATATGCATATGCCAAACATCCAAATACTTTGCAATGATCTAAAGTAGGTCTCTTACCTCACCATGCCTCATATGGTGTCATACCCTGCAAAGCTTTACATGGTAATCTATTGACCAAATAAGTAGTTGTATCTATGGCCTCAGCCCATGTAGCTCAGCGATGAGTAGCACCTCCTTTAATGTCAATCCGGGAAGACGTGAGGATGGTATGAAGACCACGAGCAAGTGGAAGCACAAGTGCGTGAGTGAGAAGCACACAAGCATGCACACACATACACGCACACGCGCACACACAGCAAGAACAAAGAGAGTGAGACAATGGAATCACTTCTATTGCAACCCAGTTCTCATACAAGCTCAAAACTACAAAAAAACTCCCACAAATGAGCTCTCTAGCTCTATTTATAGTTTTTTACTAGCTTTGGCCCTGTCCAGACCTAGTGTCCGGCCTAGTTAAAAATTAGGTTCCAGGGCTTATTTGAGGGCCCAAAAGAGATCTAAAAATTATGAAAATTGACAGGCAACTACTTCTAAGGCTCCCCAAGCTCGAGGACTCCTCGGCTTGTACAAAATGGAGCTACAAAAAGGTGAAATAATATTTACAAGGGTTTGTAGTGATGAGAATCACTTTAAAATGATGTGAGGGTTTTGAAAAAAATGAAGGGTTGCCTCAGTGCTAGATCTGCATGTGTGTCCGTACTTGCTTCTTCCCGTATACTGTCAACACTCTCCCCCCCCTAGGGTCTGTCGCCTCTGACAGACCTCCTTTCCACAGTTTGATCAATGTATTTCTGCAAGAGGTCGGTTGCCAATTCTTGTTCTTTGATTCTTAAACTTCTGACCAGGTCTCGTTGCAAAGCCTCCCAATCAACTATACCAGGCATGTCAGGTTGTGGCATCGTGTAAAGCTCGGAATGCATTGTTTGCTCGCATGCGAAGAGATGGAGTAAATGCGTAGGCCGTGGCGTGAATACCTCTGAATGTGCCTCCCAAAACCCTGTGATGAACATATCGTCGAATGTTTGCTTGTAGCAGGCAGGGAGATATCTTATGCGTGCATGCCAAGCGTAAGCCACTCGTATGCTCGGGGTTGTGCTCATATCATATAGCAGGTCGTAGTTACCATTAATAAACCCGGGAATAGGAGGTTGAATACGGCATACATTGCGAAAAGTTTTGAGTACGACCTGCATCATATCGAAGATCTTGAGCATCATCTGGGCAGCCACATCTGGCATAGGGTGGAGGCGTGGTATCCAATGTCTGATGGTTGCAATCATGTATGACACTGTGGGAGTACCGGTTGGGGGGGCGATAGCGGGGTAATTGAGCCATTCTTTACAGTTTGCGTTATTCTGAACCTTGATGGCAAAAGCTTTCCATGATCTGCGTCTTTGCACTGGCCCAAAACACGGATTGTACTTCAAATGCATGGGGGCATGATCCCATGTTCGAAGCATTTCTGGGTAGGTTTCGAGTAACTTCTGCCTCCACGTTGGTTGGAATATGGCCCCTTTTCGTGCCGCTTCTGGTATATCTTCTGGTTCGAACTGTGTGGCAAATGTTGGGCACTTGTTGGTGACCCTTTTGATTTCTGCATTGTAGTCAGCCAACAATACAAAATAGGGCTTGTATTGTAATTCTGAGCTAGTGATAAGGCGTCTAGGGGCAATGTGCCTGAAGTACTCTGAGTGAAGGATGGTGTCCTCAATGGCCTTCATTGCCAGCATCTGAGTGGATATCCGTTCCTGATGAGTTTGCCCCATTTCCTCTACCTGTTTCATCCATGCCGATGGGGGTTCCTCATAGGTATCTTGACCTTCTTCTGTTACGCGTCCTCCTGGGAATGGTTGAGGCTCGTAGGTGTCGTCGAATGCTTCTTCCACTGGAATAGTAACTGCTTCTTCTTCTAACGGTTGCTCTGGTGGGGAAGGAGGTCGTTCGTACTGCATCAACTTCAATTTTAATTCTGCGACCTGTTGCCGTAACTCCAGTACGTCGTTGGTCGTTGAGTGTTCAGGTTCGGTTGAAGTAGCAGCGTTGGTCAGTTCTTTAGGTTCCTGTCGGTGTGGTGTAGACTCTTGGGGTCTCTGTAGGTCCTTCAGCTGGTCGGCAAGCTGATCATGTGCTTCTAAAAGATTGGCATAAGTTTCCAAGATCTGTTGTATGCTTTCTGAGGGAACAGCTTGAAATTTAGCCGGGTCTATGGGTGCTCCCGGGGTGTTCTCCATGGCAGCCTCGAGGTTCTCTTGGTTTTGTTGTTGAAGCCGTCTGTTCTCTTCTTGCGCTGCCGCCAGATGTCGTCGTAGCAAAGCCATGTTTCGTTGAAGCCTTGCATTGCGGCCCATTTGATCTCGCAGCTGTTCCTCCATGGCTTTGCTCTCTTCTATATGCTTCGCTGCGAGTTGCGCATTTGCATGTTCGAGGGCAGATATCTTGCTTTGTGACTCCGTGTGGTTGGACTCCAAAGCGTTGACACGCTCTTGGAGTGTTGCTGAGAGGGTGCAAAGTTCTTTGTTATTTTCTTCCAATAATGTATATTCCTGCTTAAGCTGAGTGGCAGCTTCGAGCATGGTGTCGAGTGCAAGACTAAATGAGGTGGATGCGGGAGTAAGGGTGGAAGATGCAGGGGGTTGGGAAGTGGGAATGGGAAAAGTGGATGTTGTGCCTACCGTGTGTGGAAGTGGTGATGTGAGTGTAATAACCTGTGATGGTGTTGTGAGAACAGTGGTGGTGGGTGATCCAGTGGATGGTGAGATGTCCATGGGATCGGACATGAGAGAGTGTGATTCGTGAATTGTGAACACCGGGACGGTGGGTGGTGTGATAGTGGTGGCCGTGAATGTGGGAAAGTGAATTTGGGGGAGGGACATTTTCTTATGTTCATCAACCTGTTGAAGAATGTTTACAAGTTGGGTCCAGAAGGAGGGTTGGGTGATTAGTGTGGTGCCCGGGGCAGTTACAAGGGATGGGGTAGGTAGAGTTTGGGAGGGAGGAAATGGAGGGGTGGAGGGTAAAGATATGGAAAGAGTCTGACTAGTGACAGATGGTTGTCCAAAGGCATGGGGGAAGGAAGGGTGATCTAATTGGGGTTCAAAAATCTGAGTGACAGAGATGGATGAGGGTGAAGGAAGGAAAGAGGACACGGGGGTGTGTACAATGGTCTCACTATAGGAGGAGAATGGTTGTGTAGAAAGACACGTGGAGAGAGGCTCTGAGGGTGGGATAGGAGAAGATGGGGGGGATGGTGCATGCGTAATGTCCTCCGGTTCATCATTGGGCCTAGGGCAAATCATGTGAACATCTTCTGATGTGGACGTAGCTAACGCGGTAGATACTTCCATCTGAATCATCTTTCCTTGTCGAGGCCGTGTATCAATTCTTCTTTGATCGTAAGCAGGGTTCTCTTGATAGACCAAGGTTCTCATTGCTTCACTGATGCCACAAGTGTCCGCCAAAAGATTTAGCGATTCTACAAACTGGGGGTCGATATGCTCTGAGTGTAACATCTGGTTTACTAGGGCCCTATTTGCTTCTTCTGACATTTTATGGCGTCGTTGTACCTGCGTGATTGTTTGGTATAGCCGTTTGAGTTGTGCCGTATATGCAGGGGCTTCGTCTTCACTCTCTTCCGGGTTATCTCTTGGTGCCTTCTCCTGAGCTTGTGTGCTTAGTCTTTGAGGAAGTTGTGCCACTCCTATCTCCTGTACACTGCTTGTCTTGCCTCTTGCATGTTCTCTTTGGGTTGATGCCTCCGGATCGACAGTGTCAGGACAACCTTCACTGTCTGATAGATGAGCCGTCTGCAGAAATGTTTCAAAGTCAAAATTTGGGTCCTCGGTGAAGGTGGCCATCGCTGCAAATTCTGCATCGGTAGGTAGCGGAGGGGCAGAAGGAGTGGGTTGTACCACCTCTCTTGGTTGAGACTCCTGGAGATGGATTGTGATAGGTGCCACCTGGGCTTCCTCTCTAGTGGAGACTTCGGCGGTGGTTACTGGAGGGATCAGGACCTGTGAAAGGGATCCATGCATTCTTTTTGCAGGCTGACTCCCTGACTTTCGCCCTTTGAACAACTCCAGGTGTGCATATTTTAGGGCTCGAGCAACTGGCACATCATATGCCAGACATCTGTAGATGATTCTCGTCAACGCACAACACCCATGTAAAGTGGGCTTCCTCACCCCCCGCTTGCCTGCCTCATACACCTGATCTAAGATCCATACCGGCAGCTTCATGGGCAAGCTTCCGGTCTCTGCTAAATACAGCCCGTACCATACCTTCTTGTGAGGCTGAGTGAAACGGTCCTGAGCGGGAAAAGCAAAGTGCTGGAGACACATCCGCAGGGGTATGGCGATGTTGGGGGTGAGGGCGCACATTTCTTTGAGCTTCTTGACTCTATTACTTTTCATTGATTCTGGTATCAAGGGGTCACGATCTGAAGGCACATGAGTGCCATACATTTGAAGGGCTTCCCTTATTAATGTTACATTTAATTCAAACTTCCTCATCTCCTCTATGTTGGATAATGAGGGCACCCAGAATGTGCCTGAGTGATCTTTATCCCCGGTAGGTTTCATCGTAGCAATCAAGTAGTAGCACCTGAGGAAGTCGGGTTTAGGTAGAGCTGCACTAAAGTAAGCTTGTAGTCCTGCCTTTTGCCAGATATCTTGGAGTGGAGCTGCATTCTGTAAGGTCTCAAATTCTCTTGAAAAGAACTGGAAGGTCCACCAAACCCCTCCACACTCCATCTTGGACTCCCATATATGATCTGCGTCTCCCAAATCCCCTGGCATTTCATTGAACCAATGGGAGTGCCCTTTTACTCTTTCGGTTAGTCCACTAGGTGGATCTGGAATAGGAATCCTTCGCACATTCAAGAATTCTTCAGGCCTAGCTGTTGGTGGAGCTTCCACTGGCATGGCATCCCAATTGATAGGAGCACCAGATCCTGCCTGAGAGCTTGTGCCTGCCGCTGTTGCCATGAGAGTAGGTTGCTTATCTGCTGGAAGACGAAAGGCACATTAGTGTTGCCTAGGAAACAAGATGTAATGGTGTTCCCTTCACAATACTAACATGACAATTCCGGAGGTCAGTGGTTAATGGTGAGGTGTTTATGATATGTGTGAGTGGTGATTAGAGGTCATTGTCGTCCTAGATGCATACTTTGGTGATGCAATGGGCTCGGAATGCTTCTGTGTTAGTGTGGACGGATTTACAGAATAGGGTCAGGGGGTTTAGTACACAGTTTAATTCTCCACACTTTGATAGAGGAGTCGTGGCTCTTAGAGCTAAGGACAGGTGAAGATTTCGGTATGAGAGTGTGATGTTTTTGGGACCTTTTGGGTACCCATTTCCAGACATTCCTGGGGTTGATGGGAGTGGTGGGGACAGTGAGGGGTGTAGGTATCTTGTCACTTTCTGAGTTGTTGGCCAAGAGTGCTTGTGAGGGCTGCTTCATCCTAGTGCTTGAAGGTGAATTACTTTGGGCTTGTAAGCAAGCCTTGGGCACCCATATCTGTCTAGCATTAGGGGTGGCCTTCATTGACCGCTTAGGAACCCAAATAGAAATGGTATGCCTAGGGGTTATCCTAGGGGGCTTCTTCACTTTGTTCCTTGATGGTGAGGCTCGTTTCTTGTCTCCTTGAGAATCTGTTATTGGAGCTGTGGGTTTTCTATCCTTGCGTATCCAGATCTGCTTCACGCCACGAGATGCTCCATGTTGCGCGGGTTGGCGCTCCTGCCTCTTGATTAGCGGCCTCCTTCGTGTAGAGTGATGTTCGGTCTGCTCATTTAGAATCTTCTTTGGATCAGTTATGAACTCCTTCTTGGCCTCTGAACCTTCAGTAAGATTAACATTCCTCTGCACCATAGAAGTTTGGACAAGCACAACAGTGTTATCTTCATGTGGATTCCTGGAGGGACCAGGAGTTGGTGCCCGTTCTATTGGTTTGGGTGCCTGATTTTCTAATTCAATCGTGAGACGGCTTTGGCCTACCCACACCTGAAGAAGTCTACTTCTTAGGTTGAGGTTGACTGCATGATCATAGATCCAGTCTTGGCCCAAGACAAGAGGTTCGGTCAGATCCTCGTCTTCACATACTAGCACTTTTGCTGGCATGAGGATCTCTTGTATGTAGAGGGGAAGATCCACCTCTCCCATACAAGGGGTTTCAACACCTCCTAATCCTATCAAATATGCTTCTAGGGGTTTTACCTCCAATTGCAGCTGCTGGCAATAAGAGAGCCGAACTGCACTAGTGGCTGCTCCTGAATCAATTAAAGCCCTCACGCTGGTTGTGCTATCTCTTTGTCCTATTTCTAGGGTCACAAAAGGTCGTCGGTCCACTATCTTATGGGTACGTTCACCTGAAGCCTCACACATGGCCATGTGATAGCCTGGAGACTCTTGAGTGTCAGTCATAGGCTGATCTCTTCCTTGTCTCCTCAACCTCATTCGTCTGATACGCTCTAAGGCCTCTGCCTGTGCTTCTTCTCGGATTCGTTTTTCCTCCTCTTTACGTTTCTTAGCAGTATTGAGTCGACTTAGCATTTCCTCCGTGAGGGGTTCCTGATACAGCTTGACTCTGCACCCGCTAATATAGTTTGGTAGAACATCGCCTTCTAATGTGGCTAGCTGCACTGCTCCACTTGTTGAGATCCTATTGATGATCATAGGGCCGTAGCCTCTCTTTTCTAGCTTCCTTGCGTGTTGTTTCAATGTGTAGACTAAAACTAGATCTCCTGCTTTTAAACCCTTATCCTTCACATGGGCATCAAAGTATGCCTTCTGTCTCTTCTTAGCTGCATATATCCCTGCAGCTGCTCTCAATCTGGTTTCTCCTAATCGTTCAAGGTCAAAAAACCTAGAGGAGAGTTCATGACCCGTCCATTCGTGCTCTTGTGCTACTTTCAATGTAGGTATTAAGAAGTCCAACGGTAGCACTGCGTTTTGGCCAAATACCATCTGAAAGGGGGTGGCTTGGAGTACCGTTTTGTAGGCGACTCGGTATGCCCAAACAGCATGGTGTAGCTGTTTGTCCCAATCAGAGCGTTTATTGTTCACTAATTTTGTCAATACATTGCATAGGATCTTATTGGTGCTTTCGGCTTGCCCATTGGCTTGAGGGTGATAGGGGGCAGACTTCTTATGCACTACCAAGAATTCTTGGAGCAGATTTTCAATAACTTCATTCAAGAAGTGAGTGCCTCTATCACTAACTAGCTCTATGGGTAGCCCGTATCTTGTGAATACATTCTCAAACAAGAATTTAGCAGTTGTCTGAGCGTCGTTCTTCGTTGTGGCTTTTACCTCTACCCACTTGGTTAGATAATCCGTGGCAACGATGATATACTCAGCATGGGAACCCTTAGCTGGGGGATTGATAGGACCTACAAAGTCTATTCCCCACTTAGAGAATGCACGTCCGCCCATCATAGGCTTCAGTGGCATCTCATCTCTGCGTATGGGATACTGGGTTCGCTGGCAAATCTCACACCTCTTCACATAGGTATGTGCATCCATGTGAAGGGTGGGCCACCAAAATCCTACAAATAGAATTGCTTTGATCACCCTATCTGGACCAAAATGTCCTCCTGCTACACCCTGGTGAGCTGTTTCCAAGATCTTTAGGTATTCACCTTCATGGACACATAGTCTCAGGTAACCATCCTTACCCCTTTTGTATAAATTATCACCAATGATGGTGTAATCCAAGGCTTCTTGTTCCAAACTTCTTTGCCTGGCCAAAGTCATATCTTGAGGAAAGGTTTTCGTCCTCAAGAAGGATACTAGGGGTTCACTCCAATCAGGCACTATGGACACTTGATAAAGAGTAGCATGTTCCACAGGTGGTTTAGTGCAGCAGATTGGGCATTCCTTGCACAACTTCTAGACATCCGCTTCCATGGTCGGCCAATGCACTCCTAGTCTCCTCAAGGTCTGTAGGGTTCGTTGTTTTGAGTAGTGTTGCTCTAATGCACCTACATGTGCTAATTGCAACCACTTAGCGTACTCGTCCTCTTCTACACAACAAGCCAAGATTCCTTGATCTGTGTGCTTGTACATACTTCCAGCCATGATGTGGTACTTTTGAGCTTTGACTACCTCCTTATCCTGTGTGTTTACTATTGGATGATTAGGTCCATATGTAAGTATTGGCACTAAGGGCTTGGCCCATTGGGGCACCACTTCCAAGTTAAACAAGTAAGCATCAGGTAAGTCATCTGACACTCCTTGTGGGGCTTCTCCTGATGTGAGCCTTGAGAGATGATCTGCTCTTAGGTGAGTTCTGCCCTTTCTCACTACTACCTCAAAGTCATACTCCATTAGTAAGAGAAACCATCTTACTAATCTGCCTGTATTACATGGCTTGTTCACGAGATATAACAATGCTTGGTGATCAGTAAAAAATTTAAACTTATTTGCAAGCAAATAGTGTCTAAATTTCTTGACTGCATATACCATGCCTAATCCTTCTCTTTCAGTAGTGGTATAATTTCGTTCAGCTGCGTTCAACTGTCTACTAGCGTAGGCAATGGGAAGATCCATGTTACCTTCGCCAGTAGGTTGCGCGATTACACACCCAATAGCATAATTGGATGCATCCACATGAACATGGAAAGGCTTAGTCCAATCTGGCGTGGTCAAGATTGGTGCTGAACATAATCTTCGTTTAAGCTCCTGGAAGGAGTTCTCACATTCATCAGTCCACTCAAAATTAGTCAGAAGTCCATACATGGGCTTTGCAATGACGGCATACATGTGAATGAATCGTCGGTAATACCCACAATGCCCCATGAAAGCTTGTACTTCCTTGATATTCCTTGGCCTAGGTAGCTCTGCTATGGCTCTCACTTTCTCTTCATCAGTAGATATGCCAATCTTTGACACTATGTGTCCTAGAATCTTGCCTTGCCTGACCATAAAAACGCACTTTTCTGGGTTCAGGCAGACCTGATATTCTCTACATTTGTCAAAGATTTGTCTGAGTTCAGGAATATGGGCTTGTCTAATATTGGAATGAGCACAAAGATCATCAACATAGACTTCTAAATTTTTCCTCAGGAACTCCTTAAACACATGGCACATCAACCTTTGGAAGGTTGCGGGAGCATTGGTCAGCCCGAACGGCATTACCCTAAAAGCGAATATACCCCACTCTGTGGCAAAAGCCGTTTTATGCTGATCTTCTGGTGCAATGGCTACTTGATTGTAGCCCGAAAATCCATCTAGG
This sequence comes from Ceratopteris richardii, assembly GCA_020310875.1. NCBI lineage: Eukaryota > Viridiplantae > Streptophyta > Polypodiopsida > Polypodiales > Pteridaceae > Ceratopteris > Ceratopteris richardii. The sequence continues at coordinate 39,328,007 of CM035426.1, forward strand.
AAGCTGTACACTTCCTTGCCTGCTACCCTTTCTAATAGATGCTCAGTGATAGGAAGCGGATAGCTATCTCTAATAGTGGCTGCATTAACCTTCTTCAAGTTAATGCAAACTCGTAATTTGCCGTTCTTCTTGGGCACCACTACAATGGGGGATACCCATTCAGTGTGCTCAATTTCATAGATAAATCCGGCTTCCACCAAGCGGTCTATTTCTTCTTTGATCTTAGCAGCATAGTTATCATTATATGTATATGGCTTTTGCTTAGAGGGTTTAGCATCTGAGGTCATGGGAATTGTGTGTGAGCATATGTCTGGGTCAACACCCTTCAAATCCTTGTAGCTCCAAGCGAATACATCTCGGTATTCTCTTAGCAAGGCTATCAGCTCTTGTTCTTCCTCTTCTGTTAGGTCATGACCTATGTATGTGCATCTTTCTTCTCCTTCCTCGATGGTGACAACTATTTTCTTGGTAGTTTCCTTGCTATCATAGGCTTCTCCTGCTTGTGCCTCGCGTTTAGGCATTCTTATCATGACCCTCCTATCGTCTATCTCATATTTTTTAAAGTTTTCAGGGACCTCAAACAAAGATTCTTCTGCCTCCAGAGTGACTTCCTTCTTCTTTCTTTTCCTTCCTCCGCTTTTAGAAGCTACTTGTGTGGCTAACCTCACCTCATTTGTAAGCTCTCCGTGCCTCTGGGGTTGAAATTCTACTTCATAGAAGTATTCTTCATCTTATGCAAAGGGTGGGTCCATAATGATTGACTCTAGATCAGAGTCACTTGCATCCTCAAATGCATCAGGGATAGGTTCGCATTCTTCTAGAACTGCCTCTCCCATGATTGGCTCTATGGAGAAAACTGAAATGTCATAGCCATCCTCATCACAGTGGGGTGTCCATTGTTCCTCATTGATGGCTACATCCATGGTTGCTAAGATTTCTGCCCAGCCGTGGGGTTCGAATTCTTCGTCAGGAAATACTACAGGTGCATAGGCTGGGTCTTGAATGGGTCTATGTGTTTCGTTTGCACCTATATCTCTGGCCTTTTCTCTTTTCTCTTCTTCTACTGCTACTTTGCACATCCATAAGTGGGTGTCTTCATGCATCCATGAGGATCCAGACCCTATGGAATGCACAGATTCCGTGTCATCTTTGGCTCTATGGATGGGATTCCATTGGATAGGAGGGACATCTCTATGAGAGTAATCCTTGAGATTGACTTTGGTCGTAACACCTAAGTGTTGCAGGTACAAGGAATTAGTTCCCCAATCCTGTACCACTTGCAACTGTCGCATGAATGGTCGTCCCAAAATCATCTCATAGGCATGATTTTTGCTAAAGTCACATATAGCAAAGGTATGTTCAAACTCGACACCACAAGTGGTGAGAGTTATTCCTTCTAGCAATCCTAGGGGTCTCTCTATGTGACCATCGGCCATCTGCAATTTCATTCTCGTTGATCTGAGTGCCGGCTTGCCCCAACGCTTCCATAGGGAGGTGGTGGCAATTGCAACTCCTGCACCTGAGTCCAAAATTGCCTTGGTGGTGTACTCCTGATAAGTAATGGGAAGATAGGTGTTCCCTTCTTCACCTTCACACATATCTCCTATCTTATCCAAGGGTATCTCTGGCACTGTCCTATGTGATCCTACCTGGGAACGAGGTTTCGCTATCTCGGGCACTTGTTTGGCTACTTGTTTCCACCCTTCTGGTCTACCCTTAAGCCACTCTTCCAAAGTGAGATTGCACTGCACTTTGGTGTTCTTCACTACCTCTGTGTTCCTAGGTATGACTGAATCTTCGTTTCTTACCATGACTGTAGGTGCTCTCATACAGGTGGACTTTGCTTCCCATGGACCTGTGAAATGGGGTAGTTCTTGTAAAGAATTAGACTCGAAGTCTAATCTTTCTTGGGATTGGGTGCTCTCCTGCTCCCCGTAAATGGATGGGATGTCTTGTGGGAATTGGTCATGTGCATCATCCACAAGTTCAATGGGAGGAAGGACTTCACTTTCCTTAGCCCATTTGTCTTCTTGAATCTCGCGTAGGAATTCTGGTGTGAACCGATTCATAGAAGATGATGTGTCTGGCTCCGTAGAGTTAGGCACATAGGCTTCAGGCACATAGGCTTTCTCGGTAGGAAGACCTGCTCTTTCACTAGCCTTGTCCTGGTGTTGAGGGGCAAGTTCCTTTTGTGTTTGTGCTATTAGATTCTCCATTCTTTCTAGAGAAGGGGGGTTGTCGGGTTTAGTGGAATTGGGCACATAAGATTTTGATGGGGGATGGGTCATGTTTTTGTTTGCCTTACCGCTCTCTTGATTTTTCTCTTCCTCGGCAGATCTTGCAATTATGCCCTCTAACTTCTCTAGAAGTCCGTCCAAGTGTAATTGCGTCTTGGCTGAGCCCGAATAATTGAAAAGGCGACTGGCTTCAAACATAGTCTGAGCCAATGCGACCATTTTCGCGCAAAGCTTGGTTCTTTCTATCTCGAGGTCAGCTCTAGGGTAGCACTTGTCATGATCCGTTACATTTGGCCCTTCTTGGATTCTGGCCTGATATGCTTTAAGCATCATGTCTATATCTTCAGGAGTGGGATCGGCTAACACTGATCCTACTCGGGGTGGTGGGTGGGATACGTGGGGTGTATTAGAGGGTGGAGGGATGGAGGGTGATGGGGATGGTAGCGGTGGGAATGTGTGAGAGTGCGATTGAGATGTGATCTCTATGATCTTTGCTTTGGTTTCTCTCAAGCTTTCTTCAAGTTCGCTCATCTTTTTTGCCCATTGCCTTTTCATTCTTTCACGACTATCCTTCCAGGCTCTCGTTCTCTTTTTGGTTAAGCTCTCAGTTTCACTCACCTCGGGGCTCTTTTCCTGACCAACACCTTGGTTTTGTTGTAGTGCCTGGGCTCTTGTGATCACCTGCACAGGTGCAGTGGAAGTCACACTCCCTGTGGAGTCTACAACTAACCCAACAACATTGATAGGAGTGATTTTAGGCATGTTATTAGGGTTCTTTGGGCAATCTCGTAGGAGATGCTCTTTCCCACAGTCTTGATAGAAACCCTGAATGGTTACTGGTTGAGGTTGTGTAGGGGCAGGTAGTGGACAATCACGTATAAGGTGATCTCCCTGACATCTGAAGCATGGTCCCCTAGGAAATGGGGGTCGTACCTGCCTAGGTTGAGGTCTAGAGTTGGGGTTTGTGTACATGACATTAGCATACTCAGGTTCCCCACTATTTTCACTTGGGTCCTCATAATAGTATGACTCGTTATGCTCGGGTGACTGCATGTAATAAGCCTGTGGGCTATCAATATGCGTGGAGTCAAAACTATGGTCACTTGGATCACTGTCTGATAGTAATGGGGTGATTGGGACTATGGCTCTGTTCGGATTTTCTTCAGCAGATGTATATTTCACTGGGATCACATTGGTTGGAGTAGGGGGTTGCTGTACTAGGACTGGTTGAGGTCTCTGCTGCCCTTGATAAGGTGGCTGATAAGTTTGCTGTGGTCTGTTGTATTGTTGTGGCGGGTACTGATTCTGGTATCTACCCTGTTGTGGATATGGTTGCGGGTAATTTTGCCTAACAGTTTGTTTGTTATGTGGGCAGTCTTGTGCAGTGTGGTTTGTGTACCTGCGCTCTATGGTGCAGTACTGACTATTAGGATTCGCCTGGGGTTGGGCCATAATGGGACATACATTTGCCATATGGTCACCACCACAAGTGTAACACCGCTTAACTGGGGCAAATCTCGGAATTTGTTTGCTAGAGACACCTAGTTTTTGAGCTACCTTCTCTGCAAGTTCCTCAATGGATGTGGATTGACTAGATGTGAGGCTACTAGAGCTATCAGAATCCTTATAGATTTTTGATAGTTCCAATTCCTCACCTAGATTGTCCTCAATGTCTATGCACATGCGCACGCACTCTTCTATCGTTCTGGGGTCCTTTAAGTACACATATGACCTGAGCTTGGTGCTCAACAATCCATCTAAGAATAAGGCCACTTGTTTGGCTGGTGTGGGTAACTCCGGCATCGGGCATCTCTCCAGGTACTGCCTAAATCTTCTTCCAGCTAGTCTGACCGTCTCTTGAGGTGTTTGTTTGAAGCTGTGAATTAGTGAGGAGGTGTTATGCCTGATTCCACTCTTAGAAAACTCAATGATAAATGCCTCTAAGAGCTGGTCTATGTTTCTGAAATGCCTCTCGTTTAGTGGTTGAAACCACGTAAGGGCAGTGTTCCTAAGGGTTAGACCAAAAGCATTATATTGTGTGAATAGGTCCTCTACCTGCTCAGCTTTCAAGACTTGCCGAAATTCTGCCACATGGTCGTAAGGGTCTCCAGTGCCATCGAAGTAGTTCTTCATGGACTTCACCAGTTGAGTTGGTCGCAGGGTCCTAGTGTGTTCTCTCGGTCTTGGCAAAGGAAAATCGTCAGCATTCCTTTGATTCCATGGGGTTCTATGTCTCTCAGGTTCCACTCTATTCCATTCCGTTCCCGTTCTTTCTCTTCCCAGGGAGTTGGCAAAACTTACCTCAGGTTTGTCTCTACTTCTATCTCTTTGAGCTCCATGAGCTTGGGAGGTCCCAGCTCCTTGGTGACCAAAGAATGCATTAGACCTTGGTTGGGGAAAAACAAATTCACCCTTCCATGTGTAGGCATGTCTGCCATGCTCCGTGACCACGAAGATCCTCTCTGATGTATTGTCTAGGTATGTTACTTTGCCTGGGCAGTCAGGGTCTTTAAACTCATATATTGTGAGGGCACTCACTTCCTGAGGTTGAGCAGATTTATATCTCCAAAAAGCCTCATCGGTTTCTCAGTTTAAAAGCAGATCTATGCTTTTATTATCCTGTGGAATCCACTCTGGAGTCATGATTCTGGTCAAGACAGATTTACCACGGGGAGTTCTTGGCTCTCTCTCTGAGTTCCCTTGCTCTATATCACCCATGTCGGTCTCCGCAATCACAGTTCCAAACTCATCAGTTCTATCAGGAAGAGTGGTGACTACATATATAGTCCCCTCTTTATCTAGGTATGCTCCATTCTCAAACTTGACTACTGGGTGGTCTAATCCATGGGGTTGATCGGGGTTCTTAATCTGTACCACCGATCTTCTCAGGCCATCTTCATAGATGCGAGCACCTAGATGATTAGTCCTGATGTATTCCAGTTGAGTCTTGTAAGGTCCTTCTGGCTTTTCTAGATAAGCCAACCCTGAACTGCCTACTGGTCTCTCCATGTGATAGGACATCTCAGAATCACTTGTTTCTGATCTGGGAATGTATGGATAATCACTCAACTGCTGGGCCCAAGACCTGGCAGTATGATTGACACTAGCTTCAGAAGATCTGAGGCTCTGTCTGTCTCGGCCTAAATGTCTGCCTGATCTAAGGTTCATAAGCCTGATTTATTTATCCCCTGGAACCCAAGCACACTCTCGTTGCAGGTTGATTTTGCACCAATCACTTTGTTCTTTTTTAATTGAATATTACGTTTATGGTCTTGTCTGAAATTGCGTCGTCAGGGGTACTTAAGTGAATTTTCGCAATTGATAAATGATCGATTCCCGTTTACCTCTTGTCCCTTAAGGTTTTCGCACTTAAGACCTATTTACTTCTTGCACTTTATTGGTTAATACCCTTGGACTTGATTCGTGCCTAATGTTGCCCTAATTAATTACCACACCTAAGTCATACTTAGCCTAGGCTAGGAATTGACAAAGGAGGGTGGAGAGATCTCCCAACCTCAATTTAGCCGGTTGACCAGACTGCTACACAAGCCCAGGAAGCCTTCTCCCAAGCCTGGTACTCACCCTTGGTAGGTTGCTTTGGATTGCCTTGAGTGCACACAAAGTTCCTGCAAAAACTCACCAGTTAGTATAGCTTTATCACCACAAATAATTGGAAGACACACATCAATATTTTTAGCCCCCCTGGAGCAACTCACTGCACCCCCTGAATCTGAGAACAACTTAGTTCCACCTAAAGGTCAACTTAAAAACTCCATGTTCTAAAACTCCACGTATGATTCTCAACGAGCTTTCTAACGAGACCAAAATCTCATCAATCGGAGTTCGTATGGTCAAGTTATGACCATTCAGGCACTATAGGGTCAAAACAGGCTCTCAGGGTTCAGGAGATCCCTCTCTGGTTTCTTGGTCTTTTGCCCACTTCCAAGGTTCTAAGTTATTCCAATATGTCTAAAATCAAGCTCAACTACCCTTTCAATCACTCAAAAATTAACTCTCAATTTTCATGCGTTAATGGCCGTGTATCGCGATAGGTCGGGTCGGGGTGTCGCGATAGCTGGGAGTGTCGCGATAGCTGGGAGTGTCGCGATAGCTGGGAGTGTCGCGATAGCTGGGAGTGTCGCGATAGCTCGGAGTGTCGCGATACCTCGGAGTGTCGCGATAGCTCGGAGTGTCGCGATAGCTCGGAGTGTCGCGATACCTCGGAGTGTCGCGATACCTCGGAGTGTCGCGATACCTCGGAGTGTCGCGATACCTCGGAGTGTCGCGATACCTCGGAGTGTCGCGATACCTCGGAGTGTCGCGATACCTCGGAGTGTCGCGATACCTCGGAGTGTCGCGATACCTCGGAGTGTCGCGATACCTCGGAGTGTCGCGATACCTCGGAGTGTCGCGATACCTCGGAGTGTCGCGATAGCTCGTGGGGTGTCGCGATACCTCGGAGTGTCGCGATAGGTCGAGATATGGTGAATTTTTCTGTTCTAGCTAGTGTTCCTGGGAGCTCTAGGCCTGCGCAGTGTCGTGGTGCACTCAGAATCGTGAGAAGGTGAAATTTTCGGAGTGTCGCGATAGCTCGAGCTCAACGCCTCGGGGACTGTGCAGACAATTTCTGTACCTGCTGAGCTTGCTGGAGATGATGATGGAGCTGCCACCTGCAAGAAACATGCAAAAAACACACAAATACAAGCACGCACAATCGCTCTCTCTCAAACTCGCACACAACAAATGAGGGAATGATAAGGAAGAGGGAATATGTAGTGGAGAAGGAGGTGGAGGTGGAGAAGGAGATGGAGGTGAAGATGAAGATGAAGATGGAGAAAAACCAGAAATTTACCTACTACTTACCAATCCAACGCGTCCTCTCTACGTCTTACCATCACACGCTCGTCCTCAAAGCTCGATCCCCGGCAACGGCGCCAAAATTTGGTGTAGCTCAGCGATGAGTAGCACCTCCTTTAATGTCAATCCGGGAAGACGTGAGGATGGTATGAAGACCACGAGCAAGTGGAAGCACAAGTGCGTGAGTGAGAAGCACACAAGCATGCACACACATACACGCACACGCGCACACATAGCAAGAACAAAGAGAGTGAGACAATGGAATCACTTCTATTGCAACCCAGTTCTCATACAAGCTCAAAACTACAAAAAAACTCCCACAAATGAGCTCTCTAGCTCTATTTATAGTTTTTGACTAGCTTTGGCCCTGTCCAGACCTAGTGTCCGGCCTAGTTAAAAATTAGGTTCCAGGGCTTATTTGAGGGCCCAAAAGAGATCTAAAAATTATGAAAATTGACAGGCAACTACTTCTAAGGCTCCCCAAGCTCGAGGACTCCTCGGCTTGTACAAAATGGAGCTACAAAAAGGTGAAATAATATTTACAAGGGTTTGTAGTGATGAGAATCACTTTAAAATGATGTGAGGGTTTTGAAAAAAATGAAGGGTTGCCTCAGTGCTAGATCTGCATGTGTGTCCGTACTTGCTTCTTCCCGTATACTGTCAACAGCCCATAAGTAATTTGGGCAATTTTTCTCCTTCATGTTGGATCTTTCAAACTCAACAAGAGTTCTATTCCTCCTTTCTGCTACACCGTTTTGTTGGGGAGAGTACCTGCAAGTAACTTCCCTTTTTATACCTGCATTCCACAAGTAATCACTGAACTCATTAGAGAAATACTCTCCCCCTCCATCTAACCTTAGTCTCTTCAACTTATGACTTGTAATTCTCTCTGCATACACATGGTAATGTTTGAATGTATTGAATACCTCTAACTTATCTTTGATCACATAGATAGTGATCCATCTGGTAGCATCATCAACATAAATCACATAATACCTTGAACCATTGATACTGAAATCCTTTGATGGTCCCCACACATCTGTGTGTACCAACTCAAGCTTCTCTGAATACATAAAACCATGCTTGGAATAAGATTGCTTATGAGCCTTACCTAATTGACATGCCTCACATCTGTATGTCATATGTTGACCTGCAACATTAGGCAATCCAAGCACTGAACCATTATTAACCATATCTTTAATACCTCTTTCATTGAAATGTCCAAGCCTTTTCTGCCAAAGATCTAACTCAGAGATCTTATGTCCTCCATAAGTGAACAAGGCATGACCAACATTACCTTGGATCTTCAATGTGAACAATCTTCCTTCTTTCTTTCCTGAAACAATTTGTTTATACCCATTGCTAGGGTCTTCCACAAACACTCCTTCATTAGTGAACCTAACTTCATAACCTTTTTCAACAATGTGGCCTACACTTATCAGATTCTTAGGAATTTTAGGAACATACAAAACCTTACTCAAGAGAGTACTTTCATCCTTAGCCTTCACTAATCCAAATTGACTTCACATTATGCTTTTTATTGTCACATGTTTGAACTACAGATTAGTTACCTTATTCTCCAAATCAGTCATCAAAACTATGTTGCCACTCAGGTGATTGCTACGCCCTAAGTCAATGTAGAAGACTCTTTGGTCTTCACTTTGCCTTTCACAAGTTGCATTCATTATCAATGTTGAATCCTAGTCCTTCTGATCTGAAGCATAATTGTAGTAGGTATTGTTGTATTGTTGACTTTGGAATCCTCTACCTGCATTTCTTCCAAAGTAACCTCTACTACCTCTAGCTCTGAAATTACCTCTTTGATTTCTACCACCTCTTCCTCTTGAATTAAAATTCTGATTATATCCACCATTATTCTGAGTATTATGCCAACAATCATTAGCTAAGTGATTTTTCTTACCACAAATCCAGCAAGCTTTAACTCCATCTTTATTACTCCTGCCTCTTCCTCTACCTTTGCCACCTCCTCTTCCTCTTAGGAAGTTGGCTTGGCTAGTTGTACCTTCATCTTCATTTACTTGTTGCTTCCCTTTGATATTCTTCTTCTTATCCTTTGAATACATTGCATGACCTGTACTCTTATCACTTTCACCTTTGACATCCTGCTCAAAGGTTAGCATATGTCCTAGCAACTGATTTAAATCAGGAGTGAAATGATCAAGTGATAATTCAGTAGACAAAATGAATGGCTTCCATTTGTCACCTCTTAAACCTGTGAGGATTTGCCTTACCAATTTATCCTCCTCAATGTCTTCATCAACTACTCCTAATGCATCTGCAATGTCCTTCATCCTTGTTACATAATCTGAGATGGATTGAGAAGCCTTCTTCTTGAAAGTGGTAAATTCTGCCCACAAGGATGCCTTCCTTGACTTTGTAGTGTTTTGGAAATGCTCTTCCAAATATGCTCCTAGCTTGAGCATCTTTCTTCATCCAAGTCTTCAAATCTGATAATTCCTCCCTAGTTGGAACACTAGGATCTCTGAACTGAGGCTTTTCTTCTTCACCTGTGATATAACTTATCAAATCTTTGGTCATAAGATGATCTTCCATCCTCATTGACCATGCTGGATAGTTCTCTCTATCCAACTTCTCTATCTGAAGAGAATCTCCCATCTTTTCTTCACCTGTGTATTGAATTCTTCAAACTTTATGAGTAATAGATGTACCTTTACTTTGAATGATACTCCTTTTGTCTTCCTTGATGTCGTATGGCCTCCTTCTCAAGCTTTGCTCTCAAGCTTTCACCTTTTGAATCTTCAGATGTTGAATTCTTTATGATTGCAGCAGTCGGGATGCTCCTTTTTTCAATTTTGATGTTTCCTGCTCTGATACCACTAGTGGAGAGTGTTAGTCTCCAAAAGAACAAGATACTCTTGAACTTAGAGCACCTCTACATCAAGAGTAACTCAAAAAATTTACCAATTTGAAGGATGAATGATCAATTATAAAGATTTTGGATAAACTGTGAAGAAGATGATTCTACAGAAAGTCTGTTGCACATATCTCTCTCATTGACTTATCAAATGTGTAAAGTTTTTTATAAAACTTTTCACAAGGTGTTACCTATAGTTTTCGCACCTTCTCCAAGTTAAATCATTCCAAAAGACTCAGTAGAGCTTAAGGAATGATCTCAACAAGTCATCTATGTCTAGAACTGCTCTTCTGAGAAGTCGATTCAGACACCTGTAACCTCTAACACTTGGTTCTCTCAATCTAGAAACCATTTATGCAAATGCTTTTAGCCATAGATAGCTTACCTTCCAACTTAGATTTTGATTCCTGATTCATGCAAAAACTTTAACCTGTGCATTGAGAAATGATCAAATCTTTGACCATCAAGGTTGCACCTGTTTCAGAAAACAGTGAACACTTCTTCACATATGAATGTTCCTACTCATAATTCTCACAGCCTGTTTACAATTAGGCTCTCAAAATTTAACCATTGACTCATTCACTATGGAATTATATGTCTACAAAAGGATTCTTGAAATGATCAAGCACAGAAGGAGAATGCACAGAAACATCGGGCGCAATTTTTCTTCCATTACTAGAAAACTTTACATCTGGATGAGAGAGCTAATCTTCATACTTCTCAAGTGTCTAATCACTCCCTAATTCTTCTGAATTCTTGTATTCTATACTCTCATCCAATTGCCCCGACATTTTTCCTTTGTATATATAGTCAAATATTTACAAGCTTATGACTATACAAAAGTATAAGTAAACTATCTCTGAATTAATGTACATATGTGTACACATCTTCATCTTCTGAATATGCATTTCCTTCAAGCTTCATAACTTGATCTTTTCTTCAGTCCTTGACTTCCAAACCTTCATCAAAACTTCAATTGTTGATTGCTCTGCACCAACATTCCAGGATATGCTAGATCTTTTTCTCATCATCTACCTTGATGATCTTCTCATCTATGGCCAGACATTGGAAGAGCATTATGAACATGTCTGGGCTGTCCTCCAACATCTTTGTGAACTATGACTCTTCACCAAGCCAAGCAAATGCAAGTTTTCCATGAAGAAGGTGAAATTTTTGGGCTTCATCATCTCGGATCTTGGGCTCCACATCGATCCCAAGATAGTGGAAGCAATGCTCAAGTAAGGTAGCAGCCCCACTACTCAATTTGATCAAAGAGAAAGAGACCTTCAAATGGGGGCAAGCAGAAGAAGAGGCATTGGAAGCACTTAAAGTCGCGATGTGCAATGCTTACCTCCTTAAAGCTTCCAAAATTTAATAAACTCTTTGAGGTTCATACAGATGCATCCGGCATGGCAATCGAAGGTGTTTTGATGCAAGACAGCCAATTAGCTACCTATGAGTCACATAAGTTTACCAACACCAAACTAAAGTGGAGCACAAACGAGAAGGAGATGTTGGCGATAGTGCACTACCTAGGAAAACCATGAAAATATGTCCAAGGCAAACACACCAAGGTCTTCACAGACAACATTTCCCTAAATTACTTTGCCTCTCAACCAAATTTAAGTCCAAAGCAGGCCAGATAGTAGGAATTCCTTGCAAAATTCGACATCAAAATCGTTCATAAGCTAGAGAAGCAAAATGTTATACCAAATGCCTTAACTAGAAGGCCTGAAGTTCAAGCAATGTCAATGATCTCATTGGATCTCAAGAACTAGATCAAGTCAGTTCAAGAATGGGATCCTCAAGTCAAGGAGCTCATGCAAGAGGTTCAGAACAACACTCAATCAAGTTGATACACAATCAAAGACGGCATGCTTTACTGCAAAGGCTGCATTTATGTCTCGGATGACTTTGAAAATACATAAAAAATTGCTCTAGGAGGCATATGACTACAAAATGGAAGAACGTGTAGGTCAAAACCAAAATTACGAGCTTCTACAAAGGCATTTTATTGGCCCAAAATGAAGGCACAAGCCCTTGAGTATGTGGAAACATGTGTGACATGCCAACTCATGTTTCAAGACCGAATCAAGTGGGAGGGCCTCCTTCAACCACGACCTATTCCAAAAAAAACACTAGGACATGATCAGCATGGACTGCATAACCGAGCTTCCACCATCCCAAGGACACACCATCATTTTTGTGGTAGCAGATTACTTCACCAAACAGGCTCACTTCATTCTGGCAAAGCCTCCTGTGAATGCAAAGATAGTGGCCCAACTGTTCTTTACACACATAGTCAAATACCATGGCCTATCTTTGGCTATAGGGTCATATCATGATGGACACTTGTTGAGTATTATGGACCAAACTCTTTTGATTGTTGGGCACTCAGCTCAGATTTCCTTAGCTTACCACCCAGAGAATGATGGACAAACCAAGTATCTCCATCAAATGATTGAAGATTATCTTCACAACTATGTCCAAACTGACCAAAGGGATTTGGGACAAACATTGGATATTCTCGAATTTGACTAGAATGCCTCAGTTCATTCCAACACAAAGATGACCCTATTTGAGATAGCCACTGGCAAAGAAGTCATAACTCCGCTCGCTCTCACTCAAAACTCCACACTCTCAACCAACAACCCTAATTGTGGAGCTTTCTTGGATCAATGGAAGACAAATTTAGAAGAGGCAAAGTCAAGCTAGCAAGGAAGCAAAGAGACAATGGCCAAGTATGCAAACCAAAAGTGAAGATTGGGAGAATGTTTTAGGGCTATTGACTTAGTTCTCGTAAGTTCACGCAACATCACACTTCCTTGAAATTTCACACAATTTCAACCATTGATACTACGATCTGAACAAAGTGGAAAAGTAGATTAACCCGGTCACCTATCAATTAGACCTCCCCGACAATGTCCCATTTCACAATGCATTCCATGTGAGCTTGCTCAAGACATTCAAGCCAAACACCAAGTATGGACGTGAAGTTCTAGTGCTTGCGGATGGCAAGAACCAGTTCAAACCTGAGGTCATTCTATGAGAGCATCTCAGACGTGAAGGCCTGGAGTTCCTCATCAAGTGGTGCGGATGCCCCCTTATGGATGCAGATTGGATCCTTGCCAACACATTGGGTCCAGACCATCCCCTTCTTCACAAATTGTATCACACACCTTATGCCAACTTTGGCCCTTTAGACCATTGTAATGTTCCCCAAAACTTTAGTATCACACTAAGTTGTATCAACTCAAAAAAATTGTAAGTCTGAACCTGTTTATTGAGAGAAACAAGCTCTTCAAACTGAGGGATGATATCACAACCTTTGTTTTTCTATCTAGGCCATTTTAGTGCCTAGGAGGTTTACCTTGTCGTGCCGAATTCTATGAAACCATAAGGGGTGGTAGTGCACTTGGATGCCACCTCCCAAGCCAAGCCCTCTTTGCTATCATATTGTAAGCTTCTTATGAAAGTAATTCAAAACACTTTCTTGGCAAACATCTTGGTTTTCTGTGTACGTGTGTTCTTGTGCACACCTTGGGTCCTCTTTTGGGCCTTGGGCATTTGGGGCTGTCCAGGATGCCTCCGCCTCCCCCTCCCCCTCTCCCTCTCCCTCCCCCTCCCCTCCCTCCCTCCCTCACTCCCTCCCTCCTTGTCATGCCCCTTTGCCTGCCTCCCTGGTTCTCTATCCAGGCCACCTTGCTAAATTGTGCACAACTATAAGAGAAGTGGTAACCGTGCATGCCTCTCAAGTGAAGACCGGCTAAGAATGCCTCCAACATCCAGGCGACAAAGCACCATGGGCGTGAGTGTTAAGCCTTCCCTTCCTCACATTTCTTGGGAACATCGGTTGTCCCTTGCATCATGGGTAGATGCCCGGCAATGGGAATGCCCCCCATCCATCCTTGACAATTCTTGCACCTTGATGATCGGATGGCCATCGGGCCAGCTCGTCCCTCATCTTGCCCACTCAGTCAAAGGGGATTTGGATGTGTGTGGCAAAGGAGAGCCACTATGCCTCTTAGAAAATGGCAACCATGGACTTGATGGCTATGTCCCATCGGGCCAGCGTGCCTTCGGAGGCCATCCCTCACATCTTTTGAGTTAAGTCCCGCTTTCGTTGCAACCGACCTTTGGGCCACCCAAAATCTTGTCCCACTTTGGCTTTCGAGTTACTTATGGGGATTGCCCCTTTAACTCATGGTCATCCTTCTCCTTGTAGGCCAAGGTGAAAACCCCTCTTGGAGTTGGACCATCACATTTGGTATCAGAGCTTCGGCTCTTGGTCGATTGATGAATCCGCTATCGACGGTGTCGATCGTCAGCTCATCGACAAAAAGGGAAAAATTTTCTTTTACTTGAGATACATTTGTCGTTTGTCCCTGCTTGGATTGTTTTGGCATAAATATGGAGAATTTATTTTTTGTGTACATTGCAAGGTCCGTCGTTCGACCCCACTTGGGTCATCGTCAAATGACAGTGGATTAGATCTTCAAGTCTGAGTGGCACGGGTTGGCATGAGAGGCCATCCCAATCTTTATAAAATTGGGTCTTTCTATGACACATATGTTACAAAAGTGATAAAAATCATTGTTTGGGGTTTTGAGAAAGTAATACAAAACATATTTCTTTCGTCAAATTGACTGCATGGCTCCCCACGACTCTTTGTAGTCCACCTCTACTTGCTTCCTCTATGTCTATGCCTTTGACTCCTGCCAACACCCCCTCCCTCTTGCGTATGTCATCCCCAACAGATCCTTGTTGCAGGGTCTATGTGATATAGTTTTGCAAGAGGTCTTGTGCGAGGGTGTGCTCCATGATGCGAATTCCTCGTGTGAGATCAATTTTTAGTTTTTCCTCGTCTATGGCCTGAGGTTTGTCAGGAGGTGGATTCCGGTAGTGTGTTGAATACACAAGTTGCTTGCAAGCAAATAATTGAAGTAGATGGGTAGGCCAGCTGATGAAGACTTCAGAATGGTATTCCCATAAGCCCATCGTGAACATCTCTTCAAAATTCATCTTATAACATGTAGGTAAGTATTTTATACGGCAATACTATGCATAGCATATCCATAGCAAAGGTGTGGTGCTCATGTCATATGCCAAGTCTTGGTTTCCATGCTCAAAGCCTGAGGTATTGATATGTGGTGCCTTGACATGCTGAAAGATCTTGAAAATTATTTGCATCATATCAAAGATCTTAACTTTCACATATGCAACAACCTCGTCCATGCGGTGTAGTCGAGGGAGCCAGTCGCAAATTGTGGCCATCATATATCCGATGGTAGGAAGCCCGGGGGTGGTGTGAAGTAAGGATAATTGAGCCAGTCCTGGCACTACTTATTATTTTGAACTTTGATCACGAAGGCAGTCCAAGAGCGGCAACGTGGTATTGGACCCCAATACGGATTGTACTCTATGTGGAGTGGGGCTTTGGTCCAGGTTTGCATCATTTTCGGATATTCTTGTAGCAGCTCCATGTGCCAATTTGGATTAAAGATCTTTCCTTTCTTTGCTTCAAGGGGTAGGTCCTCGGGCTCAAATTGTGTAGCATGAGTTGGTTTCTTCCCCGTTTCTTTTTCAATAGCTAATTGATTTGTAGTAAAGTTCATTAATACAAATATACCTACGAGAGGCCAGTTGAGTGAAATATTGTGATTGTAATATTCGTTGCTCTATCATGGCCATGGCATGGAGCTGTGCTTCAACACGTGCAGAGTGAGTCTGACCTAGTTCTTCCACTAACTTGAGCCATGTGGGAGTAGGAAGTTCAAAAGTGTCTTGGCCTTCTGTCATGACACATCCACCTAGGACTGATTGTGGTTCATATGCCTCTTCATATGTATCCTCCACCAGCATAGAAACAATTTCTTCTTCGATCAGAATTTTTGGTGGCAAGTATGGCCTCGGAGGCTCTGATTGAGCTACAATATGTGCTTGAAGATCAAGTACCTACACCCGTAAAGTAGTGAGTTCATCGAGAATTTTTTTTTGGGGGAGGGTGACTTCAAGAACTGGTTGTGGTTGTTGAGCAGTGTCTGTACTAGTATAATTTTATGATCGTTTTGGAGCTTTTGATATTCTTCATTGATTTTATTGTAATCCTCTAGTAGTCATGCATGATCTTCTAATAATATTTGCATCGATTCGGAGGATACGGCTTTAAATCTCTTGGGTCTGAGGGGTTCCTCTTGTCTATCCAAAGCTGCTTCAAGATCCTCACCATTATGTTCCTGTAGTCTTTGGTTCTCGTCTTTAGTAGCTGTGAGATGGCATCTTAATAGTCCCATATTGTGTTTGATAGTGGCATTCCGTACTGTCTAGGCATGTAAAACATTTTCTACATTTGCGAGGGCTTCTTTAGTCTTCTATTCTAATTCTAACTCTAACGAGTGGTAAGCCTCGCGTAATTCCTAATTGCATGCATTCAGGTAAGCATTCTCAATGGTTAAAGAATTTAATTATGCCTGCAATTGTGTAGTGGTGTGTTGGAATGCCTAGTAGCTGCTTCTGAGAGATGCAAATTCATCTCTAACTTGGGTCATACAAGAAAACATTTGTTGGAATGTGGTGTCTATCATGGGTGATCATAACAATGGTGTGGTGAGTGAAGATGATGTGAGTGTGGGTGTAGATGCAGTGGGAAGGGGAAAGGGGAATGGGAGGGTGGATGCAGTCATGATCATAGAGAAGTGTGGTGTGCCTAGAGGTGGTGGGGAAATAGTGGATGTGAGTGGTGGTGCAGTAGGTGGTGAAATGTCCATGTCACTAGACGCAGCATATAGTGTGGTGATGATGAATAGTGTTGTGATGGTGGGTGCACGAGTGGGTGTGAACACGGGATTTACAAAGGTAGAAGAATAAATTACAGATTGAGTCTCATGGATTGCTTGGTGGAGAGGGAAGATAAAGGGGATATAGTTGAGCGAGGAGGTGACACAGGTGAGAAGGTCATTGGGGTTGGAAAAGGAAACATGGGCCTTGGAGGGATGGGAAAGGAAGGAAAGGATGGAGTGAGGAATGGGTTGATTGGAATGGGGGGAACTATGGTGGAAGGGATAGGTGTAAGGGTTGCAGGTAGAGTTTGGGGTGTTGAGGTGACTATGGCTACTGCAACAATATGTGCTATGAATGTGGATAATTGAGGTGAGGTGGGGTGTATTGGGGAAACTGGATGTATGAAAGGTGAAAGAGGAGCAGATGATGTGGTGGGGATTTCGATTGGGATTGACAGGATGGAGGTTGTTGATTGGGGTGGGGAGTCAATGATGAGTAGATCTTCTGCTATGGTTGATTTTGGTGGGGATTCGGGGATTAATCGTGCTTCTTTCGGATGTCTGGAGGATTGACCTTCTGTGGGCACATGGATATATTGACCTGGCTAGGACATTAAACGGATGCACCGAGGGTCAAATTTTGGTAACGGTTTTCTTTTCAAAAAGTGGAGTGCTTCGATAGTTCCCATAGACTTTACTAGTTCCTTGAAACCTTGAATGAATGATTCTTCAAATCCATGACTAGTGAGTTCTTGCTCTAGTATTTCCTGACTTTGTTCTTTAGATAGTTGTCTGCACACCCACACTGCTTGCATATTTCCATATAATTTCTGGATGGCTAGTGTATAGGTGGTGGCTTCAAATGTGTCATCCTCATGGGTACTCATATCACCTTGAGCTTCCATTTGCTATTGTTGTCATTCCTGCTGGTCATCTGCTTGCGATTCAAGACTAGTTTGACTAGCTTCATCATTCCCTCCTTCATCATCAATCGCTATCCTATCTTCAGCATCTAAGCTGGATACTACATGTTCCTATGGTTGGTTGAGGGGGTAGTAGGATAGCTTGTTCGTCCGTATTCTTGAGAGAAAAATTGACCTTCTAAAAACTGAAACTCACTAGAAAAGGCGTGATGCATTTTGAAATCAAATGTGGGGTTAGTGGGCTCTGCCTTGAGATTTGGTATGGGAAAAGTAAAAGCATCAGCACCAATAGAGGTCGGAATTTGGCCAGCTTCAATAGTAGATGCTTGAGTGGAGGTCTCTAGAGGAGTCACAGCACTGGTAATGCCTTCTGTTATTATAGGGCATAAGAGTCGGATGCGTATTGGTGGGACACATGCCGGAGGTTCTGTTGGAGATCGTTGAGGGGATGGTTGCGATGAGGGTGACTCCAAGATCTGTAGACATGGGATTGAATTTCTCATGTGTTTGCCTACTCTACTTTTGCTTGACTTCCTAGCCTTCTTGGTGGTTCCCTTAAATCTTTTTAATTCCTCATTGGTCATGGCCCGTTCGATGGGTAAGTCGTAGGCTAAAAATATGTAGAGAATTCTTGTAAGAGCATAACATCCATGGATGACATGCTTGCATTCCCATCTTTGTTGTGCTAAGTATAGTTAATCTATAATCCAGCTAGCGAGATCTATAATCTGAGGTCCTATAGTGGCCAAATATAACCCAAACCAAATGCACTTCTGAGGAATGGTGAAGCGATCCTATGCAGGGAATGAGAACTATTGCATGAAAATGTGCAATGGCTTTGACAGTACGGGCATGATGGCCAAGATATCCATCCACTTCAAAACATCACCTCATTTCATAGGCTCAGGAATAAGCCTTTCTTGTTCTGTTGGCATGTGAGTACCATGAATCTTAAGTGCACCTCAAATGAGATCCTTTCATAGATGAACTTCTTATAGGGTGGATCATTCACTAGAAATGGTAAAATAAATGTTCTTGGCAACTCCTTGTTTGTGAGGGCTTCCAGAGTAGTTACCAAGTAGTAGCATCGATAGAAGTCAGATTTAGGCAGGGGATTGCTAAAATATTTCATGAAACCAACCCTAGCCCAGATGTGTCGTAACTCTTCTGAATTCTAAAGCTCTTCAAACTCTCGTGAGAAAACTGATATATGCCCCACTTGTTACCATCAAAACAAAGCATGGCATCATATATAAAGTTTGTGTCCGCCAAGGGTCCTGCTAAACCTTGGAACCAATGTGAATTGCTATGAACTTTTTCAGTACGTCCCAATGGAGGGTCATCGATATTCATCGGTCTCGCAAATCCTTGAAATTTTGGTGGTTGCAATGTAGGGTAAGATTCAACTAAAAGATTACCAAAATTGATTATTGGCATGTTGGGGCCAGCCTCGAAAGTTCCTTCAGCTTGCATGATGATCAAATTTAGTGTGTGGGTGATCTACCACAAAAGGATAACACATTAGCATGGAAACAAATTTTGATCCCCATAAAGTGAGACCGCAATCCCTTTCCATAGCCGATGTGTAACCCGTGTAGCCGTGATATGAGGTGGTTTATGGAATGCTTTATCATAAACTAATGCAGGTTGCTAGACACCTACATGCTTTAGATATTGCATACATTGCTTTATGAGATGTTATTACAAGTGATGTTGGGTTAGTGTTGGTGAATTTGTACAAGGTTTAGTTGTGAGTGAATTATTACAAGGATGAAGGTTAGTCGGGATAGGTGTTATGCTAGACAAAAGATCATGTGAGGGATTCTGGACACATTTCTGCATCCATTTCATAAGAGTTGATGAGTGGGTGGCATTCTTTTGTTGAGGTACAAAAGGTGAATTGAGTATTGGTGGTGTCGATGGGGAAAGTGATTTCAAAGGGGTATTTATTACATGGCTTGGGTTTTGAACTTTAATACAATTCTTGGGTATCCAAATCTGCATGGGTGTGGGTTGATTAGTCAAATACTTCTTGGCAATCCAGATTTGTGGAGTTCTTGTTGACAGAGAAGAAATTCGAGGGGATGTTGGATATAAACTATGATTCTGCATTTGCTTCTTCTTGTCATGGTCTACATTGTTGGAGAACCTTGGTACTTTCTATCCTTTTGGCACCCAAACTTGCATTGTGCCCCTTGCCTAGGGTTGCTGATACTGCTTCCATCTTTGTGTTGCCTGGTATGGTTGTCGGTTTGGGTTCCTTAGTCGTGGTTGACTTCTTGGAGGTCATGGTTGAGAGGTCTCCTTGATGCTCTGCTTTGGAAACGAGGGGAGGTCCAACACTTGCGTGACCTACCCATCAGGAAGTGAGGCATTCTGTACCATAGATCTAAGCTGGTTCGCATGAAGTATGGAGGAAGGGCCACCGGAGGCTATGGTGCCCATTTGTCTGCTAATGCAGTCCACCTAACCACTGATGTTATCCCCATCCTATGTAAAGGAAGACCACGGGAAGATCTCTTGATGTCCTCCTGTATAGCAACTATCCATCGCCAAGCTCTCATGGGTTGACTTTGGATCAATCTGGCTTATCTCAAGGATTTGACCAAAGATCTTCCAATCCTCCTCCACATTCATTTTATAGGGTTTGGGGTTATGTACCTCAGGTGGGGTATTGTTAGGGAAGTCAAGCGGTATCAATCGTTGTTGGTCTAATGCCTTGATCTGCAAGGAGCCTTGTCTAAGATTTAGGTCCACGGAGTGATCATATAGCCAATCTTGGCCAAGGATTAGGGGTTCTATCAGGTCATCATGACACGCTAGGAGCTTCATGCTCATAGTGTCTTCATGTATGAGGATAGGGAGGTCCACCTCACCCATGAAAGAACTTGGAGAAGCTTGTCGGAGGTAGAAAAGTGAGTTTCGAAGCGACGAAGTTTGGTCCAACCAACTGGCACAAGACCATCCCTTGAGCCTATGGAGACTCAAATAGCCTTATAGGCATGCGATAAGTGCAAAGAAATGCACTATGTACTTTGGACCATCAAGGAGAAAGACTCAATACAAAACAGATAGGTTCACGTGTCAACTAGCTCAAAAAACTTACTATCTATGGAAGAGACAATGAACTTCAAATTCCCATAGCGACCAGCGTGATTACATTTAGAAAAACACCTTTTATGGGAGTGATACACATAGGTTTGAGTGTATATAATGCACAAAAGTATAAGGAATAAGCAAAATATGATATAGGAATGAATCAGCCACTCAACGGTGGTACCTCCTATTTTTTAGGAATATGTAGAGATTGACCCCGAGATAGAAACACTAAGATTTCTCTCACTTTAATAACCTAAATGCTCTACAACTTTACATGCATGCACTAGACACTAATATCTTTCAAATGAGCCATATTTCATCAAATTTAGAGCTCTAGGGAGAGAGCAGTAGCCTCTGCAACATTACTATTAACGAAGATGATGCAGAGAATTGAAGGAGCAAGACAATGATGGTCACAAGTGTATCTATATTGCTTCCATGTTTTGTACAAGTGATTTCAAGTCTTTATATAGACTCTAGAAGTGATCCACAAGCTCTACAAGTGGATTTATAATTCAAATGAAGGTGGGAATGGTTGTTGGAGGGAATCAATTCACTTTCCTACATCTAGGAAAAGTGAAGATCTAGTTTGATCTACTTTTAGGTGATTGATTGCATGACTGAATGAAACTCAACTGCCACAAATTCGTGGGATTTGGGCTCTATCTTTCTACTTTTACATGTGTAAAGCTCAAGGCTTTTACAATGGTAAAAGATCCATGAAAAATCCTTTTTTTTTTAATACAATACATGAGCATAAGAAAAAGAACTCTCCAACGAATATTCTTTCAGCACGATAGCCGTTGATGTAGATCAAATCCACGTCAAGCATAGTGTAAGCTTTATGTTCCAATAGCTCCCCCTCAAGCTAAAGTATGCTTAAGTCTTCATTCTTTGATAGGTTGAATACCTGCCATAGCTTTGAATCTACAAAGCTTTATTCCATCAAGTGCCTTTGTCATCATATCTGCTACTTGCTTTTTAGTTGGAACAAAAGAAATGTCAATCTCCTTTGCCATGAGCTTCTCCTTGATGAAGTGGTAATGCACTTCTATGTGTTTGGTTCTTGCATGGAAAATAGGGTTTGTCGCTAGATGCATGGAACTTACATTATCTCCAAATATGTGAGGTTTGTAACTCACAAGTCCCAAATCTGTATACAATGCCTTTAACCATATTGCCTCTTGAGTTGCTATGGTCAAACCTCTATACTTTGCTTCAGTCGAGGATAAAGCAACTGTTGGTTGCCTCTTAGAACTCCATGACACTAGTTTTGAACCTGCAAATGCTAAGTAACCAGAAGTACTTCCTCTATCATCCTCAGCTCCTGCCCAATCTGCATCTGAATAGATTTTGATATCCAAATTTGAAGAGCAAGGATAGAATATACCTTCATTGATTGTACCTTTGAGATACTTAAGTACTATCTTAGTTGCATCCATGTGTGGTCTTCTTGCCAAGTGCATGAATTGACTAAGCACTCCCACACTATATGAGATGTCTACCCTTATATGAGTAGCATATATCAAGCTACCTACCAAGCTTTGATATTCTTTTATGTCTTCAATTTTCTCACCTTCATAAACACTAAGTTTATAATTCATGTCCAAAGGTGTACCTGTAGGTCTTGTGTTCTCCATTTTGAACTTGAGAAGAAGATCTTGAATGTATCTTCTCTGAGTCAAATACATTCCTTCATCTATGTATATCACCTACATACCTAGGAAATATGTGAGCTCACCTAGGTCACTGATTTTGAACTCCTCTTGCATGTGTCTCTTGATCCTTTGTATGCCATTTAGATCATCACCTATCACAATAATATCATCTACATATACACATACATAGATAACCTCATTGTGGTCCCTTTTGATGAATAGAGAAGGATCTGAGCTCCTAGCTTTGAACCTTTGATCTTGAAGATATGTAACCAACCTATAATTCCAAGCTCTAGGAGCTTGTTTCAATCCATACAATGCTTTCTTAAGTCTGCAAACATAAGATGGATGATTAGGGTTCTCAAAACCTGGTTGTGACATGTATACCTCTTCACTTATCCAACCATTTAGAAATGCATTTTATACATCAAGTTGGAGGAGTCTCAAATTCCTTGCAGTAGCTACACTTATCAATGTTCTGATTGTAGTCATCTTTGCATTTGATGAGAATGTTTCCTCATAGTCTATATCATGAGTTTGAGAGCATCCTTTGGCAACTAATCTTGCCTTGTACCTACAAACTGATCCATCTGAATTTCTTTTAACTTTATACACCCATCTGCAACCAATTACCTTTTGATTGGGTGACTTGGAACCAAATCCCAAGTGTCCATCTCCTTCAATGCATCTATTTCTTCTTTCATGGCCTTTTCCCAATTAGGGTTTCCCTTTGCGTCTTCATAGGTTGAGGGTTCCTCTCAAATAGAGTCCTTTGCCAAGTAGATTGAATGCTTTGTAACAAATGTGGAATCATATCCATACCTTTCTGGTTGTTTCTTCTCTCTTGTTGATCTTCTAGGTGCTTGTTTGGAGCATTCTCCAACCTCTTGCATCTTTGCTTTGCCTCTTGACTTCCATAGCTTGTAATCATTTTCCCTTTCATCTTGGTCATTGTCTGTATCACTTCTTGGATCTTGGACCTGTGTATCATGCTTTCTTCCTAATTGATGAGAATCAGAATCAAGATCATATTGTAGAGTTACCTTTTGTTTGTCTTCATCATACCAAGATTTGTGTTCTTCAAACACAACATCTCTACTTGTAGTGAATTGCTTGGTTGAAGGATTATAGAACTTGTAACCCATCTGAGTTGAATCGTATCCAATAAACACTACCTTTGTTGCCCTTTCATCTACCTTACCTCTTATTTGTGATGGTACATGAACATAAGCTAAACAACCAAACACCTTGCAATGTCCAAGACTAGGTTTTCTTCCATGCCATGCTTCATAAGGAGTCATATCTTGAAGTGATTTGGATGGTAGTCTATTGGCAAGGTACACAGCAATTGAAATAGCTTCTACCCATAGATAATGTGGCAACTTCTTCTCTTCAAGCATTGTTCAAGCTGATCTAACTAATGTCTTGTTTCTCCTCTCTGCAATTCCATTTAGTTGAGGAGAATACTTGGTAGTCACTTCACTTTTGATACCTTTATCTTGCAAGAACGCATCAAACTCTTTGGAGAAGTATTCTAACCCTCCATCAGATCTGCGCTTCTTGAGTGATCTACATGTATGATTCTCCACATGTGCTAGATACTTTTTGAAGCAATCAAAAACTTCATTCTTGTTGATATATTTAGGTAGTGATGTGTGTGAACACACTAGGACTGCCGAGGCACTTTTTTCCCTCTTTAGGAGGTTTTTTTCCCCCGACGTGTATATATGCCTATTGCCCTAATGGGCTACTTATCTTTGTACATTCTCTAGTAATACATTCAATATTGTGTGTTGAGCTCCAAGCTTCTTCTTCTTCCTTGTGTTGTTCACGTGCTTCCGTAGGCTTCTAACTCCAATAATTGGTATCACAGCAGGTTGCCGCTTCATCTAGGGCATCGTCGACACCTCTCCAGTTGCAGTCTCAAAATCATAGGAATTTTGGTGAGCATACTCAGGGTGTTTTCGAGATCAAAATTGCTTCACTCTATGGTGCCGAAACCATGATCTAAGCTCGTTTCGACCTTCGAACGCACTATCATAGTGCTTGTGCAGGCTAGTTTGTCTTTCTATGCCAAAGGTATATACCAGTTTTGGTTTTCCAATATAAGCGTCTCGAAGTCTGCTACTGGTTTAGCAAAATTTGTCTAGACAGTTCTGTTCAACTTTTTGAGATACAGTGAATTTTCTGCATCAAGGTATTCTAGTCACCGACCATGGCTAAAAGCAGTGATGTATTTTGTATGTTGGTTGTTGAGGATAAGTTAGATGGTAACAATTACCCATTGTGGGCTTTTATGATGCGACATGTATTGGTTGCAAAAGGACTGTGGAACATTGTGCAGGATGTTGAAAAATATCCTATCACACCTGCAATTGTTACAATTGCAGGTACTAAAGTTGATGCAGAAGGTGTCGAAGATGATGATATTCTGCATATTCCTGTTCGTGTTGTGGTTTTTGTTGCACCTATTGTAGAGAAAAATTGTTGGGATGGCAAAGATGCCCAAGCACATGCATTGATAGCTTTGTCTATCAAACGTGCCATTATTCCTCACGTTCGCTCTTGCAGAATAGCTAAGGATGCTTGGGATACACTTACCACATTGTACCAAGCTAGGAATGAGGCTCGTATTGCTTACCTCCGAAAACGGTTGGAGAGTGAGCACATGAATGAAGGTGATTCTATGGATAATTTTCTAACAAAGATCAAAGACTTGAAGGAACAGTTGAATTTTGTTGATGAGGTTATACCAGATAGCTCACTTGTGCAGACTGTTTTGAATGGTCTTCTTGATTCATATCAGAGTTTTGCTTCTACTCTTCGTTTGATGATGAAAGGCAATCCAGATTCTTTGTCATTTGATTAAATACTCTCTGTTCTCTTGCAAGAGGATCAGATGAGTCAGAACAGGTCCATTATGCGTGTTGCAGATCAAGCTTTCCTGGCTAATCAGAAGGGAAAAGGAAAATGGAGCTCTTCAACTAGTAAGCAGAAATCTATTGATTCTGCATAATCGAAGAGGGAAGACAAAGATGAAAAGAAATCAGAAAAGCAGAAATTGTTTTGCAAGTACTGTAAAGGAAATGATCATATCATAAAGAATTGTCCACTAGCTGCTAAAGAGGCAAAGAAGAAAGAGGATAGAATTATTGTTGCAGAGGCCTCTATACCAAAAATAGAGTCTACTAATCTTGTGCAGGAAGAAGAATGGGCATTTACTACTGTTTGCAGTTTTGACTCATCTTCTCATGAGCAGTGCATGTCTGCAGTAGACTAAGATGTTTGGTACTTTGACAGTGGGGTGACCAAACAAATTACACCGCAGCACAGTTTCTTCTCTTCACTCGAGCCTACCCCTACAGGGAATACTGTTACATGTGCCAACAACTCCTCTTATCCTATTATGGGAGTCGGTAAGATCATTTTGACTACTGCTGATGGTAGTTCTTTCACTTTTTCAGATGCTTTGTTTGTGCTAGGGATCAAGAAAAATCTATTATCAGTTTTTGCATTAGCCAAGATTCCCTTGGTTGTGAAATTTGTTGATGACAGATGTACAGCTCATGATCTTTCAAATGGCAATGTGATTATTGCTTCTGGCATTTTATGTTGTGGTTTGTATAAGCTCATAGACTATAAAAGATTCGTAAATGATTTGGCATTTGCAATACATGATTCTCAAGCTATATCAGATGCAAAGCTTTGGCATGCATTCTTTGTTCATTCGAATTTTGCTAGTTTGCTATGCCTGCAGAAATATGAAATAGTGTCCTCTTTGCCCAAACTCGAGGCACCTGGAATTCAGACACCTTCTTTTGGAAATTATCTTTACTTTGTGACTTTCATTGATGATTTTTCCAGGCACGCATGGGTATATCCATTGAAGGCAAAGTCTGAAGTGTTCATGTGCTTCAAACAGTTTTTGGTTTTGGCTGAAAATCTATAAGCATGTAAAATGGGCACCCTCTGTTTTGATCAGGGGGAATATATGTCTTCTGATTTTAATGCATTTTTGGTTGAACATGGGATAAAACACCAGTGTATAGTGCCATATATACCTCAACAGAATGGAGTTTCTGAACGGAAGAACAGGTCACTCATGGAGATGACGAGGTGTATGGTCAAGAGTCAGGCTTTACCACATAGTTTCTGGCTTGAGGTTGTCATGTGTGCATCATATGTACTTAACAGGTGTCCCACTAAAGCGTTGTAGTCTATCACTCCATATGAGGCTTGGTATGATTGCAAGCCATTTGTTGCTCATCTGTGTGTTTTTGGTTGTTTGGCATATGCATTAGTGCATGAACAACATCACAAAAAAATGGATGATAAAGCAGTAAAATGTATTTTTGTTGGGTACAGTTCTGAAAGTAAAGGCTATCATTTGTATCATCCACAGATGAAATGCATTTTGGTTAGCCGTGATGTTATTTTTGTGGAAGATATTATTCAGCCATTTCTTTCATGTACTAAGGAGACATCTGTTAGCTCCAAGTATGATACTTTGTTGCCTCTTTTTATAGGTGGGCAGTCTAGTGCTGGTCCTAATGAGGCAACTTCTTAGCCTTTATAGGTTTCATGTGATGATGCATATCATGCACTTGTTGATGAGAGAGCTCATATTGAGGAGGCAAAAACTATGCCAAAATGGCTGGTGTTGACTTTGCGTGACAGCAAATTAGATGCACCTCTATCATATCATACTCGATCAGGCTCTCATAGTGCCTCTTTTGCATCAAATTGCTATGCTATGGCTGCATCTAGTCTCTATGATGAGATTGAGCCTATTTCATTTGATGAAGCACAAAATTCAGAAAATTGGATGGTTGTTATGCAATCTGAATATGATGCTATAATGAAGAATGGTACTTGGTCTTTATGTGACTTGCCTCTTGGCAAGAAGGCCATTGGCACTAAGTGGGTCTACAAGTTGAAGTGTAAACCTGATGGTACAGTTTATAGGTATAAGGTTAGGCTTGTTTCAAAGGGTTACGCGTATGAAAGAGGCATTGATTTTGATGAAACCTTTGCTCCTACTTGCCAAATGACTACTATTCGTAGCATCTATCCACTTGCAGCTCATCATGGTTGGAATGTACATCATTTGGACATTAAAACAACATTTTTGAATGGTGACTTGCATGAAAAAGTGTATGTTTTTTAGCCCTCAGGGTTGTGGCTTTGTGCCAAAACGGCATGAAAACCAAGTGTGCAGGTTAAAGAAAGCATTATATGGTTTAAAGCAAGCACCACGTGCTTGGTATGAAAAGATACATGCCTATCGGATTGCACATGGTTTTGAGAATAGTCCAACCAAAAGCACCTTATATGTCAAGTGTGCTAGTGGTGTACTTCTGATCATTGTGGTGTATGTTGATGACATACACCACATGAGAAGCATATTGCTGATTTCAAGGCTGATTTACATGCCTCATTTGAGATGTCTGATTTGGGGCATTTGCATCATTATTTGGGCATTCAATTTTTGCACGTGGATGGTGGAATGGCTTTGTGTCAAACAAAATATATTGACACATTATTGTAGCGTTTTGGCCTTGAAGACTGTAAACCTATTGCCACTCCTATGGAGATAGGTTAACGGCTGAGTCTTGATGTATTGGAGATGCATTTGATGTTGTTCTCTATCAGCAGGCTTTTGGATGCTTGATTTACTTATGCATTACTCGGCCAGATAATCAATTTTTTGTCTCATACATGAGGAAGTTTATGCATTGCCTAGGAGTCAAGCATTGGCAGGCAGTTAAGCATCTTTCGCTACTTGAGTGGTACTCGGCTACTTGGGTTGTTTTATCCCCAAGGGGGGATCACTACTGCCAGATTTGCATGCTTTTTCTGACTCTAATTGGGCTGGTTGCTATGACACTCGTGTGTCCACTAGTGGCTTTTGCTTCATGCTTGGTAGCTCATGTATATCTTGGTTGAGCAAGAAGCAGCCTACTATGGCCACTTGTAGTTGTGAGGCTGAGTATAGGGTAGCCTGCATAGTGACTATTGAGTGTGTGTGGCTCAGACACCTTATGGCTGATTTGGGTGTTGGTCAGTCTTTTGCCACCACCATCTTCACTGACAGTCAGAGCACATTGGCAATTGTGAGGAACCCTGTGTTCCATGCTTGCACTAAGCACATTGAGGTGCATTATCATTATGTCAGGGAGAGATTCTCTGTTGGGGAGATCAGCTTGGCATATGTGCCTACGCAAGAGAACATTGCAGAACTTTTCATGAAGGCTTTGCCTAGGGAGAAGTTTGAAGCTTTCCGCAAAGATTTGGGCTTACTTCCTTTTGTGGAGTGATTTCCACATAGCTTGGCACTTCCTTATACATCAGTGCCAGCTCCTTGTTCATCACATCACTCTTAGGGGGGATTTTTTGATATATTTAGGTGGTGATGTGTATGAACACACTACGACCACCAGGGCACTTTTTTCCCTCTTTAGGAGGTTTTTTTCCCCCGCCTATTGCCCTAATGGGCTACTTATCTTTGTACATTCTCTAGTAATACATTCAGTATTGTGTGTTGATCTCCAAGCTTCTTCTTCTTCCTTATGCTATTTATAGGCATGCGATAAGTGCAAAGAAATGCACTATGTATTTTGGAGCATCAAGGAGAAAGAGTTGATACAAAACAGATAGGTCCGCGTGTTGATTAGCTCAAAAAACTTATTATCTATGGAAGAGACAATGAACTTCAAATGCCCATAGCGACTAGTGTAATTACAATTAGAAAAACTCCTTTTATGGGAGTGATACACATAGGATTGAGTGTATATGATGCACAAAAGTATAAGGAATAAGAAAAATATGCTATAGGAATGAATCAAAAACTCAACGGTGGTACCTCTTATTTTCAGGAATATGTAGAGATTGACCCGAAGACAAAAAAAAATTGAGATTTCTCCCAATCTACTAAACTAAATGCTATGAAAGTTTATATTCATAAACATGACACTAATACCTTTCCAATGAGCCATCTTTTATCAAATTTGGATCTCTAAAGAGAGATCACAAGCCTCTGCAAGATTAATGTTGGCGAAGAAGATGATGCAAAGAATTGAAGGAGCAAGACAATGATGGTCACAAGTGTATGTATATTGCTTCCATGTATTGTACAAGTGATTTCAAGGCTTTATTAGACTCTAGAAGTGCTCCATGATTTCAACAAGTGGATTTTGAATTCAAATGAAGGTGGGAATGGTTGTTGGAGGGAATCAATTCACTTTCCTACAATCTAGGAAAAGTAAAGATCTAGTTTGATCTACTTTTAGGTGATTGATTGCTTGGCTGAATGCAACTCAACCACCACAAATGCATGCGATTTGGGCTGTATCTTTCTACTTTTGCATGTGTAAAGCTCAAGGCTTTTACAATGGCAAAAGATCCATGAAAAAACTTTTTTTTTTCAAATACAATAAGTAAGAATAAGAAAAAGAACTCTCCAACGGATATTCTTTCGACGCGATAGCCTTTGATGTAGATCAAATCCACCTCAAGCATAGTGTAATCTTGATGTTCCAAAAACCCATGCAAGGAGTTTCCATGCCTCCTAGCCTTATGAGGTATGCCTCAATTGGCCGAATTTCTAATCCTCAGTCCATATAATGAGACCATCTAATTGCACTAGTTGTAGCACCTGAATCAATCAAAGCCCTAAGCTCGTGGCAGGTGTTGCCTTGTTCTAGCATGATTGTAATGAATGGTCTCCTATCCACTATGCTAGGATGAGCAGTTGACTTTGCTTGACACATGGCCATATGATATTTTGGTGTTTCCTCATGATGGTTAGAATCTTCTCTCCCTAGTCCTTGTGTTCTTAATTCATGCACTTAATGCGTTCTAGAGCTTCTGCTTGAGCTTCCTTGCATATTCTCTTTTCTTCCTCCTTACGCTTCTCTGCTAAGGTGAGTCGTCTAAGCATATCCTTTGTAAGAGATTCTTGATAAAGCTTGACTCTATAGCCACTAATGTAATTAGGCATTATCTCTCCTCCTAGTGTGGCTAATTGTACCCCTTTACTGGTTGATAGTCTGTTAATGATCATAGGTCCATAACCTCGCTTTTCTAGTTTCCTTGTGTGCTGTTTTAGTGTATACACTAGGACTAAGTCACCTTCTTTTAGACCTTTATCTTTCACATGTGCATCAAAAAAGACTTTCAGTCGCTTCTTTGCTGCATATATCCCTGCTCCTACTTTCAGTCTGGTTTCTCCTAATTGTTTCAAGTCCATTATCCTTGATGATAGTTCATGGTTGGTCCACTGATATTCTTGTGCAACCTTAAGGAGTATCAAAAAGTCCAAAGGGAGCACAGCATTTTGACCAAAAACCATCTGAAAGGAAGTTGCATTGAGTACGGTCTTGTAGGCCACTCTATATGTCCAAATAGCATGATGTACTGTTTGTCCCAATCTGAACGTCATGAGTTTAGTTTGTATCTTACTAAGGATCTTATTGGTACTTTCTGCTTGACCATTGGCGTGGGGATGGTATGATGTGGATTTCTTTTGAATCACCATAAATCATGTAACAAATATTCAATGACCTGGTTTAGAAAATGAGTTCCTCGATTGCTCACTAGTTCTATAGGTAATCCATATCTGGTAAAGACATTTTCAAATAAGAATTTTGTCGACGTGTGTGCATCATTCTTTTTGGTCACCTTTGCTTCTACCCTTTTGGTAAGATAATCAATCACAACTATGATGTATTCAGCATGAGTGCCTTTTGCAAGGGGGTTAATGGGTCCTACAAAGTCTATACCCCACTTAGAGAATGCACATCCTCCCATCAAGGGTTTCAGTGGCATTTCATCTCTGCAAATAGGAAACTGAGTTCAAGTTTGGCACACATCGCATCTCTTAACATAGGTATGTGCATCCCATGTGAAGAGTGGGCCACCATAATGCTGCAAATAGTATGGTTTTGATTATCCTGTCGGGGCCAAAATGACCTCCTGCAACACTTTGGTGTGCAATCTCTAATACGCTCAAGTAATCGCTCTCATGAACACATTGTCTTAGGTATCCATCGCATCCCCGTTTGTACAAGTTATCACCAATAAATGAGTAGTCTTGAGATTCCTGCTCTAGACTTCGTTGTCGTGCTAAAGTCATTCCTTGAGGGAATATTTTTGTCGTCAAGTATGTCACTATCGGTTCACTCCATTCTGGTATGAGAGACATGTGGTACAAAGTGGCA
The DNA here is from genome assembly GCA_020310875.1 of Ceratopteris richardii. Taxonomy (NCBI): domain Eukaryota; kingdom Viridiplantae; phylum Streptophyta; class Polypodiopsida; order Polypodiales; family Pteridaceae; genus Ceratopteris; species Ceratopteris richardii. The sequence goes on from CM035426.1 coordinate 39,359,674, forward strand.
TGTTCCACTAGGGGTTTTTCACAACAAACTTGACATTCTTTACATAGCCTATAGACATCAGCTTCCATAAAAGGCCAATATACTCCTAGTCTATGTAGATTCTACAATGTATGATGTTTCAAATCATGTTGCTTAAGTGCACCTACATGTGCTAATAGCAACCAATTATTGTGTTCTGATTCTTCTACACGACAAGAAAGAATTTTCTGATTATCCTGTTTGTATATGCTTCCTACTAGTATCTAGTATCTTTATGGCTTGGTAATCTCCCCTTCTTTGATCACATCCTAGGATTCTTGGGTCCAAATGTGAGGATAGGGACAATAGGCTTGGCCCATTCTGGTACTACCTCAAGATTAAACAAATATGCATCTAGTAGTTCATATGCTATTCCTTGAGGAGCTTCTCTTGTAGTTAATCGTGAAAGGTGGTCTGCTTTAAGGTGGCTCTTTCCTTTCTTGACTACTACTTCAAAGTCATATTCCATTATTTATAGGAACCAACGTACCAATCGTCCAGTGTTACAAGGCTTATTGACTAAGTACAATAACGCTTGATGATCCATGAAGAACTTGAACTCATTCTCCAATAAGTAATGCTTGAATTTTTTTACTGCATAAATCATTCCTAATCCTTCGCGCTCCGTAGTGGTGTAGTTTCCTTTCACTGTGTTTAGTTGTCTACTTGCATACGCTATGGGAGGGTCCATATTACCTTCATTCATGGGTCATGCCAACACACATCCTATGGCATAGTTGGATGCATCCACATGTACATGGAATGGCTTACTCCAATCTAGGGTTGTTAATATAGATGTTGAACACAAGTGTTGTTTAAGTTCATTGAATGAGTTCTCGCATTCGTTCATCCCATTCAAACTTGGTCAAAAGAAAGTACAGAGGCTTTGCTATGATAGTGTGCATGTGTATGAATCATCGATAATAACCATAATGACCCATGAAAGCCTATATTTCTTTTACATTATTTGGCCTATGTAGGTCTGTAATTCCTTTCACCTTCTCTTCGTCAGTAGAGATCCCGTTCTTTGACACAATGTGTCCTAGAATTCTGCCTTGCCTGACCATGAAAACACACTTTTCGGGGTTCACGCAAACCTAATATTCTTGACATTTGTCAAAGACTTGCCTTAATTCTGGGATATGGGTATGTCTCATGTTAGAATGAGCACATAAGTCATCCACATAAACTTCCAAATTCTTTCGTAAGAATTCGTTGAAAACATGACACATTAATCATTGAAAAGTGGCGTCTGCATTTGTCAGCCCAAATGACATTACACAAAATGCAAATATGCCCCATTCCATGGCAAAAGCTTTCTTGTGCTAATCTTCAGGGGCAATGGCTACTTGATTATAGCCTGAGAATCCATCAAGAAAGTTGTAAACTTCCTTGCCCACGACTCTTTCCAATAAGTGTTTCATGATAGGAAGAGGATAATTATCTTTAATCGTGGTGGCATTAACTTTTTTTAGGTTAATACAGACGTGCAATTTTCCATTCTTCTTGGGCAGAACCACAATGGGGGATACCCCTTCTGTATGCTCAATTTCATAAATGAATCTTGGTTCTATCAAATGATCTATCTCTTCTTTAACCTTGGCAACAAAATTATCATTGTACGTGTATGGTTTCTGTTTAGTAGGATTGGCCTTTGGAGTCATAGGGATTCTATGAGAGTAGATATCTAGGGCTACTCCTTTCAAATATTTGTAACTCCAAGCTAACACATCTCTATATTCTCGCAATAGGGCAGTTAACTCTCCTTCTTCTTCTTCTGTCAAATCATGCCCTATATAAGTGCATTTTTCTTCTCCTTCTTCTATGCTAACTATGATTTTCTTAGTTTTTTCTCGATTATCATATATTTCTCCAATGCTTGCTTCGGTTTTAGGCATTCGTACCATAATTCTTCTATCTTCTATTTCATACTTTTTGAAATTCTCTAGTACTTCCATGAGGGGTTCATAAGGGACGTCTTTCTTTTCTTTTGCTTATTTTCTGTACATTCTCTAAGTGATTTGGTGTTGGAAGAAGTGATTTTTTTAATGTATTTTTTATGGAAAACAATTGTAAAATGCCAAAAATTTGTAAAAATATTTATGCAACTGATGTAAAAATAAGGAAGAGTCTTCCTTATGTAGAATAGAATCTTATGTAATTTTTCTAGAATTTTTGGAAACTCCTAGATAGCATATTTTTATATTAGAAGAGGAAAAGACCAAATTTCAAGTGTGAAAAGGGACACTTGAAAATGTATAAAAGACAATTTCCTCTATTATGAGGGGGTTGGTTAATTGTATTCCATGCTATCTAAGCAAATAGAGAGAGTTTCTTGCCGAAAATCGTGTGTCTCCCTTTTGTGTGATTTCTTTGAGTTGTGAGTTCATTCTAGGTGTATCCATGGAGATTTGTGAGCTTCTATTGTGAGTTTCTGATTGAATATGTATGAAGAGAGTTGATTGAGTGAGAAATTGATGAAAGATGGTGCTGATATGTTGAGTGAGAAATTGATGAAAGATGGTGCTGGAGATGAAAATCGTCTGATTTTATAGAATCACGATTGTCTCGTCTAAAGGTTACAGGTAACATTTTTGAGTTTTGACTTCATGGTTGTATTCTGCTGAGAAAATAACATGCTTTAGACACCAAGATTGTGGAAAATGATGGAGATTTGCTCAAGATAATCTAAACCCTAGAAATTCCTCTTCATCTTCATTATTCTCAAAAATCCAGGCAGTTTTCTCTTATTTCTTGGATTCTATCATGTAGAAGGGGTTGTGGTCTCATGAATACTTTGAGAATTGACAAAATAAAGATGTATTGTTAATTCTTGGGTTGTTCAATTTGATTTTCCTTGTTTGTCTGAGGAGTAGTGGCTTCCACAAAATAAAGATACTCCTCTTCTATCAAACAGAAGGGTTCCATGATGATGGACTCTAAGTCCTTATCATTAATTTTGTCTACTTCTTGAACCACTTCCATGCATTCTTCTAGGATAAAGTCTTCCTCAATAGGTTTGATCATAAAGATTGAAATGTCATAACTGTCCTCATCACAATGAGGAGTCCACTGTTCTTCATTTACTACTATATCCATGGTCACTAAGATCTCTACCCAACCATGAGGCTCAAATTCCTCATCTAGAAACACTATAGCTGCATAGGCGGGGTCTTGAAGATTTTGTGGATGTCGTTCTGAACCTAAAGTTTTGGCTTCTAATCGTTCTTCTTCTTGTTTTGCTACCTTACACATCCATAGATGAGTGTCTTCGTGCAACCATGATGGATCTTATTCTAATGAGTGTACCAATCTATTTCTTTCTGTGTCCTATGGATTGTATTCCATTGTATTGGTGGTACATCTTGATGGGAATAATCTTTGAGATTGACTTTGGTGGTCACTCCTAAATGTTGCAAGTACAAGGAACTAGTTCCCCAATCTTGTATAATTTGCAACTGATGCATGAATGGTCTCCCTAGTATCATTTCATATGCATGCTTTTTTTCAAAATCACACAGTAGAGAAAGTGTGCTCAAATTCTACACCACAAGTGGTGAGAGATATGCCTTCTAGTAAGCCTAACGGCTTCTCTATATGTCCATCAGCCATTTGTAGCTTCATCTTGGTGGGTCTTAATGCTGGCTTACCCCAATGTTTCCATAAAGTAGTGGTAGCGTTGGCTACGCTGGCTCCTGAATCTAAGATGGCTTTGGTGGTATAGCCATTGTGGGTTATTGGAAGATATGTATTACCTTCCTCTCCCTCGCTCACATCTCCAATTCTTTCCACAGGTATTTCTAGTACCTTCTTGTGTGATCCTTCTTGTGATTGTGCAATAGCTATCTCAAGGAATTGGTTCGCCATGTGCTTCCACAATTCTGGTTTAATTTTTAACAATTCTTCCAAGGTGAGATGACGCTCTACTTTAGTGGTCTTGATCACTTTCGTGTTTCTAGCGATTATCAATTCTTTCTTTTTTGCTATTATAGTGGGTGCTCTCATGTTGATAGACTGAGCTTCCCATGGTCTAATGAACTGGGGTAACTCTTGTAAGGAGTTAGATTCAAAGTCCATTTTTTCACTATGTTGCTCTTCCTCTACATTGTCATAAATAGAGGGTATGTCTTGGGGAAATTGTTCATGTAAGTCGTCTATTTCTTGGATAGGGGGTTGGTTTCTTTCTCTCATCTCCATTCTTCCTCTTGGATTTCTCTCATAAATTCTTGTGAATACTTATGTATGGAAGAAAAATTGTCTTCAGCCTCAGTATTTGGCACTTGAGTTAGGGATGGTGCACTACCTTCCTATGTCTCTGGGACACTAGGGTTCTTCTACAGATTCTTCTTCTCATTGCTGGCAATCAAATATTCTAGCCTATCCAGCAATCCTTGAAAGTGTAGCTTTGGTTTTGCTATATTAATCCAATTAGTATATTGAGAGGCTTCAAACATGCTCTGAGCTAGTTTCTCTCAATTTCTAAGTCTACTCTTGGATAGTTCTTACTCAATTCAACTACTTGAGGTCCCTCTTTTAATCTTGCTTAGTATGCTTGAAACATCATGTCTAGGTTTTCACGTATGGGTTCAGCTAAAACTGATTCTGATCTTTGAGCTAGGTTCTCCTTATTCGATTCTTGTGAAGACAATTCTAGGATTTTAGCTCTAGTTTCCTTCAGGTTTCCTTCCAATTCACTTATCTTTTTACTCCATTTCCTTTTTATTCTCTCTCGTGAATCCTTCCAAGATTTCTTCTTTCTACCACTAGATTCTCCAACTTCACTAGTCTCGGCTACTTTTTCAGGGTTAGGTCGTTGATTTTGTAGTAATGCCTGGGCTCTTGTTATAGCTTGGATAGGCATGTATGTCGAGTTGGATCCATCTGAGTTATGCACAATACCTATCACATTAATTGGTGTTACTTTAGAGGTATTAGCAAGGTTCTTAGGACAATCTCTTATGATATGCTCTTTACCACGTTTTGCACAAAAACCTTGTATGTTATAGTATTGTACTTGCCTTGCTATCGGAGGATGTGGGCAATCCTTTATGAAATTATCTCCTTGGCACCTAAAGCATGGTCCTCTAGGGCCCTGTGGTCTTGGCTATCTCAATTGGGGTTGTGGGTTAAGGTTAGCATACATTACATTGGCATAGTCGGGCTCCCAACTAGGATTTCCATATGTTTTGGAGACTCAGTGTAATGAGCAGGTGGACTATCTACATGCGTAGAATCAAAGTTGTTAGAGTTAGGATCACTATCAATGATGAGGGGTGAAGAAGACACTAATGCTCTATTCAAGTTTTCTTCTGTAGCAGCATATTTGACTGAAATGACATTGGCTAGTGGGGGTGGCTGCTGAGCTAAAATGGGTTGTGGTCTCTATCAAGCCTGGTAAGGGTAGTTCTATGGAGGCCTATAATAGTGAGGCTTAGCATTGTATTGACCTTGGTACCTACCTGGTTGTGGGTATGCTTGTGGGTAGTTTTGTTGGAGTACTTATTTTTTGTATGGACAATCTTGTGTCGTGTGATTGGTGTACCATCTTTCAATTGTGCAATATTGGCCATTAGGGTTGACTTGATGTTGTGTTACATTAAGACACGCATTTGCCATATGATCACCACCACAGGTGTAACAACGTTTGTTTGTGGTCAAACCAGGCATGTACTTGCTAGAAACTCCTAGTTTCTTGGCCACTTTCTCTACTAGGTCTTCTATCAAGCTGGAATGTTTTGAGGATGATTGAGATGAGTTATCTGAGTCTTTTTAGACCTTTGAAAGTTCCAATTCACCTACTAAATTATCCTCAATGTCTATACTAATCCTTACACATTGCTCTAAGGTTCTCGATTCCTTCAGATATACATAGGATCGTAGTTTAGAGCTCAAGAGGCCATCCAAAAACAAAGACACTTGTTTCGCATGAGAGGGAAGTTTTGGCATTGGGCATCTCTCAATGTATTGCCTGAACCTACGTCTTGCAAGTCTAACTGTTTCTTGGGGGGTTTCTTTGAAGTTGTGAATCAATGAAGAAGTGATATGCCTAATTCCACTTTTATTGAAAGTGAAGGTGAGAAGCATGGAGATGCACACACACATACGCACATGTAACAGACAAGCAAGACACAATGGAAGGTTGAAAGTAGAGTCTATTGCTCAATAACACTCTTAGAAACCCAAAAATAGCTCTAATCTCCAACTTTGCTAACCTCAAAAATGAACTCTCTAGTTCTTTTTATAGATTCTAGACTAGTTTGGACCGGTTTCACATCTAATGACCGGCATAGTTAAAAAATAGGTTCTAGGGGGCATTTGGAGGTCTAAACGAGATCTAAAAATAGCCAAAATTGATAGGCTCGTTCTACTTAAGCTCCCCAAGCTTGAGGAATCCTTGGCTTGCACAAAATGGAGCTAGTAATTACAAAATTGGGTCTTTCTATGATACATATGTTACAAAAGTGATAAAAACCACTATTTGGGGTTTTGAGAAACTAATATAAAACATATTTCTTTGGAAAAATTGACTACATGGCTCCCCACGACTCTTTGTAGTCCACCTCTACATGCTTCCTCTACGTTTGTGCCTTTGACTGCTACCAACAAGGTCCTTTCATGGCCAGGGCAAAGATTCAAGAAAAGATGGTCAACGTGAATGTAAGATGCACCTTGCACATCCATGCCTATGTGTGAAACGAAGTGTGGGCTACCAATAGGCCTATTTTCATGTGACCGACGAGTGTGTGGCCTTGCCCTCTCATCTATGCCTTATGGGTGTTGCTTGTGGGTCCCTTAGTGGCTAGGGCATAATCAAGAGAATTGGTTGGTATGAACATCAGCCGCTCCATGCATCGCACATCCATGCCTTGTGTGAATTGTTGTTTGGGCCACCAAAAGGCCCGATTTCATGTGGCCGATGGGTTCATGGCCTTGCCCTCCTGTCCACACCTTATGTATGTGTCGCCTACGGGTCCCTTCGTGGTCGAAGCAAAGTTTCAAGGGAATCAGTCATCATGAATGTAAGCCACTCCATGTGCTACATGTTTTGTGCCTTGTGCTAAATGCCATGTGGGTTGTTGATAGGTTTTTTTGTCAATTCGATCGTCATGTGTAAATCGCTTCGTGGCTAAGTCACTTGAATGCACCGTAATCCGTAGTGCCACAAGTTGTTGAAATATGTGTTGTAAGTTGCCTTGACCATTGTAAGCCACATGTGATGTCAGTCACAATGATGTGGTGTGTCTATGCTATTTTTGCAATGTAACATTGTGGGCCATCGATAGGCCCCTTTCCTTCAGGCGGGAATTACCTTGGCCGGTGTTTGCAGTCTGGGCTTCGTCATGTCTTGATAATTATGGAATGTGGAATTGACCCAAAGGGTATGCATGGAGTGGCGACGAGGCGCTCCCATTACAAAATGGGATTGGTCCCATATCGCTATATCTACCCAAGTGAAGGTAAAATTTTAACTAAGAATTGGCTTGGCACATTCGCCTATCAAGAGGCAAAGGTGCCATGACCCAACTGCGAGGTCCCGAACTTATGCAAGATTCGGCTCATGTGAAGCTTGGCTTGTCCCGATGCAGTCAGAGTGGGGGAAGAGGTCCCTTCTTAAGTAGTCCCATTGCTTTGAGCCAAACCGGCGGTGTTAGGTTCACACCTCTCTTGCATTAAGTTAAGTTTCCCTTAGATATGCATTCACATGACACCCATGGTACTAAGGACACTGCCCCAAATTCGAGGGTAAGAACACCATGCAGAGTCTCACAATCCATCACAAATGTCACCCTTTCAACTTCACCACAAATGGGAATCATTCTAGGGCCCATATGTGGACTTCAAAAGGATGCAAAGTCTATCGGAGAGGGGGTGGATGTCATGCCCCTTTGCCTACCTCCATGGTTTTCTATCCAGCCCAACTTGGTGCTTGGGTGGTTTGCCCTATAGCATTAAATTGTGTGCAACTATAAGGTGAGTGGTAACCATGCATGCCTCTAGACTGGGGACCAGCTAGGAACGCCCCCAATGTCTGCACGATGAAGCACCATGGGTGTGAGTGTTGAACCTTCCTTTCCTCACATTTCTTGGAAATGTCGGTTGTCCCTTGCATCGTGGGTAGATGCCCCGCAACGAGAACACCCCCCATCCATCCTTAATGAGTCTTGCACATTGAGGTCCAGAGAGGTTGGTGTCAAGTTAGTCCATCCCTCATCGTGCCCGCTCACTCAAAGAGGCTTTGGACATGTGTGGCAAAGGAGAGCCCCTATGTCTCTTGGAAAACGACAACCATGGACTTGACGGCTACGTCTTGCCTGGACAGCCCGCCTTCGACGGTCATTTCTCACATCTTTTGGGTTAAGTCTCACTTCTGTTGCAACCTCCTCCGGGCAACCCAACATCTTGTCTTGCTTCGGCTTCCGAGTTACTTAAGAGGATTGTCCCTTTAGCTCCTGGTTGTGCTTCTCTTTGTAGGCCAAGGTGAAAACCCCTCTTGGAGTTGGATTGTCACACTCCCTCCCTCCCACCCTCCCTCCCTCCATCCTCTCTCTCTCTCTCTCTCTCTCTCTCTCTCTCTCTCTCTCTCTCTCTCTCTCTCTCTCTCTCTCTCTCTCTCTCTCTCTCTCTCTCTCTCTCTCTCTCTCTCTCTCTCTCTCTCTCTCTCTCTCTCTCTCTCTCTCTCTCTCTCTCTCTCTCTCTCTCTCTCTCTCTCTCTCTCTCTCTCTCTCTCTCTCTCTCTCTCTCTCTCTCTCTCTCTCTCTCTCTCTCTCTCTCTCTCTCTCTCTCTCTCTCTCTCTCTCTCTCTCTCTCTCTCTCTCTCTCTCTCTCTCTCTCTCTCTCTCTCTCTCTCTCTCTCTCTCTCTCTCTCTCTCTCTCTCTCTCTCTCTCTCTCTCTCTCTCTCTCCTCCCCCCCTCTCTACCCCTCTCCCACTCTCTCCCCCCCCCCTCGCCCCCTTTCCCTCACCCCCCCCTCCCTCTCCCCACCCCTTCCCTCCCCCCCTTCCCCCCTCTTCCCTCCCCCAACCCTCTCTCTCTCTCTCTCTCTCTCTCTCTCTCTCTCTCTCTCTCTCTCTCTCTCTCTCTCTCTCTCTCTCTCTCTCTCTCTCTCTCTCTCTCTCTCTCTCTCTCTCTCTCTCTCTCTCTCTCTCTCTCTCTCTCTCTCTCTCTCTCTCTCTCTCTCTCTCTCTCTCTCTCTCTCTCTCTCTCTCTCTCTCTCTCTCTCTCTCTCTCTCTCTCTCTCTCTCTCTCTCTCTCTCTCTCTCTCTCTCTCTCTCTCTCTCTCTCTCTCTCTCTCTCTCTCTCTCTCTCTCTCTCTCTCTCTCTCTCTCTCTCTCTCTCTCTCTCTCTCTCTCTCTCTCTCTCTCTCTCTCTCTCTCTCTCTCTCTCTCTCTCTCTCTCTCTCTCTCTCTCTCTCTCTCTCTCTCTCTCTCTATATATATATATATATATATATATATATATATATATATATATATATATATATATATATATATATATATATGTGTGTGTGTGTGTGTGTGTGTGTGTTTGTGTGTGTGTGTGTGTGTGTCCTCCTCCTCCAATTCTTCCCCCCTCTCAAGATGTGGCCACCCTTGCTCAAGCCTTTCATGCCCCCGCTCAAGCTCTACCCCACCCCCGTTCAAGCTCTTCTCCCCCCCCCACTCAGCTTCACATTGCCCCGACCCCCACTAAGCTCTAAGTTTCCCCTTGCCCTACTCAAGCTTTGCCCCCTCCCCCACCAAAGCCCTTAGTCCCCCAACTCTACCCCCCTCCTCTCAGGCTCTACTTGCCCCTACTTAGGCCCTATCTATCCCCTCACATGCCCCAACCATGTGCAGATCAAAACCCTAGATTTCTAGGGTTTTTTTAGCATACAACTTGTTTTGTTTTTTTTAAGAGAGAAAAGCATTAAATAAAGAAGATGGCCAAAAGAGAGGACCTAATTAAAATGGAGGATAAATTTAATGTTATCATCAAAGATAACAAGAAGAAAATGGACTCAACCATCACTTCCATCATCCAACGTATCTCCAAGCTCAAGAAAGAAGTGGAAGGCTTCACTAAAGAACTTGAAGCTTGGGAAGAACATAAACAAAATCAAGAAATGGAGAGATTGAAGGACAGAGAAGTATTGCTCAAGAGGCAACAAGATTGGGTAGAAGAGAAAAATATCATGCATGAACAAGTTGAGCCCCTCAAAGCATCGATAACATCCCTCACCCCAGAAGAAGGTGAGCTTCGAGCAAACACAAGGGAACCGCTTAAAATGGAGCTCATCAAAGCCTTGACCATGAGCATTGACACCAAGATCAAGGCAACCAAAGAAGGATGGGTTGAAGTAGTGAAGAAAAACATAAAAAATGAGAAAAAAAAGAAGCACAAAAAGAAGAAGCTCTCATTTTACACACCACCATTGAGGAGGAGAGCATGTGATGAGCCCGACATCTTAATGTGTGGGTAATGAGTATATTAGAAAAAGAAGGCTCCAACCCTAAGATGGATGGAAAGACACTGTAAAAAGCTTGGTTACAAGGAAGAGGAGGCCCTCCCATTCATCAAATGTTGGAGAGCGGAGAAAGATCTTTCAAATAAGAGAGCTCTCATTTTGCACTTCCCCTTTGAAGTGATAAGATCCGCCTTCATTTGAAAGAGAGTGGTTTTGAGGGGGCTCGAAGGTTCCTCTATTTACCTAGATGACGATCTCACACCCATGCAAGTAGTACATCATCGCACATGCATGCCAAGAGTACACAAGGCTCATAGAGAAGGGAAGAAAGCTTCACACAAAGATATTTGGGTCATCATTGATTGCAAATACATCCTATAGGGATTCACAACCTATGAGATGGCCAAGGAGATACATCTTAAAGTGTGGAACTGCAATTGCGATTTATGGACACATCCACAGAGGCTTGAGGAGGTGAGGAGAGATAGAGATATTATTTTGTTGACAGAGACACATGAGAGCCTCAATAGGATCCTACCTTGGGTGCATGGTTTCTAGTGGAAGTCTACACATGGACATTGTACATGCCACCACACTATGAGAGGATAGGGGGAATAGTGAAACCCTTCAGAGATGGACTTCATAGCAGGATATAGAATGTCGCACATGACTCACATGCAAGTTACATTTGGATCCAATTACAGCTCTCACGAGATAGGGCCATCTATAGTGCACTATGCTATTTTGCCCCTTCTAGCTCCCAATTCTCCGTCATGGATCAGGAGAGGGAACTCACCTTATACTTGCTTATAGGAGTAGATCACGGAGTACTCTACTCTAGGGAATTCTTCCTCATGGAAGACTTCAATGCCAGGATGAGTAGAGATCAGTATGAGGCTCTTGACCCAGGGGATCTACTCATACTACCCACTATACAAGAGGGATCTATGGCACGAGTTTCACCGGATTCTACACATACACTCTATGATACCTACCTATTCAAACTTGGATCCAAACATCGTCTTGTTATTTATAATGGGATGAGAGAGTGGCCTACGTCAGGGGGATTGACATGCATACTACACTCCGTTACAGATGGGGTAGGGATTATTGTAGATTATATCATGGGACACACGGAGGCCACCCACATATTCAGTTCCTTCACCATCCCACCTATACCCATTGGGGTAGATCACACATATCTCACACTATCCCTCTAGGGGAACAGTCATATACACACACATCCGTGCCATGTCCCCCACACACTAACATCCACTTCACACACGAGCTTGCTCACATATACTCATTCCAAGTTGAGAAAAATCTTATTTTTCTTCATACTGATACCCCATTACTTATACTCACCTCACACATAGCATCCATCCTTCTAACATCTACCATCAGTTCATTCTCGCATACCACCCATTCTAGTCACACACCTCCCCATGGGACCATGTAGCACAATTCCTCTTATGATGATGAGTGCGTTCTCCACTATTGATCACATCTTCATTCGGCGTTGCCTCATTCTTAGGAAAAAGCTGTAGAAGAAGAGATTAAATTGTTGCTTTGTGGAGTTCCACAAAGCCTTCAACATTGTGCCACGAAAGAAGCTTTTTTGATGTCTCCAAAGCTTGGGGATATGATCAGAGATGATTTGGGCCATCTACACACTATATGAGAGGGTGATTGGGACGGTTCGATGCCAGAGGGGATTATCAAAAGCCTTTGCTAGCATAGTTGGTGTTAAGCAAGGATGCCCATGATCTCCTACTCTATTCGGACTCCACATCAATAATATTGAGGACTACATCCTATGAGTTGGTGGTGCGGGTGGAGACCTAGTGTGCACACATGTAAACATTCTATTATGCACTGATGATATTGTATTGATCTCAGAATCCACCCAGGGTCTAGAGCACCACTTGGGTTTCTTGGATGAGTTTTGCACACAGAAGGGGTTGACTAAAAACCTTGGCAAGACCAAGGTCATGATCTTCCTTACCTCTCCTATGGTGCAGCACACAGCATCGTTCACACCAATTGGTGGACATATAGAGGCGGTCACTTCATATGTCTTCCTGAGGTAACATTCATGAGTCTACCCGGTCCCTTCACTATGAGACAGGCAACCACTAATAGGCTCACATGGGGATCATTAGCTTTGGCCATGTTAGAGAGGAGGTCTCATCACGTGCACTTCCAAAAGCCCCGTATTAAGGGATATCCCCCCCATAATCCTCCTTCTCTCCCCCTCCCCCTTCTCTCTCTCTCTCTCTCTCTCTCTCTCTCTCTCTCTCTCTCTCTCTCTCTCTCTCTCTCTCTCTCCATGGCTTCCAAGTTGGAGGAACAATTGGCCACTTTAGAGCATATGCTTTGAGAATTGATAGGGAAACATCAGAAAGAAGGGGATTCAGGACTAAACGGGTCACCCACAGAGTCTTCACCCTCGAAGCCAAGGTAGTAGCCTTGGAGAAGGAGAACCAATCCCTCCAGGAGGAGCTTCCCCTTATCCATAAGTAACGCTCACAAGATCAAGAGGAATTGCACATTGGACTTATGGATGTGAAGACAAAGCTGGATAGCATACGAGAGGAGGGGAAGATTTCCCCACAGTTAGAGGACATTCAGGTGACCATCAAGAAAGAGTGCATAGAGGTGGTTCAGAGTGAACTTGAGACCAAAAAAGATGGATGGGTCAAATTTGTCAAAAAAACCTTCGATGGGAGGCAAATAAGAACAACCAACATGAGGAGATCCACATAGTACACACCACCATTGAGGAGGAGCTGATGTGACAGGCTTGTAGGCTCAATGTTCATATCTCCAGCCTCACAGAGATAGATGGATCACCAATGCAGGACGGGTGTTGCTTGTGCACCCTACTCGAATACCACGCGGACAAGCCTCTCCCTTTCACCAAAGCTTGGAGAGCGAAGCAAGACACCATAGAGTTCTCAGATGAGATTAGGAGGAGAGATTTCCTCATATGAAGGGTGGTACTATGCACTACATTGAGCACCCTAATCTACTTGGAAAATGACCTTACATGGATGCAGGTAGAGCAGAGGTGTGCATGCATGTTGTGTGTCCTCCATGAGATAGCACAGTAGGAGGTGTGCATTGCAATTTGGAACTTCAATGGATCTTTGTGGACACACCCAGGACACCTCGAGGAGGTGATGGAGGGCATGGACATGATCTTCTTGATAGAGACACATGAGAGCCCGGGGTGAAGATTATCGAGGATTGAGGGCTTATAGGTGGGAGTTAATTCATTGTCGATAGATGCGACAGCACACTACACGAGGATCAGGAGGAGCAGCCGTGGTCTATAGATATTCTCTACAGCACATGGTACAGGTGGTAACCAGAGATCCAGAGGCACACTTCATGTGGATACACCTCCAACTAGCAGAGGAGAGAGTGACGTACTTTGTCATCTACTATATCGCACCGAGCAGTCCTTAGAGGGAGAGGGACCCAACACTCCATTGCCACATGACTGCCTCAGTGACACCATTATGGAGTACACTAGGATGGTCAAAGTCTTCCTTGTAGGAGACTTCAATGCCCACACTCAAATTCATCAGTGTGATACCTATGACTTTGATGACCTTGAGATGCTCCGCATTGTGGAGGATGTGTCTCTACTCAAAGCCTCAGCCAACACCGCCATACCCACCTCATATGGTCGACACCTACTCCAGATGGGAGTAGCACATTGTCTCATTATCTATAATGGGATGGTGACCTCACCCACCTCGGGTGGCCTCACCTGCATCCCACCCACAACACCAGAGGGAGGCAGTGTGGTAGATTATGTTATTGGACCCCTAGAGGCGACACATCTCATCACCTCATTCACCATCCCACCCATGCCGATTGGAGTTGACCACACATTCCTCGCCCTCTCCATATGCGGCTCACCATGCATACCCCACCTCATGAGGATGCCATCACATGTCCATACCACCATCCACTTTAGACACGAGCTAGCACACATCTATAGCTCACATGTCAGAGAGGGCATCTACTCCCTTGATCCCTCTGCCCCACTAGACACCCTCACCACCCACTTCTCCTTGGTCCTCCACACATCCGCTACCCTCAGGTTCCCATACACCACCCATAGCATTGCATATTCAACATGGTTGGGGGAATATACCCCAAAATAGATGGTATAATGAGGAGTGTAGATAGTTATACCGACACCTCAGAGCAAAGAGTATCTTTGAATCCATCACAGAGAGGGAGGCATGATGATAGATGTGAGCTCTCACATTGCACATGGAGGGCCCTACATGAGTGTTGCAGAGCTAAAAAGAGCACAAAGCAGAGAAAAAGACGGGCCCCAAAATTTTTCCGATTTGGACATCATATTTTTGTATCATAATCATTCTTGTAATATATTTTCCATTGTAAATGCACTAGAGGAGTCCTCTAGATGCATCCCCACAGAAGATTAGAGATTTACCCATGTAAAATAGTAGGAAATTAGTCTTTTAGTGAATAAAGTGCCGGTCTCTTGTGTGAAAGGACCATTTTTAGGGCACTAGTATATAAGTCAAAGGTGACTCTTTGTAAAGAACTTTTTGCCATTGTGAGAATAGAGAGCACAGAAATTCGAATTTGTGTCTTCTTCACTCTGTATCTTCTTCTTTGTGAGCTTGTGTGCATGTGTATTGCTTGGAAAGAGTGCTTGTGAGTGTGGTCTATCCATGAAAGTGTTTATTTGTTGTAGGTAAGGTGTGTGTGAAGTGTAGGAAGTACTGAAGTGTAGGAAGGTATTTCCCACGACTCAGTATTTTGCTCATAACTTAAAGTAGGAGTGTCAGAATTGCATGAAACCACTGCCATTGGATGCGTCTTCTTGAGAGCTTCGAACGCATATGCTATTCGCTATGTTTGGAGCTCTGAGCTGAGAGAAAAGTCCAAAATACTGACGGCTGCTGCACCAAGTATCGTCTCGCCATGACTAACAGTTGAAGCTTGTTTGGATAAGTTTTTACCTTATGTGCACTCTTTGAGTAGTTCATTTGCATTGATCACCACATGATTGCATGTCCTCATACACTCGGTTAGGTTTGTATACTCTTTGGATTGATAATTAAAAGCGTGTATCCCCACTATATGCACTTGAGAGGGGATTGAGGTATAGTCTCTTTCTCCGCAAGTCCCTAAGTTGGTACTTAGGTCAACACACTTTTTGGCGCCATTGCCGGGGAGTGACGAATCAAACCGAGGCATTCGTGTGATGGTAAGTAGATTTTTTCATTGAAGTAAGAGGAGGAGTGGTGATTTTCTCTTCTTTGGTAACTCATTTTCAACCGCACTTGCTACTTCTCATTCTTGGAGTGTGTGTAGTGAGTTGTTAGTCTAGGGAAGTGAGTGGTAGGAGGAGAGTAGGAAGAGTGAGGGAGTAGTTTAGAGTAGCTTTCACTTCTTGTCTTGTTGTTTCATTTTCAGTAGATAGGAAAAGCCAAGTATAAAAGCCAAAAAACCACTATTTGTAAGTCACTTGTGTTTTGAACAAGTATCGTGGGACGAGCTGCTGAGTATCGTGTGTTGAGCCTGAGCTTGTGGAGCTGCGTTAAGCAAGTGAGGGTGCTAGAAGAGTGAGAAAGAGCATCAAAGGTGAGCCACTCAGTTGCTAGTTCTTTTTGATCACTCAAAAAATTCAATATCAGTGTGAAACGATCTGCGTCAGGTATCGTTTGGAACTTACAGGGGTAAAAGAGGTGTTGTGATTGATACAGGGAGTGAGGAGGGGGTAGAAGACCTTGTAAAACATCTGTGTGTAATCAAAACTTGGAAAATCTTAGCCAAAATCTTGAAAAAAGGGTCAAGTATGGTTTACTCCCGCGGTCGAGTGTCGCGGTACTTAGCAAGTATCGTGACCTCCTGTGGTTGAGTATCGCGATATTTCCCTCCGATCGTGTATCGTTTCATACCGATCGCGATACTTGGTCAGAGATCGTTTTGGCCAGAGATCGTAGATCGTGTATCGTTTCGGATTAGAGATCGTTTTGGCTAGCGATCGTTGATCGTGTATCGTTTCATACCTAACGCGATACTTCGGAAGTATCGTGTATCGTGTATCGTTTGGTGGGCCAAGTATCGTGTATCGCTCCTCAGAGATCACGATACTTACCAAAGATCGCATATCGTTTGGTTTAGGTATCGTCGATCGTTTCCATTCCAGAGATCGTGTATCGTTTCGGCCAGAGATCGTTTCCATCCCAGAGATCGTGTATCGTTTCGGCCAGAGATCGTTTCGACTAGAGATCACGTATCGTTTTTCTCAAGTATCGTGTATCGTGTATCGTCTCTCAGAGATCGCGATACTTACCAAAGTTCGTGTATCGTTTCGCTGAGGTATCGTCGATCGTTTGAGCCCAAAGATCGTGTATCGTTTTGCTGAGGTATCGTCGATCGTTTTGAGACAGAGATCGAGTATCGTCTGGGATCGAATATCGAGTATCGTTTGAGCCCAAAGATCGTGTATCGTTTTGGGTTAGAGATCGTGTATCATGGATTTTGGAGTCAAGTATCGTGATCTGGAAAAAGTTCTTTTACAATCATATCCCAGCCAAGGTCTTCTAGAAATTCTGACCTTTAGTGAAGAATCCTAGAGGCTAGAGGATTGCAAGGGCTGATCAGAGCTGTGAAGTGGATGAACTTGAGATCCGGAAGAACCCTAGGAAGCCGAAGAAGTGTAATCTCTTCTGTAGGTAGTATAGCCGAGCCAAGTAGCCGTTCACATTACTCGAAGACCTCTAGTGAGTCAGAGGAAGAAATTCCCATGGCTTCAGAGGATATGCAGAACACAGTACCCATGATTGGCATGATGTCAATCATTGAAGGAGAGTACAGGACCTCCTTGGAGTACGTGAACACCAACCAAAATGAGATCCCTATTTATTTGGATGGTCTAAACAGATCAGTGGCCAGGTGAAAGAAGGCGTCGGAGGCTTACATAGTGAAGAAAATAATGCTGCAAACCTAAATGGAGGTGGGAATGAGGAGCAAGTAACTGAACACCCGAAAAACATTAATGAACATGGTGAAGAAAATAATGCTGCAAACCTAAATGGAGGTGGGAATGAGGAGCAAGTAACTACACCTAGAGGGAGATCTACTGTAGCTAGGAAATGGAGGGGAGACCTGATTCCCCAAGATGACTCCTTAATGGATGTATATTTGGTCAATGGGATGGAGCATCTGCTTAGAGCTCATTCCTCAATATGGGAAGCTGCTCCTAATCCAGTTACCATCTATGAGTTACAAGATCCTGATTTCCCCACCATCATCACATATTTGGATAAAAACCAGAGAAGATATTGGCCCTTAACAGAATCGGAAAGAGCTGAGTTGAAATATCAAAATATCCCAGTATTTCCCCCTAGGGACCAAGCCACTACTTCAAGAAATCCACTCGGAACTTCCCATAATGATTCATATCAACAGTCGGGCCAAACACAACAAACCCAACAAACCCAAATCCCAGTCAGACCACATGTGCAGTTTGCAATGCCTGCAAATAACCCTAATTATTGACCTCAACCAACTATTGACCCCAGACATGGAATTCTTGCTCCAGTCAGACCGCCTGTAGCAAGAGGACCAGGCATGCCCATGGGAAGACCAATTTTCCCCATAATGCCTAGACCACCCGAAGCAGGAAGAAGATTAAGGCCAATCCAAGTTGCCAAATGCATGAGAAATCATTATGATGGCTCGAGTGAACCTTACAATCATATAGCTGAATTCAAACAAGTAATCAGAGCCGAACAGGTAGAAGACTTCTTGATCCAATATGAGTCCTTTGGTCTTACATTGTCAGACACCGCCTTAGCATGGTTCCAGCCATTGGACCCTAATACTTTCCAAAACATGGAGCAAGTCTATCAAGAAATGATTGAGGAATTCACTAAGTCAGGAATTAAGAACAATTCTTCGTCACTGATCCATAGCTTTAAGCAAGCCCCTATCGAATCAGTGAGATTGGCTGCAAGAAGATTCAAGCAGTATGTGGACAGATGCCCAGTAGAGACCTACCCAAAATAAAATGGTGTCATTATTCTTGGAAGGGTTGTTGAATGGATCCTTGAGATCTTTAGTATATGTGAAGAGAGTTCAGACTTTACAAGAGTGCATGAAGGAATGTATAGACCTAGAAGACAACCTAGCAGAAGACCTGAAAATACCTCAAGGTAGCTTGAAAAGTGAAGATTCAGCCAGTAGCACATCAATCCCTAAAAACAATGTAGAGGAAATAGCCGATTTGGTAGCTAAGAAGTTGAACGTTCAAGGACAGAGGAACTACCCCAGTAACCCTATGAGAGTGCCCATGCTCAGAAGGTGTACGCAGTGCGGAGGTGATCATCCTTCTCACTTGTGTACTAGGGGAGTAGTCCCACCACCTGCATATGCTTATAATAGACCCCCTGTCCCAGGACCTCTACAATATTGCAGTGTAGAGCAAAAATATACAAATCACAGTACAAAGAATTGCCCTTACAATAGGCAAGCTAGATCAGCACAGCCATATATGAGACCTTATGGATACCCTCAGAGAGATCAAGGAGGCGAAGTCTTCAGATATCCCACTTATCAGCAGCAGGCACTAGTGCCACGACCATATGTATATCAAGGATACACCCAACCACAACCAGTAGCAACCGCCCCATCCTCAGAACGTTGTCCCAGTCAAGATAGCTCAACCTGAAGAAAACCTAGAGAGAGCTATAGTCCCAGCCACACCTTTGGTTAGTAATGAACCATATGACTCATCTTACGACCATAGTCAAGGAGCATATCCCAATTATGAAAGCTCTATGATAGAGTATGGACAACTATACGAACCATATGCCTATGGCATGGAAGTATCAGATAGTTCATACGGATACGAGCAGGACTATGTGTCATTAATGTACACAGCTCCTAGAGCAACCATACCACCCCGACCCATGAATAGATCGCCTGTACCCAGAGGACCATGTTATAGATGTGGAGGTGATCACTACATCACAGAATGCACATTGCTAAACCCACCACCACCACAACGCGTCTGGGAAGGCTACTGTAGTGATTGTGGTAAGGAACACCTTTTCAGAGACTGCCCCAAGAATCCCAACAAAGTTACATCCAACGTGCAATTCAATGTGATAGAAGTAATCGAGTCATCAGGGAGCGATAAGGAATATATTGTACCATTAAAGGCGATAACAAGAGCCAAAGTTAAAGAGACCCCAAAAAAATCAAAGGAACACAATCAAAGTGACCTAGAGATTAATACACTCATACCTCAGAGAGTGGAAGACTCAGAAGAGCCTGAGAAAAGTGTTGTAAGTAAAAGAACCCAAAGATGGAAGAACCGTAGAGATAGAATAAAAGAAAAGAAGTTACTGCAGAAGAAGGAAAATGAGAAGAGCAAACAAAACCCAAAAGAGGAAAATGAAGAAGAAAATAAAAATGAAAAGTACAAAAAAGAGGAGGTAGGATCTGTGTTAGCAGATCCCATGCCTGAAGAATTAGCTATGTGGATTCAGGCATACAAGGCACGAATAAGAGCCGGACCGACCATCGAACAACATGAAAGAAATACCCTAGAGGTGACTTAGAGAAAGATAGGTTGGAGATCTGCAAAAAATTAATAGAAGTTGCTCAACAGACCCTAGAGAAACCTGCATTGCCATTACCCAAGACCCGAATTCCTGAAAGAGAATTCCAGGAATGCATCATCACCAATGACCACGAAAAACCTGAAGCAAGTAAGACACAGCATGGCAATTATTGTGAGAAAAAAAGGGAAGGATCTATTGTTCCCGAAGTGGAAGGGGAATGGCCTAAAGATTTGTGGGCTAGAGTCCAAGAAGACAGATGGAAGAAAGTAGAAGGAATTGAACCACCCTTTGAAGAACTAGAAGCAGAAAACGAAATAGAGGGTTCAATACCTGAATTAAATTCAGAAGAAATTTTAGCAATGGATCCTAGTGACAAGGGAGATGAGGAAGTAAAGGAATTGCCCAATTACACAGGGGAGTACGAACATAATTCTAAATTGTATTGCATCCCCTCAATAAGGAAAAAAGAACCGAACCCATCAGTCCAAACATCGGACATCATACAACACCTTAAAAAAGTAAAAATCCCTTGTACACTAACATTAGAGGAATTGTTGAAGGTTAAACCACATTTGAAGGAGAAATTGACCAGTCAGTTGGAGGTCAAGACAAGAGAAAAAGAGATATATGATGAAGTAAATACTATAAAGATCCCTGTGGATAAGGTAGGAGATTTTAGTGAGGGTGATGAAGGAAACACCTGCCTTCCAATTACTTTTAGGGGTTATACTACCAAATCCATCTTAGATTCAGGAGCGGGTGTAGGCATTGCTACTAGAGAAATATGGGAGAAATGGGGAAAACCAGCTTTAAGACCAACGCGAATGAAAATACAAATGGCTGATGGACACACAGAAAGACCCTTGGGATTATTGGAACGAGTAGTTTTTACCACCTGCGGAGTTGAATTTGAACACACCTTAGCAATATGTCAATTTGAAAGGGCGAGCAATTACGAAATGATACTTGGAAGACCTTTCATGAGACAATTAAAGGTTGTGCAAGATTGGGGAAAAGATGTTGTATACCTACAACATGAAGGAACCACCACGAGAATAAATCTCCATACATATACATATCAAGATGTTCCCCCCTTACAATGGAATCAAATTCACAAGGAGGAAGATGATCAGTCAATTCACAGCATAGGTTCTAGTGACCAATCTTGGATGAACGAGGACACTCATCTATGGATATGCCAAACTGCTAAAAAGGAGGAGGATAGGAGAAAGGGATGGTAGCAAGGGCAAGGAGTAGCTAGGTCTGTACAAGATCCAGCTTACATGCCTCAAGTCTTTTTAGATGAAGAGTTCGAACCTCATGGCTGGATGGAGATTTTAGCGACCCTCGATGTATGCGTGAATGAAGAAGTGATAACCATGAATGAATGCATTGACGAGGAAGGATACGATGTTAGTCTCTATGTAGTAGTTCTTCAGGAGGCTGAAGAAGGAGAAGTGATAGAGAAAGAATGGAAGGAGGACTATGAGAGCATTGAAATGGAGCCAGAACCAATGGAACCAGAGGATGAAAATCAAAACATAGGAACCACTGCTAATGAAGATAACCAAGAACCTAAACAGGAAGAAGAGCTGGAGTTAGATAAAGAGCCAGAGAATGAAGAAAACAAGCCACAAGATCAGTTTGAAGTGCCCGCTCACTTCAAAAAATATGAAGTAGAGGAGAGAAAAATTGCTATTCAAATGCCTAAAAGAGAGGCACAGCCGAGAATAGCATATGACAACAAAGAACAAACCAAGAAGATAGTAGTAACGTTAGAAGAAGGAGAGGAACGATGTACTTTCATAGGACAGGACGTCTCCATGGAAGAAGAACAAGAGTTAATATGCCTCATAAGAGAATATCGGGATGTCTTTGCCTGGACCTATAAGGATTTGAAGGGAGTAGATCCATCTATATGTGCCCATAGAATTCCCATGACATCAGAAGCCAAACCTTCTAAACAAAGACCATATACATACAATGATGTGTATTCAGCAAAGATAAAGGAAGAGATAGACAAATTGTTAGATGCTGGATTCATATATGAGATTGAGCACACGGAATGGGTGTCACCTTTGGTGGTTGTACCGAAGAAGAACGGAAAGTTAAGAGTGTGTATCAATTTGAAGAAAGTAAATGCTGCGACTATAAGAGATAGTTACCCATTACCAATTACAGATCATCTGTTGGAAAGAGTGGCAGGGAAGGAAGTCTATAGCTTTTTAGATGGCTTTTCAGGGTATAATCAGGTAGCCATTGCTCCTGAGGACCAACACAAAACTGCTTTCACAACTGAGTGGGGAGTATACGCCTTTAGAGTCATGCCTTTTGGTCTGACGAATGCCCCAGCCACTTTCCAAAGACTGATGTGCCATGTATTCAAAGAATTCCTAAGAAAAAGTATGGAGGTATACGTGGATGATCTTTGTACTTATTCAGCCATACGATCAGAGCATATCCCTGAACTAGAAAAGATCTTTGCCAAGTGTCAACAATATCGAGTATGCCTCAACCGAGAAAAATGTGTCTTCATGGTTAGACAAGGAAAAATATTAGGACATATTGTATCTAAGAATGGAATTTCAACTGATGAAGACAAAATCAAAGTAATTCTGGAGTTACCAAGACCAAAGAATGCTAAAGAAGTTCAAGCATTTATGGGACATTGTGGATACTATCGAAGATTTATACATATGTACGCCATAATTGCTAGACCTCTTTATGCATTATTGACACAATTTAATTGGACCAAAGAATGTGAGAAAGCCTTCAATGAGTTAAAGAATCGATTGAGTTCAGCACCAATCCTTCGAGTACCTAACTGGAATAAACCATTTCACATTCATGTGGATGCTTCCAAGTTTGCCATTGGTTGCATCTTAGCTCAACCTGCCGATATAGGGAAGCTAGACCACCCTATAGCCTATGCCAGTAGACAATTAAATCAAGCAAAATGAAATTATACTACCACGGAGAGAGAAGGCCTAGGGATGGTGTACGCAGTCAAAAAGTTTAGACATTACCTGTTGGCAAACAAATTCAAATTCTTCATTGATCATCAAGCCCTACTGTACTTGGTCAATAAGCCTTGCAATACTGGAAGACTAGTACGATGGTTTTTATTGCTAATGGAATTTGACTTTGAGGTAGTGTTCAAGAAAGGAAATACCCACATAAGGGCAGATCACTTATCAAGAATGACTCATGGAGAACCACCCATAGGAGTACCAGATGATCTGCCAGATACATACCTATTTAACCTGGAAGTATGTCCCCAATGGGCAGAAAAGTTGATCCCGATACTTACACATGGACCGAAAAATGGGATCACTCCAAATCAAACCCAAGACCTTTGGAAGGCTAAAAACCTTCATATCATTGCGGGAAGTTTGTATCACCAAGATTCAAATGGATTGTTAATGAGATGTGTCGAAGAAGAGGAACAAGAAATGTGGCTTCAGAAAGCACATGTAAACCAATGGAAAACTCATATGAATGCAAACGGAACATGGCAAACCCTGAAGAGGTTAGGCATATATTGGCTGACCATGCAGAGAGACGCACATAATTATGTGTCAGCATGCCAAATTTGTCAAGAACAAAATCCAGATGAGAACTCAACTCTATGCTATTCCACAATAGCACCGAGATGGAGCATGCCTCTGGTAAAGTTCTTAAAAACTCAAGAATACCCAGAAGGAGCCACTTCAGCAAGGAAACGTGCACTTGTAGAGCAGAGTAAGGATTATGCCATTGTAGGAAAACAACTTTTTAAACGAGGGAAAGATAATCAATTACGAATGTGCATTCATGAAGATGAATATCTTTCTGTTTTAGAGATGGCACATACAAGAGCTGCAGGAGGGCACTTCTCTGCAGATAAAACTGCAAAAATGATCCTCTTTGCGGGAATGTGGTGGCCAACTCTACATCAAGATGTTGTAACATATGTGCAACTATGTGATACTTGTCAACGAACAAAATATCCAATTAGAAGAGATGAGATGCCACTGAGACCCATGATGAGTGCCAGAGCTTTCACGAAATGGGGAATAGACTTCATAGGGCCTATTAGCCCACCAGCGAAAGGATCCCATGCCGAATATATAATTGTAGCCACAGATTATCTGACCAAATGGGTTGAAGCCAAAGCAACCAAGAAAAATGATGCAAGAACCACGGCCAAGTTTCTCTTTGAGAACATTTTCACTAGATTTGGACTACCAATAGAAATTGTGAGTGATCGAGGTACGCACTTTGTGAATGAAGTCATAGAAGCTCTACTGAATGAATTCTTGGTAATTCATAAGAAATCAGCTCCTTATCACCCACAAGCCAATGGACAAGCCGAGAGTTCGAATAAAATTTTGTGCACAGTACTCACCAAAATTGTTAACAATGGTAGATCAGATTGGGATAAACAATTACATCATGCTTTATGGGCATTTCGAGTAGCCTATAAAACCGCCATAGGCACTACTCCTTTTAACTTAGTTTATGGACAAAATGCTAATTTGCCAATTGATTTCCTAATTCCCACTCTCAGAGTAGCAACTACTTACGAGTGGACGGGACATGAACTATCAGCTCAATTGGATCAAATAGAAAAACTTCACGAAACTAGGTTACAAGCAGTAGCAGGCATTTATGCTGCTAAACGACGACAGAAAGCCTATTTTGATGCTCACATTAAGGACAAAAATTTGAAGGAAGGAGATTTAGTTCTGGTATACACCTTGAAACAACACGCTAAGAAGTTGCAGAAGAGAGGATATGGCCCATTAATCATCAATCGTATATCCACAAGTGGAGCCATCAGCTTAGCAACCATAGATGGGGATGTATTACCAAACTACATCAGTGGATGTCGAGTAAAAAAATATCTAGAACCAATGACCGAAGAAACAATGTCTCGATTAATCAAGGGCAAGAATAGACGCATTGAGGAGGAAAGGATATGAGAAGAAGCGAGACAGGAAGCTCTAGAACGAATTAAGAAACGGAAAGAGTGGATGAGAAAGAGAGAGATGAGAGATATCGACTAGGAAAAGAACTCATCCCAATGGCTAATTTTAGAGCCACTAAAAGCGTAGGTTCATAGAGAATGCAACCATATTTAAATTTGGGAGCAGGTAAAACGGAATACCACTTGGTGGATGCTCTCATTGACACAGGAGCTGCCATAAGTTGTATCAAACTTTCTTTGACCCAGAAACTCAAGGAAGAATTACGCCCATCGATGGCACAGCTGATAGGAATAGGAGGAACAATCACTCAATGCATAGGTGAGATCACCTTACCTTTGCATCTTGGCAACAACACTATGGAACAAAAGCTATTAGTGTGTCATGATCAGGATTTACTTGAAGATGTTGTGTTAGGTCAAGATTGGATTTACGAATATGAGGTGACCATTCAATTGGCTTTAGGATACATCTCTGCCAGGATAGAACATCGTGAAGTATTCAGTCTGCTGGACGAACGACCAATCAAATCTGTGAACATAGAGCAAGAAGTTCATTCCAATGAACAAAGTCATGAATGTATGTTCACTAGCACTATAGAAACACCTTCGTCAAGTACTATATGTGCGGACACATTGAATTCTGCTTGCATACCATCTTCTAGTCTAACAAGTCACAAGAGTGTCAATCAACCTGAAACTCATCTCAGTGGAGCACCATGCACAAGAGAGTCAAGTCCTCTGAGTAATTCAAAATTTGTACCCATTAAATTATACCCTATTCCGAACACTCAACAAGCTTGGATAAGGAAAGATCAAGTGAGGGAATATCTTCAACGACAGAAGCACTATCGACATCGGAGCAACCAAGCAAGTAACAAAGCAAATAATTTTGAGCAGCAAAGTCAACAACGAAGTGCTACAATATGGATTCCAAAGAAAGTATTAGCCGCTCAACCAAACCGATCGCAAATATGGATTCCTAAATCATGTGCTCCAAAGAAGCTAAACCAAAATGAGGAACCTCAGCAGAAGAAGAACCAACAGGGGCTACGAGCAAAACAGCCACAGAAGAATAGCTACGGGAAAATAAAGGAGTCTACAATCGCTACACAAGCCAATCTGAGATTCAAAAATCAGAGTGAGCAGACATACAACAAAAGAAGAACCACATTCATCAAAAAGGTGGAGAATACAGTACATCTCAACAGAATGAAGCAGATTTGGTTGCCGAAAGACAAGACTGGCTGCATACATCAAACAACTACTTCCAATTGCACAAATATGGAGTTATCAATACCCAAAGTATGCATGATAGGGCCACATTACAAGGCCAAGCATTCAGCACATCTTTCTTCTATTTCAGGATAGTCGAGCACATTTTCCTCTTGGGAAATAGGAGAGCACTTGTACATACACTAAGAAAATTACTCCAAAAATAAATAACCGCTTCGGCTATGAACTAACTTTTTTGTTTTTCTTTTCAGATAAAATTATGAAAATATCTAAAAATGTGAAAAATCCAGGTATTACCTTTCTCACACCCACGGGAAAGGGGCGACACCATTCACTCGGAGCAATGTCGTACCTATGACAAACAAATAAAGGAGGATTTCTGATAATATATGGCCACTAATTCATACTCTATATTGAGTGCAGATGGCAGCTACCAATTCCGAAGCTACACAAGTGGAAGAGGTCCAGCTTCTTCCATTGGAATCAGTAACAAAAGTCAGAGGCCATTGGTTTCGGGATGACCAACCAGTCTCGGAACTCATTTTCATGGCAACTATCAAGATTATGGATAGGGATCACTACTTCCCTATCATGTCTCAATATTTCAAGACCATAATCCAAGGTTTACCGCATATTGAAGATGTATGGACACAGGCAGGCATAGAGGCATTTCTCAAATTGCCAATCTATGTTCCAGATTTTCAGAGATGTGCACAAGTAATGAATACCATGCAACCTGCTGCAACAAAAATATCAGTTCCAGAAGCACGAGTATTGGATAAAGTAGGGACATGGAAAACCATCCAATTCACTCATGAACTAATCAATAAAGCTTTTGGCTGGAATCAAGAAGGAATTACTAGTGTCAAGGAAGAATGTCATGATCCTAAGAAGAGATCTTTTGTGGAAATTAATAGAATAGACATTGAAGATGTTGTCCGTCTTGTGCATCAACATTTCTGCTTCCCTAGTATGCACAGATACACAGCTCCACAAAAGATAGTAGTACAACTACTATCACATGCCATGCGACAAATAGGAAACAAAATTAATTTGACTGGCTATGTACAAGAAAGGCTATTTGAAGCCCAGAAGAAATGGGGCCAGAAAAAGTTTTTGAATGGCAGTTCTGCATTAACATTACTGATATATGAAGCCCTTGATATGAAAATTTGCTTACGGGAGATGCCGACATCAGAAGGGCTAGCCAAGTATGCAAAATCCGCTACAGTCCCTAGGAAAAAGAAAGCAATTGTTATGGTTGAAGAAGCTGGAACCAGCTCACAAAAACCCATGAGGGGTACAAAGCGTCTACGGGAGGAGGAAGCCCAAGCTACACCGCAATCAAAGAGAACACATCTATTACCGAAGATCACGACGGTTCAAATGCCTATTACTAGGAGAGATCTTTCTGCTGCCCTCGAAGAGACCCATCAATATATGCAAGGGTAGGTAAACTTGAATATTCAAGGTCATCATTATAGACAGGCAAGTCAAGACAATAAACAACGGAGTACAGAGAAGACTCCTAAACAAGCTGGAAGATACAAAGAGCTGGGCATAGATGATTCTAGTACCAATATGGAATCCAGTCCTGAAAAAGACACTGTGGATACTGATATAAGGACAGATACTCAAGAAGAAGAATGGAATGAAATCAATCAAGTAGAAGTGACGCCGGACAACCATGAAGAAAAGGACAAGGACGTAGAAGATTCTATTGAACCTGAGCATGTCCTTCAATTAAATGATACTACAAAGATCAGCATCAAGGAAGCTCCAACAACTGTTACACATGTAAAACCACCTATCAAAGAGGAAAGCCACACTCCAGTGGACGTGAATTCAGAGGAGCTACAAAATCAGGAACAAATTGTGATCGAGGTGCCAGATGATACACCTCAAGGAAATCAAGAAAACATGGCGGCTGAGCCAAGAATCCAACTTCAGATTAGGCAGCCCCATGACACTACATTACATGTGGCACAGGGTAAGGATGTCAATACCGGCGAGGAAACGAGTATACCAAAAACATGGCTAAACGTGGATGTTGCTCAACTGAAACCTATAGTGAAACAAATGATTCAGACAGCCATGGACACACAATAGCACATGATGGATATAGATGCGGATTATGATAAGGCTATGAGAGATAAAAGTCAATTCCAGCTCATGAGTGAACAACTGTCATCACGCTCATCGAGGCACAAAAGAAGATAACGGCCAAAAGCACTGAGTTGCTAGAAGCCAAAACGCAATATGAATCATTAATTACTCAGCATCACCAACTCCAAGCACAGCTCGCAAATCTACAAAGATTATATGATGCAAGCGAGGCTGACAAAGAAAGAATGAGAGCTAGAAGTATGTTGCTCGAGACACAGCTAAAAGTATATATGGAAGAAAATGACACATTGAGAAGCAGGAATAAGGAATTAATGAAATCATTATTATATGATCAACCAATCGAGCAACAGGAATCCTCAGAAATCAAAGAAAAAGAATTAAGAGAGCAGATAGCACAACATGCAGATTTGCTACGACAAGAGCAAGAAGTAAGAGAAGAATCAGAACGGAAGTACACTCAGGAAATATGTGAACTAAAAAAGCAGTTGAATACAGCACATGCTAAACTTGCAGCAAGTTACAGTGAAAACATGGATAATGTGGCTGAAATCGGAAATGAGTTACTTGCAGCAAAAGAAGCACTCAGGGCAGCCATGCAAGAAGTAAAAGCGAAAGATGAATGCATAGCACAATTAAAGATTCAAATAAAAGAGAAAGCACCGATCGGGACACCAATAGAGCCAATAAAGGAAAATCCTACTGACGAGGTAGAGGTAAGCCCTCTATCTCACCCGATCTATAATTCTCCCATACATGAGCAGATGGCGGATATACATGATGATCGTCCGATGCCATACACTGCAGAAATAAGTCAGAAGGAACGGGCACTAGTGGTGTCCCGATTGACGGAGAATTTTGAAAATGAAGTCATCAAGGTAATGAAAGAGGCCAAGATCAAAGGTAAAGACCTGGACAAGATAATGAAGCCTTTCCATATTCCATACGGATTATTGAAAGAGAAAACGAGACGATACATAAAGAAGACCACAAAGAAGAGTCCCGATGAGCAGCTCAATTTTACACAAGACACATTCACATACAGTCAAGAAGAGTTCGAAGCTGCACAACCAATTTGGAGAAGAAAATTTTTGGAGAAACATCCCACACTACGGGTGCTTAAGCAGCACCTTAGTTATTACAGGTAAACCCTTCATTTTGTCCTATACCACGCAGAAGGGATACCAGAGAATTTTTGGATATGCAAAAGAATGGCACTATAAATAAACAATGGCTGAATTATCCTATGCTTTCGAGCCCGCCACATAACTACTTGCCAACAGAAGAATATATGATTAAAACAATCGAATTTTGGCTACAAAATTATGCGACAGTACCCGACCTAACCGTCAAAATGACCAATAAAATACTTAGCATGATACTCACAGTTTTGAAAGTCTTCAAGCATGCGGCCTACACTTTTTTGAATTTCATCGGCATTAATCAGGGCACGGAAATCCTCATTTTTTATCTATCGGTGATGCCTAGCCGCCCCACAATAATGGCGTATTATTCTAGATTAATGTTCTTGCCAAGTGTATATATGCAAACTTTTGAAGAAGCATTCTTTACAGGATTTTTTGAGATTGATTCAGAAATTTAAATGCCAGATTAGTGGCATATGAACTTACCTTCTTCGCATATCACAGACAGCCACCCAATGACGGTGTGAAGGCAGAACAATGGAAACAACTCATGATACGTGAAGCCAATCTGCTAAATGATACAGAGCAAAAAGTATATAAAACATATGCCCGTCGCTTATCAAAGCCTGTCGGGGATGACAGAGTCCAGGAGGGGGGCAGTGTTGAGGGAGAGTCGAGTAAAAAGAAGAAAAGAAGAAGGCAACGAAAGAAGCATCTTCACTAAATAGAAATATCCGAAGACATATCTCTGCAAGAAGCCCCGCAGGGGCGCAACACCCATCTCTGCACAGAGCCCTGCAGGGGCACGCATCAGGCAACAATGCGAAACATCCAGGTCCTGCACGGTGAAAGAAAGCAAACAGGCTCAAAGCAATACAACAGGGTCAGATGTGTGCAACCAGGACAAATCAGAGGACCAAAAGTTAGAAAGGGGCAGAGGCTGAAAAGTTTAAGAGGGTGACTAAGAACAGCACATTCCTAGTCACTGGTGGCGTGCGTGGAAACCCAAATAAACAGGCAAGACAAATGCAGCAGGCTCTAGTGTAGTAGAGCTTGAATCAAGAACAGGCCATCAAAGCTGCATGTCTGTTTAACTACAGACAAAACCGACCAAGGGTAGCGTGCGGAGAAACGAAGCAAACAGCCGACGAAAAGCTAAAGCCTGTCAAGGGACGATAGAGACGAAGAGGGGGAGAGTGTTGCAGAGCTAAAAAGAGCACAAAGCAGAGAAAAAGACGGGCCCCAAAATTTTTCCGATTTGGACATCATATTTTTGTATCATAATCATTCTTGTAATATATTTTCCGTTGTAAATGCACTAGAGGAGTCCTCTAGATGCATCCCCACAGAAGATTAGAGATTTACCCATATAAAATAGTAGGAAATTAGTCTTTTAGTGAATAAAGTGCCGGTCTCTTGTGTGAAAGGACCATTTTTAGGGCACTAGTATATAAGTCAAAGGTGACTCTTTGTAAAGAACTTTTTGCCATTGTGAGAATAGAGAGCACAGAAATTCGAATTTGTGTCTTCTTCACTCTGTATCTTCTTCTTTGTGAGCTTGTGTGCATGTGTATTTCTTGGAAAGAGTGCTTGTGAGTGTGGTCTATCCATGAAAGTGTTTATTTGCTGTAGGTAAGGTGTGTGCGAAGTGTAGGAAGTACTGAAGTGTAAGAAGGTATTTCCCGCGACTCAGTATTTTGCTCATAACTTAAAGTAGGAGTGTCAGAATTGCATGAAACCACTGCCATTGGATGCGTCTTCTCGAGAGCTTCGAAATGCATATGCTATTCGCTATGTTTGGAGCTCTGAGCTGAGAGAAAAGGCCAAAATACTGACGGCTGCTGCACCAAGTATCGTTTCGCCATGATTAACAGTTGAAGCTTGTTTGGATAAGTGTTTACCTTATGTGCACTCTTTGAGTAGTTCATTTGCATTGATCACCACATGATTGCATGTCCTCATACACTCAGTTAGGTTTGTATACTCTTTGGATTGATAATTAAAAGCGTGTATCCCCATTATATGCACTTGAGAGGGGATTGAGGTATAGTCTCTTTCTCCGCAAGTCCCTAAGTTGGTACTTAGGTCAACACAATGAGCCACACCCATCTACACCCATAGCAGATCCTTAGACTTGGCACACCTACGCTTGGAGGTTATATGATATCCCAAGATAGTCCCCATTGTCGATTCCCCCCAGACCATGCCTAGTGATATCTACCCTCTTCACAACAGGCATGGTATGATAGGCCATCCACATGCTGAATCATGTCCACTCAGCAGACTGCACGGGACTACAAGGCAAGCACTTCATATAGGCAATCAATGTATTTGCCCACCTGATCACCCACCTCTTCATTCGTGCTTTGGTTGAGGGGTTACCTGACTCGTAGAGTATTCACACCATTTCACCTATCCACAAGTCCGGCGATATGATGGACCCGAGTAACTACAGAACTATTATGATAGGCCATATCCTAGCCAAGATCTATGGGACAGTACTAGAGACAGAGCTTAGTACATATGTTGTTGCAGCTAGGATCAGAGCACCCTGCTAACTAGGCTTCCACTGCACTTTATCCACCATCAACCACATCTTCATGCTTCATTGCCTAATTGAGAGCACAAACATGAGGAAGTAGAGACTCTATTGTTGCTTCATGGATTTCCACAAAGCCTTCAACATGGTCCCCCGAGCGAGACTACTATGGGGACTCCAAGAGTTATATCTACCATTAGATATGCTATGGGCCATCCATGCTTTGTATGCACATCACAAGCAAGGTACATTGCCCCGATAGCCTATTAGAGAGCCTCGTTAGCACCATTGGTGTGAAAAAAGGTTGCCCCCTATCACCTACTCTCTTCGACATCGATGAGATCATGGAGTATATAAAACGAGCAAGAGGGCAAGCAGGAGACCCCAGAGGTACACCATTACACATCCTATTATATGCTTATGACATTTTTAGAGTCAGGGGAGGGGCTATAGTCACATTTAGAGGTGCTTGATACCTTCTGCACTCAGAGAAGACTCACAATGAACATTGGCAAGACCAAGGTCATGATCTTCCACACCTCTAGGATAGTATGCCATCGGACCTCTTTCACTACAACTGGAGGATAGATAGAGGTAGTGGACTCTTACATCTACTTAGGTGTCACCTCCTCGAGTAGTACAGGTATGTTCTCCATGGCCTAGGCAGTGAGAGATAGATAGACATGAGGGTATGCGGCACTTTTCAGATTGGAGAGACACTACTTTCAAGAACATTTCTAGGAGCCCTGACTAAGGGCTAGCTCTTTGATACTCTAGTGACACCCACCCTAATGTATGCAGTAGCAATATGGGCACTAGGCATTACGGTGGCAATGTGCACATAGATTGACAGGCCCTAAGCCATCATGATCATGTGCTTGTTCTGTAGCAAGACCTCGGTTCCACATGACATTATACAGGTTGAGCTTGGCACCCCACCAATGCTAGTGGAAGCCCTTTTCTAGCTGGTAACCTTTATCATGAGAGTCAGGGAGCTCCCCACTACTCGACTCACTTGGATTGCATTTGAGATCTCCACACATTTGGTAGAGACAGGGCATGAGAGAGTATGGTATGCACAGATCTACCAATGGTTGGTAGACCTTGGCATGAGCATTGCCGACCTCCCCCTTTTTAGTATGACCTCTACATCACCCTCTCTCGTTCGGAGAGGAACAAGATCATCCATCAGGACCGACTACGGATACACATCAAGGAGACATGGATAACACCACAAGAGCCTCTTCCCACAAAGATGCAACACTACAGAGAGCACTTCCTGACTTTGACAATGGATGGTTTCATCTAGAGACCACGATACATGGACACATACATGGCACCAGCAAAGTGGATAGCTCAGATTATTGTCACATCAGCTCGAGATTGAGATCGGGCGAGCAACATACACCCCCAAGGATGAGAGATTATGCACGATCTGTCGAGAGGAGGTGGAGGACAAGGAGCAGTACACATGTAGATGCTAGGCGTATGAGGATATTAGAGACCACTACCCACAGCTCTTCAGGGGACCCAAAGAGATCAAGGCATTACTGGAGATGGAGGACGAGCACCCTCTAGGTTGTTTCCTAGTAGAGCTGCAACGTCATCGTGCCTCACTTCTCTAGCAGATGGAGATACGCCCAAACCCCCAAACTCATATTATAGATTTCTTCATTCCCATAGCTGCTTGGATGCCTAGCCCGAAGTGGGGTGTCACATTATAGAGAGCAGAGAAGCTTAGACGACAGTGCCAATGATCGAGAGAGATTAGACGGCAGAGAGCCCATCTCCACTAGAGAGAGATTTAGATGATTCATGCACACCATAACATGGAGATATGGAGACGTCAACAGCACACCCCTACTGATTTAGATGTGCAACGCATTATGAGGCTCGCCACAATGCCCTACCCACCGATGCATTATATCCTACATCCACTCCAGGCATCGAGAGGTCTATGACTCCACCCACCCTCCCCTCCCTATGCATATCATATTTGTATCTCAACCCCTAAGCATATAGAGTGCATACCCATAGCACCCCACACCCTCGATGCCAGTTATTACCCCCTCCTTTTATACTTTGTTTTGTACTCACATTTTATTTTCCTTTTGGGATTATAGAGGATCGAATCATGTTGATGTATATGTTTTGTTTTATAGGCCGATTTTGGCCTCTAATAGACGTTAAAAAGTCTCTCTCTCTCTCTCTCTCTCTCTCTCTCTCTCTCTCTCTCTCTCTCTCTCTCTCTCTCTCTCTCTCTCTCTCTCTCTCTCTCTCTCTCTCTCTCTCTCTCTCTCTCTCTCTCTCTCTCTCCCCTCTCTTTCTCTCTCCCTCTCTCCACCTCCTCCCCCTAGCTCCTTCCCTCCCTCCCTCTCTCCCTCTCTCTCTCCCTCCCTGCCCCCCTCTCCCTCCCTCCCCTCCCCCCTCTCCCTCCCTCCCTCCCCCACCCTCCCTCCCCCTCCCTCCTATCATGTCCCTTTTCCTCCTTCATGGTTTTCTATTCGTCCCACAATGGTGTTTGGATGGTTTGCACTGTTGCACCAAATTGTGCGCAATTATAAGGGGAGTGGTAATAGTGCATGCCTCTAGACAACAGACCAGCTAGGAATGCCCCCAACATCCGAGCAACAAGGCACAAAGGGTGTAAGTGCTTAGCCTTCCCTTCCTCACTTTTCATGGGAATGTCAGATGTCCCTTGCATCGTGGGTAGACGCACGGCAAAGGGAGCACCTCCCATCAATCCTTGATAGGTCTTGTACCTTGACGTTCAGGCAGGCTCGCACCAGGCTGGTCGGTCCCTCATCTTATTCGCTCACTCAAAGGGGCTTTGGATGTGTGTGGCAATGAAGAGCCACTCTGCCTCTTGGCAACCGGAGACCTTGGCCACTGATAGGCATGTTTCTAGGTGCTCGATGAGTATGTAAGCCATCAGGTTGCATCTCCATGAGTTGTAAGTCGGCAAACGTTGTCTCATTCATGCCTAAAGTTGGGGAATGCCTACAGGTTCCTTCATGTTTGGGGTTTGTCCTAAGGGTTTAGCCGGTTGACATGCATAGATCACTTCGTGTAGTAAGACATCTCAATGCGATGTAGGTCATTGTGCCATAAGTTGCAGAAAAATATGGGCCATAAGCCGCTTTGATCACTATAAGTCTCACACATCATCATTGACAATGATGCATGGCATGTCCATGCCGTTTTTGGAACGTTGCACAATGGGTCGTCTACAAGCCCCTTTTCGTTAGGTGGGAATTACCTTGGTCAGCACTTGCAGTCTAGGCTTCGACATGCCTTAATAAGTATGGAAAGTCGAAATGGACCCAAAGGTATGCTTGGAGTGGCAATCCCATTACAAAATGTTCATGGACCCTTACCACTATATCTGCCCAAGTTGGGCAATTTTTTACATAGAACAAGCTTGGGACCTCCACTTGGTTTATTGCCTTGTGCAAAATGGCCCAATTAACCATTGGCAAAGGGCATGTGGACGACTAGTCATGAATTGAATTATAGGGACTAGACATCCTTTTGTCGTTAGGATCTTCTAGGAAGTCCTTGGATTAAAATCAGCACATTCATCCTAATTAGAGGCAAAGTGCCATGACCCAAACTGCAAGGTTCGCATTTATGCAAGATCTGGCTCATGTGGAGCTTGGCATCCCTCGATGAAGTCGGAGTGGGGCATGCCATCCCTGTAAATCCTAAGTCATCCCTTTTGCTCCGAGCCAAACTAGTGGTGCTAGGTTCGCACATCACTTGCATAAGTTAAGTTTTCCTTAAATATGCATTCGCATGACAACCCATGGTACTAAGGATACTACTCCAGAATTAGAGGGTAAGAACACCATGCAAAGTCTCAAATCCACCACAATGTTCACCATTTTGACATCACCAAAAATGGGAATCATTATAGGGCTCCTAGTTAAACTTCTCAAGGATGAGAAGTATGTCAAAGAGAGGATGGATGTCATGCCCCTTTGCCTCCTCCCTAGTTTAATCCATCCCACCATGGTGCTTGGGTAGTTTTCCCTATTGTGCCAAATTGTGTGCAACTATAGGGGGAGTGGTAACCATGCATGCCTCTCGACAGCAGACCAGCTAAGAATGCCCCTAAGGTCCATGCAAAAAAGCCCTAAGGGCATAAGTGTTGAGCCTTCCCTTCCTCACTTTTCATGGGAACAAAAATGTCCCCTATCCCTCATCTTTCTCGATCACTCAAAGGGGATTTGGACGTGTGTGGCAATGGAGAGCCACTCTGTCTCTTGCCAATCAATGACCTTGTACTTAACGGTAATCTACTACTAGACTTGTCTACCTTCAACGGCCCTCCCTTCACGTTTCCATGTTAAGTCCGGCTTCAGCTATGCAACGTGTCTCTGGGCCAACTTACTTTAATCCCAGTGTGCTCTCGGGTAAGTTAAGGGGATTTCCCCTTTAACTTTGTGCCTAGCAATGGACCCCCCCTTCGATCAATCCTTGGTGGGACTTGTACCTTAATAGCTAGCCGGTGCCTCATCTTGCCAACTCACTCAAAGGGGCTTTGGATGTGTGTGGCAATGGAGATCCACTCTGCCTCTTGGCAATCGGCAACCTTGTACTTGATGTCAATCTACCATCGGGTCGGCCTACCTTCGACAGCAGCCCCTTCACGCTTCTGGATTAAGTCTTGCTTTTTCTATGCAACCTGCCTCCAAGCCAACTTATTCTAAGTCTCGCTCGCTCTCAGGTAACTTAAGGGGATTGCCCCTTTAACTTCTTGGCCATCCATCTCCTTGTAGGTTACCATGCAGAGTCTCATAGCCATCACAATTTTCACTCTTTCAACCTCACTGCAAAGGGGAATCATTCTAGGGTGCATAGGTGAACTTCTTGAAGTATCTTGTCGGTGATGCACCACACTGTGCTCTCCTTCTTAAGAGCTCGACGACGATATCTTGGGCGTAGAAAATTGAGCTCCAAACACCGCACATGATACTCCACACAAAGGCTATAGAATATGCAGAAAAACACAGCACACAAGGAGCACGAACACGGACTTCTTGGATGTTACAAATGTAGTCCAACTTATAATTTGTGGTTGAACAAGCCACTATATGTTTTATTAAAGAACATAAACAAACGTGTTTCGTGACCATTTGGCCTTTCACATGGACACTAACGATAACAAATTCCCACTAAAGGCCAATATGGCCAAAGTAACTATGGGAGAAAAAATGAAGAATGATAAAGAATACCTGAGTATAAGTATACGAACTATGCCTTCCACTTGATGAGCATGTTACGTAGTATACAAATGACTATGTAAGATCATGAATCAAGTAACCCCCATCACTTGACAACAGTGTCAAAAGCTATCCTGAGGTAGAGCTTTAGTCAAAGCACTGTAGCATTATCTCGAGTATGAACCTTTTCAAGAATAATGCTCTCAGTGGCTAAGCAATCTCTAATGAAGTGATACCTCACCTCAATGTTGTTGGTCTTTGCATAATAGACTGGATTCTTAGCCAAAGCAATGGCACTCTGACTATCACTAAGCAAAGAAGTCACATGCTAAGGTAGACCCATATCACAAGCAAGATGAGAAAGCCACAATGCTTCCTTACATGCCTCACTTGCTAGAACATACTCTGCTTCTGTGGTGGAAATAGTTGTACATTCTTGAAGATGAGATCTCCAAGAGATAGCACCTCCAGCAAAATGAAAATTGTACCCTGATGTAGACTTACAATTGTCTATACAACTAGCATAGTCAGAATCTCTATAACCAATAATGGATGCTTTTCCTCTACCTAAGCATAGACAATTGTCCTTAGTGCCACTCAAATATCTCAAAATCATCTTGACCACTTCCGAATGTTTCTTTCCAGGATTGGACATTATCTACTCACAACTCCCACTACAAATGCAATGTTTGGTCTCAACACGTGCAGAGCGTCTCAATGGTTGCTGAATTGGAACATTTGCAGACTGATCTGATCGAACATTCTCTTGAACGTCCCTATGT
The DNA here is from genome assembly GCA_020310875.1 of Ceratopteris richardii. Classification (NCBI taxonomy): domain Eukaryota; kingdom Viridiplantae; phylum Streptophyta; class Polypodiopsida; order Polypodiales; family Pteridaceae; genus Ceratopteris; species Ceratopteris richardii. The sequence continues at coordinate 39,397,782 of CM035426.1, forward strand.
GTAGCATTTTTATGCATGCTAACTAGAGGACTAGTATCCTCAAACACCACTCTTCTCACTTCAACCTCCTTAATGGGTTGTTTATGCATCTTAGACTCATTGAAAATGACATCGCTACTTCTAATCACTGACCGTGTTTTAGGATCCCATAAATGATATCCAAATTATCCTTCTCGACCATATCCAAGAAAAATGCATTTCTTTGACTTATGGTCCGACTTTTGTCTAAGATTTTTGGGTATATGAACATATGCTTCATGCCCAAAAACTCAAACATGATCATAATATGGTGGCTTCCCTATCCATAAAACTTGTGACACTTTCAGACCTGGTAGTACTAGGTGAAAGGTTAATCACATGAACAGTAGTCAATACTTTTTCTACCCAAAAGCCTTGCAAAAGTTTTGCATGATGCAAGATAGAGACTACTCTATCCTGAATAGTTCTATTCATCCTTTTAGCTACACCATTCTGTAGTGGGTATAAGGAGCTATAAACTCTCTACGAATTTCTCTAGACTAGCAGAAAAGGTTGAATTCAGGTGAGGTATAATCACTCCCATTATCTAAACGCAAAGCTTTGAGCTTAGTTCCTTTTTCAGTCTCAACTGAAGCAAGCCATTTTCTAAAAGTAGGGGATACCTCATCCTTTGATTTGATAGGATATACCCAAACTTTTCTAGTACATCATCTATGAAAGTGATAAAGTAAAGAGAACCACCTAATGATCTTCTGGGCATATGACTAGAAATATCTTTATGAACGAGATCTAAAGGCTGAATTGAAGATTCAATGTGTGTTCTATCGAATTTTTGGTTTGCTTTCCATATTGATAATTCTCACAAAAAGAAAGATAACACAGGTAAGTAGCCAGAACGAGAAAGATTTTCCATTCCACTATGAGATATATGGCCCAAACAACCATACCATATACAAGCCATAGGTTGTTCAATAACAGCTAACAAGTGTTCTTTTTGTGGTACAAATAAAGGATAAAGTGAGCCAACTTTGCTTCCTTTTGCAATAACCATATTGCATTTTGATATGTGAAAGGATTGAGCATAGAATACCACCTTGTAACCAAGGTCATCAAGTTGATGAACAGACATCAAACTGCATGATAACTAAGGTACATGGCATACATTATGCATAGTAAATTTTGAATCATCAATGAACTGCACAACCACATCTCCAATCCTGATTACATCACACTGATAAGAATCACCAAGTCTCACGATACCAAGAAACTTTGCTACATAAATAGAGAACCACTCTCTATGTGGTATCACATGGAAAGAAGCACTAGAACCTAGCAGCCATGTGTGGGAAAGAGAATCAGCCATAAAATCCTCGATAGGCATAGTACTATCAAGTGTCAACACATCAGCATCATCAAAAATAGCATTGATTTCTTCAATCTTCACAGTTGAAGTAGATGGTGTAGGTTATTGTTTAACATGCCCATCAACATTTTGCCCTTTACCTTTAGCATTTTGTAATACATAACAATCTTTCTTCATGTGTCCTTTCTTATGACAATAATGGCATTCGATATCCCTCTTCCTTGATTTACTTCTACTCTCATTTTTTTAACCATTCTTTTCCTTGTTTTTGCTCCTGCCATGTTGTTGATTCTTTCCTTGATAAGGATCAAAAACATTATATGCATCTCCAGTTTGAGTCCCAACCATAGATTTTCTACAAATCTCCTCACTCAGAGTGCTCCACATATGTCATCATAAACCAGTTTACCACCAGGTGCACTATTGCTAATAGTTGTGCAAAATGTATCCCATGATGATGGCAAGGTGCATAGCAACAAGATTGCTTTCATTTCATTATCCATGTTCATTTTATGAGCCTGTAACTGGGAGAATATAGCATCAAACTCATTGAGATGAGCAGCAATACTATCTGTATCCTTCATGCGACTAATTCTTCCATAGAGCAAAGTTTGTGCAATCAAATTTTCGGATCTCAAAATGGTCTTTACCCTGCAAGTTAGAGCTCCTCTCGAACACTGGCACTAGACCCTGATCCTCTAGACGTGCATGAGACCTCGTTGATGCCATGATGGTAGATTGGCCAAAAACACCTGCAAGTGTCTGTCAACTCTATTCTTTAGGCTCAAAAAACATGCATAGACTTATGGTGGCTGCCCCCACCACAACTAAAACCTTTCAAGAAACCTGTGGATTAATTAGTGTGCCTAAAAACATAGACCCAAAAGGTGAACATTCATTGTTGAAGAAGTACAAAGAACACTCTTCTTGATGTTCTTGGCCCTCCGTGAAGAGAACTATCCATGAAAGTACTCCAAAATGGCTCCAAAAACACCCCAAAAATGCTTCAAAAATAGGCATTGAAAATAAAGAATGAAGCTTTGAGGACCCAAAACTTGTTGAAGATAATGTCAACCTTAGTCTTTCCCCTTCTTCAAGCATCACAAGAGTGTAACTTACTGGCAAGAGATTGCCACAGTTAAGAGAGCTCCGAGGGGAACAGTATTGGGATGGGTGACCTCCCGGGAAGTATCGGGAACATTTGTCTTCCTTGATTGTTGAGGTCCTCGCTCGTGCACAGTCAATGGTGCCAACCGTGACTTCGATGACTCGAATGACAAGGTATGCCATGTTCTATGACATGGTCATCACCTTAGTCAAAAGCCTTGGGTGGGTGCTTGCTTCGCTCGCACAAAAGGAACAATGCTTTTGCATCAAGATGCTCTAATACCAGTCAAGTATTTTGTCGGTGATGCACTGTAGTGCATTCTCCTTCTTGAGAGCTCCACAATGATATCCTCATTGTAGAAAACCAAGCTCCAAACACTGCACATGGTGCTCCGTACAGAGGCTCTAGAATACGTACAAAACACAATACACAGTGAGCACGAAGACAGATTTCTTGGATGTTACAAATGCGATCAAACTTGCAATCTATGGCTGACCAGGCCACTATATGTTTTATTAAAGAACATATACAAAAGTGTCTAGTGGCCATTTGGCCTTTCACATGGACACTAATAGTACACTTCTATAGGACGAGAAATTTGTTGGAGAGGGGATGGATGTCATGCCCCTTTGCCTCCTCCATAGTTTTCTATCCAACCCATCTTGATAGGTACTGATGTGTGTGAACACACTAGGACCACCGGGGTACTTTTTTTCCTCTTTAGGAGGTTTTTTCTCTTGGCTTGTATAAACACCTATAACCCTAACTAGTCATTTTATCTTTGTACATTCTAGTGGTAATACATTCAGTATTGTGTGTTGTGCTCCAAGATTCTTCTTCTTCCTTATGTTGTTTGTGTGCTTCCATAGACCTCAAACTCCAAAAATTGGTATCAGAGCAGGTCAATGCTTCATCTAGGGCATCATCAACACCCCTCTGGACACAGTCTCAGAATCACACGAAATTTGGTGAGCTCATTTTGGCCTCCGAACACACTATCGCAGTGCTTGTGTAGGTTATTTTGTCTTTTTGTGCCAAAGATATATAATCCAAATGCCTTAACATTTGAGAAGTTAGTCTTTGTTCTATTGTAGGAAGATCAGTCTAGGTAGAACAGATCCATTATGTGTTTTGCAAATCAAGCTTTCTTGGCTAGTCAGAAGGGCAAACGTAAACGAAGCTCTTCTAGTAGTAAGCAAAAATCTGCTAATTCTACATAATCAAAGAAGAATGACAAAGACGAGAAGAAAATAGAAAAGCGGAAATTGTTTTGCAAATACTGTAAAACAAATAATCATGTCATAAAGAGTTATCGAAAACTGGCCACTAAAGAGGCAAGGAAGAAAGAGGCCATAATGGTTATTGTAGAGGCCTTTACACCCAAAAGAGTCTGCTAACCTTGTGCAGAATGAAGAATGGGGATCTACTACTGTTTGCAGTTTCGATCCATCTTCATATGAACAGTGTATGTAGACTCAGATTTTTGGTACTTTGATAGTGGGGTAACCAAACATATTACCTCGCAACATAGTTTCTTCACTTTACTTGAGCCTGTCCCTACAGGAAATATTGTCACATGCACCAACAACTCCTCTTATCCTATTATAGGATTTGGTAACACTATTCTAATTAAGACATGTATGACACCTTGTTGCCTCTTTTTAGAGTTAGACAATCTAGTGTTAATGCTAACGAGGAAACTTCTCAGCCTTTACAGGTTTCATGTGATGATGCAGATCATTCCATTTCTCATGCAGATTTACATGATGGGCTTGTTGATGAGAGAGCTGATATTGAGGAGGCAAAAACTATGCCAAAATGGTTGGTGCAAACTTTGCGTGATAGCAAATTGGATGCACCTCTATCATATCATACTTGTTCAAGCTCTCATAGTGCCTCTTTTGCATCAAAATTCTATGATATGGCTACCTGTAGTCTCTATGATAAGAATAAGACTGTTTCATTTAATGAAGCACAAAATTCAAAAAAATAGATGGTTGCTATGTAATCAGACTATGATGCTATCATGAAAAATGGTACCTCATCTTTATGTGCCTTGCCTCTTGACAAGAAGGCCACTAGCACTAAGTGGGTATACAAGTTGAAGCATAAGCCTCATGGAACAATTGACAGGTATAAGCATAGGCTTGTTGCAAAGGATTATGCGCAAGAAAGAGGCATTGATTTTGATGAGACCTTTGCACCCATATGCCGAATGACTACTGTTCATAGCATCTGTGCCCTTGTAGCTCATCATGGTTGGAATGTACATCAGTTGGACATTAAAACTAAATTTTTGAATGCTAACTTGCCTGAAGAAGTGTATGTTTTTCAATGGATTTATGCAGAAAGGGCATGAAAACCAACTGTGCATATTGAAAAACGCATTATATGGTTTGAAGCAAACACCACATGCTTGGTACAAAAAGATACATGCCTATCTCATTGCACATGGTTTTGAAAAGAGTCCAACTGAGAGAACCTTATATGTTAAGCATGAAAATGATGTGCTTCTGATCATTTTTATGTATGTTGATGACATGTTGTTCTTTGGTCCTCATGAGAAGCATATTGCTGATTTTAAGGATGATTTGCATGGCTCATTTGAGATATTAGATTTGGGGCATTCGCATCATTATTTGGGCATTCATTTTATGCAAGTTGATGGCAGAATATCTTTGTCTCAAACAAAATATATTGACACATTATTGCAATGTTTTGACTTTGAAGACTGTAAACCCATTGCCACTCCTATGGAGATAGGTCTACGGTTGTGTCTTCATGATGTTGGAGATGCACTTGATGTTATTCTCTATCAACAGTCTATTGGATGCTTGATTTACTTATGCATTACTCGGCGAGATATTCAGTTTGTTGTCTCACAGATGAGCAGGTTTATGCATTGCCTAGTTGTCAAGCATTGGCAAGCGGTTAAGCACATCTTTCGCTACTTGATTGGTACCCGACTACTTGGATTGTTTTATCCCAAGGGGGAATCACTATTGCCATATTTAAATGCTTTTTTTTTACTCTGACTAGGTTGGTTACTATGACACTCGTGTGTCCACCAGTGGTTATTGCTTCATGCTTGGTAGCTCATACATATCTTGTTTGAGCAAGGAGCAGCCTATTGTGGCCACTTTGAGTTATAGGCTAAGTATAGGACAGATTTCACAATGAATGTTGAGTGTGTGCGGCGCAAACGCCTTATGACTGATTTGGGTGTTGGTCAATCTTCTGCCACCACCATCTTCACTGACAGTCCAAGCGCATTGACAGTTGCGAGTAACCCTGTATTCCATGCTCACACTAAGCACATTGAGGTGCACCATCATTATGTCAAGGAGAGGTTCTCTACTCGAGAGATCAGTTTGGCATATGTACCCACCCAAAAGAACATTGCAGATCTTTTCACAAAGGCTCTGCCTAGGGAGACGTTTGAAGATTTTTGCAAAGCTTTGGGCTTTCTTCCTTTTGTGGATCGATTCCACGTAGCTTGGAACTTCCTTATACATGAATGCTAGCTCCTTGTTCACCACATCACTCCTAGGGGGAATTTTTTGATATACTTAGGTAGTGATGTGTGTGAACACACTAAGACCGTCGGAGCACTTTTTTCCCTCTTTAGGAGGTTTTTTCCCCGGGCTTGTATATACACCTATAACCCTAACTAGTCATTCTATCTTTGTACATTCTGGTGGTAATACATTCAGTATTGTATCTTGTGCTCCAAGCTTCTTCTTCTTCTTCCTTGTGTTGTTTGTGTGCTTTCCTAGACCTCGAACTCCAATATCTTGGTGCTTGGGTTGTTTGCCTTGATACATTGAATTATGTGCAACTATAAGCGGAGTGATAACTGTGCATGCCTCTTAACAACAGACGACTAGAAATGCCCCCAACATCCGGGTGTTAACGCACCAAGGGCCTAAGTGTTGAGCCTTTTCTTCCTCACTTTTCATGGAACATCAAATGTCCCTTGCATCATGGCTAGATGCCTGGAAATGGGAGCACCTGTCAGACGAGCACTAGATTGTGCTCTCTCCCTATACTAGACAAGATTTCGAAACTGCACTTCTGATTACAAGAACACCCACGAAGGGAAAATGATACAAGAATACATAATCAATACAAGACGTCCCATAACCCGGGACCGATAGGTATGGAAAAATGGACTAGAGATGGTATAGGAGATCCCACAACCCGGGATCGTAGGTAGGAAACAAGACATCTGGATTACAAGAACTCCCTTCTGGGAGATGAATTGGATACAAGAAATAACTCGACAAGATCTCGTACTACGAGATTACAATAGGATAAGAAAGGATGTCCATGATACAAGACTAGAAAAACTAGAGCAAGAGACAAGACTAGAACTTGAACTAGAACTTGAAAGCACTTACTTGGTAGCTACGACCCCTTGAGCTCCCAAGATTGACATCCATAAGACTGGCATTGGGAAGACTGAGAATGAATGTGGCCAACCCCTCCTTATATAGGTATTCAAGGGCGGTTACGAATTGATGATGTCATCGATGATATCATCAACAAGAAACAAGACCTCGGAGTACCAGAATTGAGCAAAAAGATAGTCGATCTTGGGGTTTTGGCACGTTCTGGAAGCAATAGACGCATTAGTTTCTCAAAAATATTAACCAAACATAAGATATAGGAAACACACATAGGATCTAAGGTTTAAGATGGTTTTCTTATCCATGACATAACCTCCTCCTCAAGCAACAAGTTCCACGAGGAGCGTCCATGTTCTCTAGCTTGGGTTTCATTGGATTCTTCATATAGAATTCATGAACCTTGAATTTTTCTCTCTGAAGATGTTATGTAAGTTCCCAAGTATGATCATTGACGTCATACACTTTCCAATGAATAAGGCATTCCAATCGTCCTCGAGAGATGATTGAATCTAAGACATGATCAACCTCGAATTCTTCATGATCCTTAATTTTGAAAAGTGGTGAACTGGGTCCCCCTTGAGCTTCCTTGGGTTCATCACAAGATAGGTCTTTTGAGCTTTTAGTGGTACGTTGTGGTGTTTCCAAGATCTTTGTTGAAGAGCCTGTTGGAGCAGGACAACCAACAATTGGTGATTATATGAAGTCTAGAAGTGAAGATATGAAGAAAAGATTGAAGTACAACTTCATGAAGTGAAGTGAAGATTCAGGAAGCAAAGTTCTTCAAACATATGTACATTAGTTTTGTAAATACTTCAATATACTTGAAGTAATGACGAATCAACACTCATATATATATATATATATATATATATATATATATATATATATATATATATATATATATATATATATATATATATATATATATATATATATATATATACACGAGTATATGATCGTATTAGGAGAGAGAGATGAAATATAGATGAATAGATGACGTGTAGTGAATTTATCATCCATCATATGTATGAAGAGTTGAATAGAAAGAATGTTCAGAGAATTGCGCGTCGATCTTTTCTCTAGTTCTCTTTCTGTGTTTGATTTTATCAAAAAATCCTTTTGTACACATCTAATTCCATAGTTAACCTATCTATAATTAAAGTTCTAGAGTCCAATTGCAAACGGGCTGAGAGAATTTTGTGTAGGAACATTCATATGTGAGAAAGTATTGAGTGTCTTCTAAAACAGGCGCAATTCCGATGGTCAAAGAAATGGTCAGTTCTCAGTGCACAGTGTAAAGTTTTGCACAAATGAGGAGTCAAAATCTAAGTTGGAAGGTAAGCCATCTATGGCTAAAAGCATTCACTTAAGCGGGTTCTAGTTTGGGAGAACCATGTGTTAGAAGTTGGAGGTGTCAAAGTCGACTCTACAAGAAGGCAGTTTCAGACATAGTTAGATTGTTTGAAACATTTCTCATAATCTACTTAAGCTTTTGAAGTGTTTTAACTTGAAAGAGGTGCGCAAACTCTAGGCAACACATCCTACAAAGTTTCATCAGAAACTTTACAAAAATGATCAATCAATGAGTCAATAATGTGCAGCAAATTTTTCTGTGAAATGAATTTCTTCACAGTTAGCTAAATTCTTGATAGTTTGGTGCTTGTCTTCCAAAATTGGTTGGAGTTTAAAGTTATTCTTGATATAGAAGTGGTCTAACATCAAGGATAGCTTGTTCTTTTGGAGATTAACACTCTCGATCAGTGGTATCAGAACAAGAGTTATCAGATTGAGGAAAGGAAGACCCCGACTACTGGAGACATACAAATTTCACATCTTGAAGGTTCAAAAGGATAAAGTGTGAAAGAAAGAATGAAGGAAGACACATAAAGGCTATCAAAAGGATCAGAAGGAGCAACATTCAAATCTAAGGTACATTTATTCCTTATAAGGATTAAAGATTTGATAGTACAGGTGAAGAAAGGATGGGAGATAGTCTCCAAATTGAGAAGTTGGATAGAGAGAACTATCCAGCTTGGTCTATGAGAATGGAAGCTCATCTTATGAGCAAAGATCTGATGGGATACATCACGGGAGAGGAAGAAAAACCAAAGTTCAAAGATCCTAGTGTTCCAACTAGGGAAGAGCTTGCAGATATAAAGATTTGGATGAAGGATGATGCTCAAGCAAGGAGCACAATCTACATGGTAGTGAATGATTATTTGCTTCCTCATATCAGAGGACTTGAAAGTGCCAGTGACATATGGAACGCTTTGGAAGAGCATTTTCATAATACAACCAAATCAAGGAAAGCTTCATTATGGGCAAAGTTTACTACATTTAAGAAGAAGGCTTCACAATCAATATCTGATTATGTGACAAACATGAAAGACATTGCAAATTCTTTAGGTGCAGTTGATGAAGATATTGAGGAAGATAAGATGGTAAGACAAATTCTCATAGGACTAAGAGGAGATGAGAAGTGGAAGCCTTTTATTTTGTCTACAGAACTTTCATTAGATCATTTCACTCCTGATTTGAATCAATTGTTAGGACATATGCTAACTTTTGAGAATGATATCAAAGGAGATGTTGATAAGAGTGCAGTTCATGCAATGTATTCTAAAGATAAGAAGAAAGCTAGCAAAGGAAAGCAACAATCAGTTGAAGATGAAGGTACTTCAAGTCAAGTAAACTTCCTAAGAGGAAGAGGAAGTGGCAGAAGTAGAGGAAGAGGCAGCAATAACAAAGATAATGTCAGAGCTTGTTGGATATGTGGTAAGACCAATCATCTATCTCATGATTGTTGGCATAATAATCAAAGCAATGGTAATTTTAATCATAACTTTAATCAAAGAGGAAGAGGTGGCAAATATCAGAGAGGAAACTTCAGAAGTAGAGGTGGTAGGAATTCTTTTGGAAGAAGTGGAGGAAGAAACTTCCAAAATCAATCCTACAATAACACCTACTACAAGTATGCATCAGATCAGAAAGAAGATTCAACTCTTATTATGAATGCAACATGTGAAGCCTCACATGAAGACATGAGAGTATTTTATATTGACTCAGGATGTAGCAATCATCTGAGTGGAAATATTGCTTTAATGACTGACCTAGATCATAAGGCAGTCAATCACACAGTTCAAACAGGTGATAATACAAAGCACAAAGTAAAGTCAATTGATTCAGTTAAAGCCAAAGATGGAAGTACTCTCTTGAGTAAGGTTTTGTATGTTCCTACAATTCCAAAGAATTTAATTAGTGTAGGACAAATTGTGGAAAAAGGATATGAGGTAAGGTTCACTAATGATGGAGTTTATGTTGAAGACCCTAGTCAAGGGTATAAACAAATTGTTACAGGGAAGAAGGAAGGAAGGCTCTTCACATTAAAGATACAAGGTAATATTGGACATGCTATGTTCACATATGGAGAGCAAAAGGTGTCTGAATTGGATCTTTGGCATAAAAGACTTGGACACTTTAATGAAAGAGGTATCAAAGAAATGGTTAACAATGGTTCAATACTTGGATTGCCTAATGTTGCAGGTCAACACATGACATACAGATGTGAAGCATGTCAGTTAGGTAAGGCTCATAAGCAACCATATAATAAGCATGGTTTTATGTATTCAGAAAGACTTGAATTGGTACATACAGATGTGTGGGGTCCTTCAAAGGATTTCAGTGTAAATGGTTCAAGATATTATGTCATATATGTTCATGATGCTACCAGGTGGATCACAATCTATGTGATCAAAGACAAGTCAGAAGTGTTTAATACATTCAAACACTATCATGCGTATGCAGAAAGAATTACAGGTCAAAAGTTGAAGAGACTAAGGAATGGAGGGGGAGAGTATTTTTCTAATGAGTTCAGTCATTATTTGTGGAATGCAGGTATAAAGAGAGAGGTTACTTGCAGGTACTCTCCTCAACAAAATGGGGTAGCAGAGAGAAGAAATAGAACTCTTGTTGAGTTTGCAAGATCAATGATGAAGGAGAAAAATTGTCCTAATTATTTGTGGGTTGAGGCTGTAAATACAGCCACATATTTGGTCAATAGGTTACCATGTAAAGCTTTGTAGGGAATGACACCATATGAAGCTTGGTGGGGTAAGAGACCTACCTTGGATCATTTGGATGCTTGGCATATGCATGTGTCATCTCAATTGAGGCATAAACTGGAACCTAAAGCAGAGAAGTATGTATTCATTGACTATGATGACAAGAAGATGGGTTATAGCTTGTGGAGTCCATCCACAAAGCTTGTGTCTAAGGATGTTACATTTGATTAGCAAGGTACTTAGTATGCAGGAACACTTAATGTTTATGTAGATGTTGAAGAAGTTGTGAATCAAAAGAAAGGTAAATCAAAGGTTCAGATATTTGATGAAGAGGAGATCAATGAAGTACAGAATGAAGTTGAATATGTGCCAAGGTTTGATCCAGAATGTGATGGACCAGAAACTTCAAGAAGTGGAGAACTCAGAAGGTCATCTAGGCACAAATGGCAACCTACAAGGTATAGCTATGATACTTCATTCTTGACTACTAAAGATTATGCTTACATGTTAAAAGCAGATGAAGATCCATTCACATATGATGAAGCCAAAGGGAAGAAGAATTGGGAAAAAGCTATGCAGGAGGAATATGATGCATTGATGGAAAATGAGACTTGGGATTTGGTTCCTAAACCAAATAGTCAGAAGATCATTGGGTGTAAATGGGTCTATAAAACAAAAAGGTTTGCAGATGGAAGTATATCTAGGTACAAAGCCAGGCTTGTTGTAAAGGGATGTGCACAAACATATGGTGTGGACTATGATGAAACTTATAGTCATGTTGCAAAGATGACAACCATAAGGACTCTCATAGCAATTGCTGCTTGCAAAGGTTGGAAATTGTCTCAATTAGATGTGAAGAATGCTTTTTTGAATGGTTATATTTTAGATGAAGTTTATATGGAACAACCAAATGGTTTCAAAGATCAAGTGTATCCAAATTATGTGTGTAAGCTCAAGAGAGCTTTATATGGGTTGAAGCAGGCCCCAAGGGCATGGAATTATAGGCTTGTAAAGTTCTTATAGGAACTTGGATTTCAAGCATCAAAGGTAGATAGTAGCTTGCTAGTTAAAGCAAGTGAGGATGGATTTATTTATGTTTGTATTTATGTTGATGACATAATACTTATAGGAACAGATGATAAAGGTATACACATGATTAAGAAGCAGATGGAGAAAGAGTTCAAAATCAGTGATTTGGGAAATTTGTCATTCTTTTTGGGAATGGATATTTCATATACTCAACATGGAGTATATGTAACTCAAGAAAGGTATTTGAGAAATTTACTAACCAAGTTTAAGATGGAAGATTGCAGGATAGCACCAACTCCAATGGAGGTGAATCATAGACTGAGTAGATATGGAGGAGAAGAATTCAAAGATATGAAACTTTATCAGAGTTTGGTGGGTAGCCTGATTTATGCTACATTAACAAGACCTGATTTATCATATGCAGTTGGAGTTCTATCTCAATTCATGCATTTTCCTAGAAAGGAACATTGGATTGCAGGACAAAGAGTACTTAGGTACATCAAGGGCACACTTAAAGAAGGTCTGTGTTATGGATTTACTTCAAATACAAGAGTCAAGATATACAGTGATGCAGATTGGGCAGGTAATTATGATGATAGAAGATCAACACATGGATATTTGTGTTATGTGGTAGATAAGCTAATTTCATGGTGTTCTAAGAAGCAACATACAGTTGCATTATCATCTATAGAAGCAGAATACAAAGGCATGGTAGAAGCTGCAAAGGAAGTAATATGGTTAAAAACTCTTATGAAGAGTTTGATATTGTTCAGAGTACTCCTATCATTTGTGGAGACAATATGAGTTCTTTATATTTGGCAGCAAATCCTGTATTCCATGCTAGAACTAAACATATTGAGATTCAGTATCATTTTTTGAGAGAGAAGGTTGTTGATAAAGAAATAGAATTTATGCATACTCCTACAAAAGATCAACTTGCAGATATGATGACAAAGAGTTTAGATGGATCAAAGTTGCAGAGGTTTAAAGATATGGCAGGAATAAAGAAGATGCAAGTGATCACAATTAATGATTGAGGGGGAGCTGTTGGAGCAGGACAATCAACAATTGGTGATTATATGAAGTCTAGAAGTGAAGATATGAAGAAAAGATTGAAGTTCAACTTCATGAAGTGAAGTGAAGATTCAAGAAGCAAAGTTCTTCAAACATATGTACATTAGTTTTGTAAATACTTCAATATACTTGAAGTAATGACGAATCAACATATATATATATACATACATATATATATATATATATATATATATATATATATATATATATATATATATATATATATATATATATATATATATATATATATATATATATATATATATATATATATATATACACGAGTATATGATCATATTAGGAGAGAGAGATGAAATATAGATGAATAGATGACGTGTAGTGAATGTATCATCCATCAGATGTATGAAGAGTTGAATAGAAAGAATGTTCAGAGAATTGCGCGTCGATCTTTTCTCTAGTTCTCTTTTTGTGTTTGATTTTATCAAAAATCCTTTTGTACACATCTAATTCCATAGTTAATCTATCTATGGTTAAAGTTTGAGAGTCCAATTGCAAACAAGCTGAGAGAATTTCATGTAGGAACATTCATATGTGAGAAAGTATTGAGTGTCTTCTGAAACAGGTGCAATTCCGATGGTCAAAGAAATGGTCAGTTCTCAGTGCACAATGTAAAGTTTTGCACAAATGAGGAGTCAAAATCTAAGTTGGAAGGTAAGCCATCTATGGCTAAAAGCATTCGCTTAAACGGGTTCTAGTTTGGGAGAACCATGTGTTGTTGGTGCATAACAAGCCTTCACACATTGGCTTGTAATCATGAAGACTAGCTTGGACAAAGCTTTACCAAGGCTTCACTTGAAGCAAGGCTCATATGAACACATGCTTAGATGTTCTTAGTTTTTTACTCCTTGTAAAAGTTTTTATGACTTGGCATGTATATGTAACCACTTACCTACTCCATTAGTATGATTTGAGAGAATATCTCCTTAAATCTAGAGTAGAGAATATAGGAGATTTGAATTTGAATTCAAATTCAAATCTCAACTCATACTCTATAAAAGCTATATTGGAAAAGTCGCGGTTAGTCCACTCATTCTTGCTCAGCTCCCGAGGCATTTGATCATTGTAACTAATTGTGTGTGTATGCTACCTCATAGCCAACACCACAATACCTCATTTATCTATGCTTGTCAAGCTAATGAGATTGTACAAACACATTAATCAATAGATATATACTTTCACTATCTCTGTTGTCTCTGAGTCATCATCTCCAAGTCTGTCAACTTCAGAGGAGCATATCTCTGGATCTACTGAACCAAATCAAGAGATCTATAGCTCATTAGAACCAGCTCAAAGTCTTCTACAAGCATACAAAATCTCAGAAGTTTTTATTCGGCCATTTGGGAGAAATCTGCTTCGAAGTGCACACTGGTCTGTGTCTGCAGAGTTCCTAAAAAGTCGGGGGTAATCATAGTTTTCCTAAACTTGTTTCTCAGTGTATGGTTTATCAATTTGAGTGATTCCACTTGTGATTGGTAGCTTAATAAGGTACTTTAATACTCCCAAAAGGAATTGTTCCAATTTTAAGTGTGCTGGTCACACTGAGCATAACACTGAGCAGGTATCATTACAGAAATAGCAAGTTTTTTGGATTTGTGAAGGAACCAAGTTGTCTGTTTTGATTTGGTCATTACACAAATCATTTGCAAAGTACATATATGGTTTCTTTGTGTCATTGAGAAGCTAAGCAAGTGTATTAGACATTCCTGGAATCAAAGGAGGGCAGGTGTGAAGCAGGTTTTGCAGCATCAACTCATTTCTTGAGTGCATCCAACCATCACTCCCAACAGTGGTATCAGAGCAAAGAAGGTAAACATGGGTGATGGTTTCCCTTCATTCATTGACAAATTGGACAGAAACAATTATCAAGCTTGGTCATTGAGAATGAAGACCTATCTACAAGGGAGAAGCCTATTTGGATACATATCAGGAGATGAGGAGTTGCCCTCATTCAAGACCAGAGGACTACCCACAAAGGATGAACATGAAAGACTCAACCAATGGTGTGCAAAGGATGCTTTGGCAAGGTCTTATCTCTTAAACTCTATATCTGATTTTCTTTTACCACATGTAAGGAACTGTAAGACTTCCCAAGAGACTTGGGAAACCTTGTCAAACTATTTTTCTTCCAACACAAGGGCTAGGAAGAATCAATTGTGGATTGAATTCACAACCCTTAGGAAGCAGCCCAAGCAACCAGTCTCAGAGTATGTGACAAAAATCAAAGATGTGGCAGACCAATTAGCAAGCATTGGAGAGGAGATTGAAGAGGAGCAAATAGTCAGGCAAGTAACAAATGGACTCAAGGCAGATGATAAGTGGGAAAGTTTCACCACTGCAATGGACCTCTATATGGACATGCATACCCCTGATCTCACAACACTTATGGGCCAACTATTTACACATGAAGCAAAGTTTACAAAGGCTGGAGACCAATCAAAAGGTAACAACCCCTCTGCTCTCTATACTGATAAGAAAGTTAAGGATAAAGGTAAAGGGAAGAAACAGGATGAAGAAGGCTCTACCTCTCAAGCTAATTATGCAGGGAGAGGTAGATCATCTAGAGGAAGAGGCAGAGGAGGTAAGTCAGGTAGGGGGAGACCCTACAACTCATCACCATGCAACATTTGTGGATTGTCCAATCATACCACAGATGAATGCTACAAGAACTACAAAAATCAGAGAGGAAGAGGCTACTCAAGAGGTGGATACTCTCAAGGGAGAGGCAGATTCAATCAACACCAAGGCTACAATGGATACAACAACCAATACAACAACAATTACAACAACAACCACAATGGTAATTACCAAGGTGGGTTCAGAAACAGAAGAGACTACAACAACTACACAGAGGAGCAAGATGACTCCTTATTGATCATGAATATGACCTCCAAGGCAGGTACAAATGATGATCATTTATTTTATATTGACTCAGGATGTTCTAACCATGTAGCTGGCAATGTGGCACTGCTTTCTGATTTGGAAGAACCCAAGGGCAAACATCAGGTACAAACAGGTGATGACACTAAACATTCTGTTGTTAAGATTGGAAATGTGAAGACATGTGATGGTAACCAGAACCTATTGAGCAGGGTACTCTATGTACCTACCATCACCAAGAATCTAATGAGTGTTGGTCAGATTGTGGAGAAAGGTTTGCAGGTCAGATTCACACAACATGGAGCATATGTGGAGGACCCAAAACATGGATTCGGAAGGATAGCCAAGGGAGATAAATCAGGTAGATTGTTTACTTTTGAGCTAGAAGATACCAAGAACATTGCCTTGTATAATTACAAGGATCAGACACTTTCAGAGTTAGAAATATGGCACAAGAGATTAGGGCACATAGGTGAAAGAACCCTAAAGCAAATGTGCAGGGATCAATGTGTGCTTGGGATACCTAATGTGTCCAAGCAACACATGATATACAAGTGTGGATCATGTCAATTTGGTAAGTCTCACAGGTTACCCTATTCAAGGAAAGGTTTCATGCATGAAGATTACCTAGACTTGGTACACACAGATGTTTGGGGACCTAGCAAGGACCCTTCTATCTCAGGTTCAAGGTATTATGTGTCCTTCATTGATGACTATAGCAGGTGGACCATTTTATACTTTATGAAGCATAAAGATGAAGTGTTTAATTGTTTCAAGAGGTATCTTGCACTTGTTGAAAATCAAACAGGAAGAAGCTTGAAGAGGCTAAGGTCAGATGGTGGAGGAGAGTACTTCTCAAATGAGTTTGAAGATTTCTTGCAGGAAAGAGGCATCAAAAGGGAGATTACTACAAGGTACTCACCTGAACAAAATGGGGTAGCTGAAAGAAGGAATAGACTCATTGTGGAAACAGCTAGGTCTATGCTTAATGAAAAGAAGTTGCCAAATTATCTTTGGGCAGAGAGTGTGTCCACTGCCACCTATCTCATCAATAGGTTGCCATCCAAATCACTTGATGGCATGACACCATATGAAGCTTGGCATGGTAAGAGACCTTCTCTGGATCATTGTAAAATCTTTGGTTGTGTAGCATATGTGCATATTCCCTCACAGGTAAGGGGAAAGCTAGACCCCAAGGCTGAAAAATGTATCTTCATTGGTTATGATTTGAACCAAAAGGGATACAGATTCTACAACCCAACAAACAAAGGTTTCAAGGTAAGCAGAGATGTCATCTTTGATGAGAATGACTCTTGGTATGAGAATGAATGCAGGAAAGTGAGTCTACCCTATGACATGGAAGAAGATTTTCCAAAGCTCACCAAGGAGGAACCAATTCAGCAAGAAGATTCAAGCTCAGATGATGATGATACAATAAATCTTGAGGAGTTCAAAGCTTGGAAGTCCAAAGGAAAGATGAAGATGAAGCAACTAGAAGATAAACCAGAATCCTCAACTCAAGCAATGAGGAGATCTCAGAGAGAAAAGAAGAAACCTATCAGATTTGGGTATGACACATCACTTGTAACTAAACATTCTGTATATCTTGCAAAAGACTTGTTGAATGAAGAACCAGGTACCTATGAAGAAGCAATTACCAAACCAGAATG
Source organism: Ceratopteris richardii (assembly GCA_020310875.1). Taxonomy (NCBI): domain Eukaryota; kingdom Viridiplantae; phylum Streptophyta; class Polypodiopsida; order Polypodiales; family Pteridaceae; genus Ceratopteris; species Ceratopteris richardii. The sequence goes on from CM035426.1 coordinate 39,415,373, forward strand.
GAAACTAGCCATGGATGAAGAAATGGAAGCTCTCAAGGAGAGTGATACTTGGGACTTGATACCCAAGAAGGAATCTATGAAGGTGATAGGATCCAGATGGATCTACAAACTAAAGAAGAATTCAGATGGAACAATAAACAGGTATAAAGCTAGGTTGGTAGCCAAGGGTTTTGCACAAACCCAAGGCATTGATTATGAGGAGACATTTTCTCCTGTGGCTAAGATGCCAACTATCAGAATATTGGTGAGTGTAGCAGCATCCAAAAATTGGAACATGTACCAATTAGATGTCAAGAATGCTTTCTTGAATGGATGGATATCTGAAGAAGTCTACATGTCACAACCACCTGGCTATGAAGATCCAACAAAGGTACATTATGTTTGTAAATTGAAGAAGTCTCTATATGGTTTGAAGCAGGCACCTAGAGCATGGAACTACAGGTTGACAACCTACCTCCTAGATCAAGGATTTGTGATGAGCAAAGCAGACACATCTCTATTCATAAAGAGAAGTAGTACAGAGGTAATCTACTTGTGTGTTTATGTTGATGACATCATCATTACAGGCAATGATGTCAATGGGATTAGACACATCAAAGGACAGATGATGAAAGAATTCAAGATTAGTGATCTTGGATTATTGAAGTACTTCTTAGGACTTGAGTTAATCTACACCAACTCAGGTATATATATCACTCAAAAGAAGTATGTGCAGGATATGGTCAGGAAGTTTGGCTTGCAGGATGCTAAAGTATCTACTACTCCAATGGAGGTCAATCTAAAGCTAAGTGCTCATGAAGGAGAAGAAGTCAAAGACATCACAGGATACCAAAGTATGGTAGGTAGTTTGAACTATGCTACCTTGACAAGAATTGACATAGCATATGGAGTTAGTGTACTTAGTCAATTCATGCACAAACCAAGGGTACCTCACCTAGAGGCAGCAAAGAAGATCTTGAAGTATCTGAAGGGAACTCAAAGTCATGGTTTGTACTTTCCATATACATCAGATATTGACATTAAAGTTTACTCAGATGCAGATTGGGCAGGATGCAAGGATGATAGGAGAAGCACCTCAGGATACATTTGTTTTGCAGGAGATAAGCCTATTTCTTGGTCAGCCAAGAAGCAACCTACAGTGGCATTGTCATCCACTGAAGCAGAGTATAGAGGGCTTGCCAATGCCACTCAAGAAGCTATCTGGTTGAAGCTTCTATATACAGAGTTAGGCCTATATACAAGGCCACCAATCATCTTTGGAGATAACACTAGCTCTCTTCACCTTGCAGCAAATCCAATTTATCATGCCAGAACCAAACACATAGAGGTTCATTACCACTATGTGAGAGAGAAGTTGCTTAGTAAAGACATTCAATTGACTTATGTGTCTACTAATATGCAATGTGCAGATTTACTTACAAAGGCATTGGATGGAAACAAGTTATGCAGGTTTAAATCCATGATTGGATTGCAGGATGTAATTGAAGATTGAAAGAGAAGACTTAAGCCAAAGTGTTTGGCTTGAGGGGGAGCTGTTGGTGCATAACAAGCCTTCACACATTGGCTTGTAATCATGAAGACTAGCTTGGACAAAGCTTTACCAAGGCTTCACTTGAAGCAAGGCTCATATGAACACATGCTTAGATGTTCTTAGTTTTTTACTCCTTGTAAAAGTTTTTATGACTTGGCATGTATATGTAACCACTTACCTACTCCATTAGTCGTGGAAAAGAAAGTGTATGATTTGAGAGAATATCTCTTTAAATCTAGAGTAGAGAATATAGGAGATTTGAATTTGAATTCAAATTCAAATCTCAACTCATACTCTATAAAAGCTATATTTGAAAAGTCGCGGTTAGTCCACTCATTCTTGCTCAGCTCCCGAGGCATTTGATCATTGTAACTAATTGTGTGTGTATGCTACCTCATAGCCAACACCACAATACCTCATTTAGCTATGCTTGTCAAGCTAATGAGATTGTACAAACACATTAATCAATAGATATATACTTTCACTATCTCTGTTGTCTCTGAGTCATCATTTCCAAGTCTGTCAACTTCAGAGGAGCATATCTCTGGATCTACTGAACCAAATCAAGAGATCTATAGCTCATTAGAACCAGCTCAAAGTCTTCTACAAGCATACAAAATCTCAGAAGATTTTATTCGGCCATTTGGGAGAAATCCGCTTCGAAGTGCACACTGGTCTGTGTCTGCAGAGTTCCTAAAAAGTCGGGGGTAATCATAGTTTTCCTAAACTTGTTTCTCAGTGTATGGTTTATCAATTTGAGTGATTCCACTTGTGATTGGTAGCTTACTAAGGTACTTTAATACTCCAGGAATTGTTCCAATTTTAAGTGTGCTGGTCACACTGAGCATAACACTAAGCAGGTATCATTACAGAAATAGCAAGTTTTTTGGATTTGTGAAGGAACCAAGTTGTCTGTTTTGATTTGGTCATTACACAAATCATTTGCAAAGTACATATATGGTTTCTTTGTGTCATTGAGAAGCTAAGCAAGTGTATTAGACATTCCTGGGATCAAAGGAGGGCAGGTGTGAAGTAGGTTTTGCAGCATCAACTCATTTCTTGAGTGCATCCAACCATCACTCCCAACATGTGTTAGAAGTTGCAAGTGTCAAAGTCGACTCTACAGGAAGGCAGTTTCAGACATAGTTAGATTGTTTGAAACATTTCTCAGAATCTACTTAAGCTTTTGAAGTGTTTTAACTTGAAAGAGGTGCGGAAACTCTAGGCAACACATCCTACAAAGTTTCATCAGAAACTTTACACAAATGATCAATCAATGAGTCAATAATGTGCAGCAAATTTTTCTGTGAAATGAATTTCTTCACAGTTAGCTAAATTCTTGATAGTTTGGTGCTTGTCTTCCAAAATTGGTTGGAGTTTAAAGTTATTCTTGATATAGAAGTGGTCTAACATCAAGGATAGCTTGTTCTTTTGGAGATTAACACTCTCCATCAAGCAAGTTGAGTAAGCAAACCTCCTTTATTGAAGATGAACTCCTCTTTGTCCTTTATCTTCTTGTTATCTTCATAAATTGTATGCTCCATATCATTCGTAATGACTTCTTGGCCTTCAAGAGTTCTTGATTCGAATTTTTCAAGAATAGTATCTTGATCATTCAGCACTTCTAGCTCTTGGACTTGGCTTTCTTTGAATAATTGATTCTCATATTGAACTGCCTGATTGAGAACATCCTCCAAGGTATTTACTTGAGGCATGGATAGCAAGAGATATTTGACTTCAGGATTGAGGCCACTTCGAAACTGATTAACCATGCCTAGAAATGGGAGCACCTGTCAGAGGAGCGCTAGATTGTGCTCTCTGACTATACTAGATAAGATTTCCAAAATGCACTTCTGATTACAAGAACACCCACGAAGGGAAAACGATACAAGAATATGTAATCGATACAAGATGTCCCATAACCTGGGACCGATAGGTATGGAAAAATGGACTAGAGATTATATAGGAGATCCCACAACCCAGGATCGCAGGTAGGAAACAAGACATCTGGATTACAAGAACTCCCTTCTGGGAGATGAACTGGATACAAGAAATAACTCGACAAGATCTCGTACCACGAGATTACAACAAGACAAGAAAGGATGTCCACGATACAAGACTAGACAAAACTAGAGCAAGCGACAAGACTAGAACTTGAACTGGAACTTGAAAGTACTTGGCGGCTATGACCCCTTGAGCTCCCAAGATTGGCATCCACAAGACTGGCATTGGCAAGACTGAGAATGAATGTGGCCAAGCCCTCCTTATATAGGTATTCAAGGGCGGTTACAAATTGATGATGTCATCGATGATGTCATCAACAAGAAACAAGACCTCCGAGTATCAGAATTGAGCAAATAGACAATCGATCTTGGGGTTTTAGCACGTTCGAGACCCAATGGAAGCATTAGTTTCTCCAAAATCTTAACCAACCATAAGATATAGGAAACACACATAGGATCTAAGGTTTAAGATAGTTTTCTTATCCATGACATAACCTCCTCCTCAAGCGAGGAGTTCCACGAGGAGCAGCCATGTTCTCTAGCTTGCGTTTCATTGGATTCTTCATATAGAATTCATGAACCTTGAATTTTTCTCTCTGAAGATGTTTTGTAGGTTCCCAAGTATGATCACTGACGTCATACACTTTCCAATGAATAAGGCATTCCAATCGTCCTCAAGAGATTCTTGAATCTAAGACATGATCCACCTCGAATTCTTCATGATCCTTAATTTTGAAAAGTGGTGAACTGGGTCCCCCTTGAGCTTCCTTGGGTTCATCACAAGATAGGTCTTTTGAGCTTTAGTGGTATGTTGTGGCGTTTCCAAGATCTTTGTTGGAGAGCTTTGAGTAAGAACACCTTCTTTATTGAACATGAACTCCTTCTTGTCCTTTATCTTCTTGTTATCTTCATAATTTGTATGCTCCATATCATTCCTAATGACTTCTTGGCCTTCAAGAGTCTTGATTCCAATTTTTCAGAAATAGTGTCTTGATTATTCAGCACTTCTAGCTCTTTGACTTGGCTTTCTTTGAATAATTGATTCTCATATTGAACTGCCTGATTGATAACATCCTCCAAGGTATTTGCTTGAGGCATGGATAGCAATAGATATTTGACTTCAGTATTGAGGCCACTTCGAAACTGATTAACCATGCCTCGAAATGGGAGCACCTGTCAGAGGAGCGCTAGATTGTGCTCTCTAACTATACTAGACAAGATTTCCGAAATGCACTTCTTATTACAAGAACACCCACGAAGGGAAAACGATACAAGAATACATAATCAATACAAGACGTCCCACAACCCGAGACCAATAGGTATGGAAAAATGGACTAGAGATGATATAGGAGATCCCACAACCCGAGATCGCAAGTAGGAATCAAGACATCTGGATTACAAGAACTCCCTTATGGGAGATGAACTGGATACAAAAAATAACTCAACAAGATCTCGTACTACGAGATTACAACAGGACAAGAAAGGATGTCCACGATGCAAGACTAGACAAAACTAGAGCAAGAGACAAGACTAGAACTTGAACTAGAACTTGAAAGAACTTACTTGGCAGTTATGACCCCTTGAGCTCCCAAGATTGGCATCCACAAGACTGGCATTGCCAAGACTGAGAATGAATGTGGCAAACCCCTCCTTATATAGGTATTCAAGGGGGGTTACGAATTGATGATGTCATCAATGGTGTCATCAATAGGAAACAAGACCTCCGAGTATCAGAATTTAGCAAATAGCCAGTTGATCTTGGGGTTTTGGCACGTTCTGGATGCAATGGAAGCATTAGTTTCTCCAAAATCTTAACCAACCATAAGATATAGGAAACACATATACGATCTAAGGTTTAAGATGGTTTTCCTATCCATGACATAACCTCCTTCTCAAGCGACGAGTTCCACGAGGAGCGGCCATGTTCTCTAGCTTGGGTATCATTGGATTCTTCATATAGAATTCATGAACCTTGAATATTTCTCTCTGAAGATGTTCTATAGGTTCCTAAGTATGATCACTGACATCATACACTTTCCAATGAATAAGGCATTCCAATCGTCCTCGAGAGATTCTTGAATCTAAGACATGATGAAAGTCGAATTCTTCATGATCCTTAATTTTGAAAAGTGGTGAATTGGGTCCCCCTTGAGCTTGCTTGGGTTTAGAAGCATGAAGTGGCGAACCCCTCCTTATATAGGTATTCAAGGGCAGTTACGAATTGATGATGTCATCAATGATATCATCAACAGGAAACAAGACCTCCGAGTATCAGAATTAAGCAAATAGACAGTCGATCTTGGGGTTTTGGCACATTCGGGACGCAATGGAAGCATCCGTTTCTCCAAAATCTCAACCAAACATAAGAAGGAAACACACATGGGATCTAAGGTTTAAGATGGTTTTCTTGTCCATGACAGCACCCTCCCCCTCCCTGTCAATCCTTGGTGGGTCTTGTACCTTGACGGTCGAGCAGGTCGCCATCGCACCAGCCCGCCCTTCATCTTGCCTTTTCACTCAAAGGGGCTTTGGACATGTGTGGCAATGGAAAGCCACTCTACCTCTTGGCAACTAGAAGCCTTGGACTTGATGACAATCTACCATCACGTCGGCCTGCCATTAGCAATGGCCCCTTCTCGCTTCCATTACGCAAGGGGCTTTCAAGCAAACTTATTCTAAGTCATGATCCCTCTCAGATAACTTAATGGGATTGCCCCTTTAACTTCCCAGCCTTCCATCTCCTTGCAAGTTAGGCAAAGAAGGCCTTCCCTTACAGCAGACCATCACTTCTCCCTCCCTTCTCTCTCTCTCTCTCTCTCTCTCTCTCTCTCTCTCTCTCTCTCTCTCTCTCTCTCTCTCTCTCTCTCTCTCTCTCTCTCTCTCTCTCTCTCTCTCTCTCTCTCTCTCTCTCTCTCTCTCTCTCTCTCTCTCTCTCTCTCTCTCTCTCTCTCTCTCTCTCTCTCTCTCTCTCTCTCTCTCTCTCTCTCTCTCTCTCTCTCTCTCTCTCTCTCTCTCTCTCTCTCTCTCTCTCTCTCTCTCTCTCTCTCTCTCTCTCTCTCTCTCTCTCTCTCTCCCTCCCCTCCCTCTCCCCCTCCCCGTCCCCCCTCTCTCTCCTCCCCCTTCCCCCTCTCTTTCCCCCCTCCCTCCCACCTCTCTCTTTCCCTCCCTCCCTCCCTCTCCCCCTCCCCCTCCCCTCCCCTCCCCTCCCCTCAGACCTCTTGGACTGCCCAAGGCCTAAAAGAGGACCCAAGGCATGCATAAGAGTAAATGTAGAGAGAAATCCAAGGTGTTTTCCAAATAAAGCATTTTGAATTACTTTCACATAAGATTACAACGAGATGACAAAACTTGGTTGGGGAGGTGGCATCCAAGTGCACTACTAATCCTTATAATTGCACACAATTTGGTGTTGCAAGGCAAACCTCCCAGACACTGAAATAGCCTAGATAGAAAAACAAGGGTTTTGACATCCTCCCATGGCTTGAAGAGCTTGTTGCCCTCAAGAAGCGGGTTTGGAGTTACAAAATTTTTGGGTTGATACAACTTAGTGTGATACAAAATTTGGAGAACATTATAGTGGGCTAAAGTGCCAAAGTTGGCCTACGATGTGCGATAAAATTTGCAAACAAAGGGATGGTCGGGGCAACCACGCCACTTGATGAGGAACTCGGAGCCTTCACGTCTGAGGCGTTCTCATAGAATGGACTCCGGTTCAAATTGGTTCTCACCATCTTACAGCATTGGAACTTCAGGTCCGTACTTGGTATCTATCTTGAACTGCTTGAGTGAGCTCACATGGAAGGCGTGAAACTGCACATTGTTGCGGAGGTCTAACTGATAGGTGAGGAGAAACTAATAGGTGACGAGAAACTGATAGGTGATCGGAAACTGATAGGTGATCAAATCGATTTGCTTTGCCACTTTTTATGGACTTTAATATCAATGGTTGAACTTGTGTGTGAAAATTCGGGGAAGTGTGATGTTGTGTGAACTCATGAGAACTAAGTCCCCAACTTTGAAAACTACTCACGGTCTTCGCTTTTGGTTTGCATACTTGGCCATTCGCTCTTTGCTTCCTTGCAGACTTGAATTAACCTCTTCAAGCTTTGTATTCGATTGATTCAAGAAATTTCCGCAATTCGGGTCATTGGTTGAGAGTGTGGAATCTTGTGTAAGTGAAAGTGGGGTGATAACTTCTCTAGCAGTTGCTAACTCAAACAGAGTCATCTTCGTACTCGAATGGACTGAAAACTTGTAATGTAGAAGATATCTTAGTGTTTGGCCCAATCGCTTTGGTTGGCTTGAACATAGTTATGAATATAATCTTCGATCGTTTGGTTGAGCCGCTCGGTTTGCCCATCAGTTTGCAGATGGTATGTTGAAGAGAATCTAAGTTGTGTGTCCAGCAATCAAAAGAGTTCGATCCATAACCGCCTCAAGAAGCGCCCATCACGATCTGATACTATAGCCAAAGGCATTCCATGGTACTTGACAATGTGTGTGAGGAACAATGGGGCCACTGACTTTGCATTCAAAGGGGGCTTTGTCATAATGAATTGAGCCTATTTTGTGAAGTAATCAACTACCACAAAGATGATGGTGTATCCTTGGGAGGACAGGAGCTTTGTTATGAAGTGCATGGTTTGATCATGTCCCAACGTCTATTTTGGAACAGGTAGTGGCTGCAAGAGGCCCGCCGATTTGATTCAATTCTGACACACCGGTTGGCATGTCGAACATGTTTCCACGTACTCTTGGACTCGTGCTTTCATTATGGGCTAGTGGAAGTGCCTATGTAACAGCTCATAATTGCGGTGTTGACCTCCATGCCTGGCCACTTTGTAGTCATGTGCCTCCTAGAGCAGGTCCTTACATACTTCAAAGTCATATGGGACATAAATTAGGCCTTTGTGATATAGCATACCCTCTTCGATTGTGTATCGGCCTCATTGAACCTTGCTTCGAACCTCGTGCATAAGTTCTTGAGTTCAAATATCACGTTCCTGAGCTTACTTGATCCTACTCTTCAAGTCTAAGGCGATCATTGCCATTGCTTGTACTTCGGGCCTTCTACTAAGAGCATCTAGCATGACGTTATGCTTCCCCGGCTTATGAATGATCTTGATGTCAAATTCTGTAAGGAAGTCCTTCCACCTTGCCTGCTTTGGGCTTAACTTTGGCTAAGAAGCAAAGTACTTAAGGGAGATATTGTCTATGAAGACTTTGGTATGTTTGTCTTGGACATAGTGTCTCCATTTCCAGAGGTAGTGCATTATTGCTAGCATCTCCTTCTCGTGTGTGCTCCACCTTAGTTCGGTTTGGGTAAGCTTATGTGACTCATAGGCAATCGGTTGGTTGTCTTGCATCAAAACACCTCCAATTGTCGTGTCGAATGCATCTATATGAACCTCGAAAGGTTTATCAAATTCTAAAAGCTTGAGGGGAGTGTTGCACATCGTGTGCTTCGAATGCCTCTTCTTTTGCTTGTCCCCATTTAAAGGTCTCTTTCTCTTTGATTAGCTCAAGTAGTGGGGTTGCTATCTTGTTGAAGTCTTGGATGAAGCGACGGGGAAATTGGCAAAATCCGATAAATTCCGGTATTTCTTTGATCAAGGATGGAGGGATCCACTTGAGTATGTCTTCCACTTTCTTGGGGTCAATGTGGGGCCCACGCTCCAAGATGATAAAGCCCAAAAATTCCACTTTCTTCATTGCAAACTCGCATTTGCTTTTGCTTTGCTTGGCAAAGAGCCATCGCTCACGGAGGCATTGAAGAATTGCCTAGACATGTTCGTAATGATCTTCAAGTATGTAGCTATAGATGAGAAGATCATCGATGTAGATGATGAGAAAAAGGTCCAACATATCCCGAAAGCCATCATTCATCTCTCGACAGAAGATCATGGGGGCATCAGTGAGGCCGAACGGCATAACTATCCATTCATAGCTGCCATAGCACGTGTAAAAAGTTGCCTTTTCGATGTGCTCATGAGCCACCCTTTCACAAAGAGCACTAGGGCCCCAAAAGGTGAGTTGCTCGGTCAAATTAATGTACACTTGTTCCTCTAGTTCATGTAGTTGTCACTTTAGCTCTTTTAAGTCGGTTTCATTCATCTTGTAAGGAGCTTGTGATGAGGTTGGTTGGTCCGGCAAAGTGTCTATCCGATGTTGGACATTGCGTAAAGGTGGTCGCCCATGTGGGAGCATATCTGTGAGTACGTGTGCATACTCCTCAAGCAGAAAGTGAAAGCTTGGATGGTTGATCTTCAATTCATCGATATGGACTCTTGTTCAATTGGTCGTAGAACACATAGGTGTGTGATTCCCCCATGATACACTGCCTTGTTAAACTACTTGTGCAAGATTGTCTTGGGCATGTGTTTCGAGGACGTGGCCCTTGCCTGAGAGTCAGGTTCTCTCTTGGTCTTATGATGGTGGCATCTGTGTCCGCATTCCGGAGGGGGTTCATCTCTAGGGGCATTGACTATGTGGCAGTCGGCCACTAGGGCCTTCCCATTCTGATCAAGTAGCACTCCACACCTTTGCCAAAGAAACTGATCATATGTTGATCCATAGAGAGCCCAAGGATGACTTTGAATGTTTTCATGGGTATGATAAGAAAATCCAAGTGGTCGAACCATTGGCCAAGAAGTACGGGGATACCCTAGGCATGGCGTTGGTTATCTTGCCCTTGGGCAAAGACGATGGACATTCTAAGATGTTTTCTTAACTTGAGACCAAGGCATCGGGCAAAGCCCGGTGTCATGAAGTTGTGTGTAGCTCTCATGTTGAGCATGACTAGAATCTTTTCCCTTTGGATCTTCGACATGATGAAGACTTGGTGAACCACATGTAAAGAATTGGGTTGCACTGAGCCTTTCGTTTGGTAGACTTTTCTCTTGATGATGTGGAAGAGTCCGAGTCTCCACTGTAAACCTCTGTTATCCTTGGTCGGGAAGTGGACACTTCCTCACCCGAAGGTCCCTTTGTTAAGTGCACTCTCGTGTCTCTTTGACTCTTCTAGCATCATTTTGCAGGGTGGTTGCCTTGGCAATGGCGACAGGCCGGTCGCGGATCCCAATGGACCTCATGGGTTCTGTCAATGAGCATGAACATGTTTCTGGTTGTGCGGGGAGGGCATGCAGACTTTGGCCTCGTTGATTCTCACTTGGTTTTCGTTGAGACTGACTTTGATTGGTAGAGGTGTTAGTTTCTCTTTTGTTCGATTGACCTTGGTCGATGGACTTCGCCTTTAAGTTGGAGTATGTGTCGTGTCATTCGGCAATGCACGCTACCTCCTTCCACATCTAGGGGTTTTGTTTCTCGACTTCTTTTCGATAGTATGGGGAGCATCCATAGAGGAATCCATATAAACGATCCACACCTGACATGTTCGAGATGCAGAGCATAAGCTTACAATATTGAGAGATATAGGGTCCGATGAGCTTGTCTTGGTGAAGGTTTTGCCACTCATCTCGTGACTGGAAGGCCTCATTGCGAGGTACGGAGTAGTCGGTAAGGGCATTCTTGAACTCATCCCAAGTGGTCCATGCCTACTTGTACTTCATGTACCATGCCGATGCTTGATCTTGAAGGAGTTGGCCAACTATATGCACCTAAT